>LPNX010648159.1:320360-378553 GCA_001517045.1 Pseudotsuga menziesii
TTAGGTCACATGTTTTAGTTATTAAAGTGTGGGGAACACTAATTTAGGCTCACTGCCACTTATTGCAATTGATTTCATAAGTTTAGGAGTCTCCTAGATCAATCCCTACAATTTAGGAAGCCACTGGGAGTGCCGAAACCAACCAAGGTCAGTTCACTTCAGTTAATGACTAGTCAAGCTAAGTTAGGAGTCAGTTACATTCAGTTCAAGTCATCCACATTCAGTTAGCGCTAGGTTTACTTGACTGCACACATGTGGGGCGCATTTCTCACCTACCACAGTCAGTTAACCATTAGTCAACACTAAATTAACACTTGAGTTGTGTTTTAGAGCTCCGATGAACTCCGGTTATGGTTTAGACAAGGACAGTTAACTACTGGGTCCTCCGATAGTGATTTAGACAAGTCTTGGTTACCTACAGTCAAGTAGAGTCTAATCAATTTGAACTTCCTCATGTGGATTCTAATTGCTTGTAGCTATTAAAGCCTTTTACTTCATTGTAATTATTATCTGAATTACTTTTTTTATTAATGAAAGCATTCACAGCTGCAATCCTTTTGCACTGTTTCATTCTTCAATTGCTGAGTAAATTGTAAGATCTTCTATGTAAGTTGTGTGTTTGTCTACAGATCTATGTGCTCAAATTTAACACACCAACCTTAAATGGCTTTTGAGAACCCTGTCATACCGACCATCGCATGTAATATAGTTTTGCACCATTTCTAAAGGAATTTTCCAGCTAGGTTTTATTTTGCTCACATGGATACCATTTTTCCAATCTAATTTTTCAAAACCTGGCATTAAAAACTCATTGTAATCTCCTTGAAAGACCTGTTGCTTAAACCATCTTTCTCCCTGTGCTGGAACATCTATTGCTTCAGCAATAGAATCTTCATTTACCCTGACTGTTAAGCTTTTGAGCTGAACCATTTCATCTTTATAGTTTTTTATAAAAGCCATAGTTACCTGTGAATGATAACCCTGTAATTTTTCATAGAAAGCAAACCATCCAACATTCTTCATCAATTAGGCTGATCTTGGAAACTTCAGTATCCATTCTGTGTTATTGGGCTCCAATCTGCAAATCAGGCCTCCTAGTTTTCTTCTCACCACGATTTCTGAATCCTCTTCCTCTGTTATCTTTGACATTTCTATAACCCCTTCACACTATACACTTCCAAAGAGAATTTATGCTGCAATAGTTTACATTCAAATACAAAAAACTATACAATGTAAACTTTGCCCTCTCCAAGAGCGAAAATACATGATTAAAACAAACCCTGCTACTTCAGAACTACTGTATACAATTTTTCATTGTTTTAACCATCCAAATTTCAGGATCTTGAACAATAAATGTCCACAGCATAGAAACGGTTCTCTAATGATCTTCACCAAGTTCGAAAGAGCATTCGGGCACAATAACATGACAAAATTTAGGGAAAATAGAATATCATATTCAATCTGTCAACCCTGCCATTGTTGGTACCAGTACTCATTACATGAAGTGCCTCGATTTCATATGCAAAACAGCTGTACAAGCCCATGAATGACATGATGAAATACATTATTTCTTAAACAGGACTGCTTTTAAGGAGTATTTATACCAAGTACCGAGTCTATCAAATATGGATATGTTATATATATCATATTTTCATTGTCACATTTTTTTACACCCAATGGTACTTATGAATAACAATATTAATGAAATACTCTTTGAAGAAATGCTGCCAGTTTGAGAAATGCTGCCAGTTTAAAAAATGAGCGCCAAGTTTAACAATCCAATTCATAATATAAAACCTCTTGCACTTAACATAGGTTCATGGCTTTAAATGAGTGATGATTTTGACGCTTCAAAAGATATAATAAGAAAAATATAAAAAAATAATAGCATTCAATCAAAAATAAGGTGTAAAACCAGGTGAAAGTTAAAAGTAAAAACTCATCATAATAAAAAACCCTAAGATAAAAAATCAAGCAACCTTAGAGATAACATCTGGCTCCATCTAGGGACAAAGTTTTCCCTGTGAAACTTTGAGAACATGTTGACCTGTGCCTTCAGAAATCTGCTAAAGTCATTTTTGTCTTATTGGGATGGAATCTTATTCAAAGAAAAATGATATATAAAAAAATATGTACAATGACCCTTTGTCCCTCAATATGTATAAAAATGCTTTAAAAACCGTCCATTGACTGGACCTGCAATCTCCTCACCATTCAAATTTTGCAAAACAAAAGTGTTGTTTCCCAAGATCTTAATCACTAAAAAAGGCCCTATCCATAAATTATCGAACTTCCCATGCTTACCTTTTTATTCCTTTCGTGCATCCCACCTGAGAATAAGGTCACCCACTGCAAACATATCTTTTTTAACCTTCTTATCAAAGCTTTCCTTCATTCTTCTTTTATGCCTCTCAGCTGTATTTTTGATAGCTTATCTTTCCTGCTGCAATTGAATTATCTGAAACATTCTTCTTCTTATATCATCCGATTCTTCTTTTATTTCCTGCATAAACTTAATGACTGGAGTCACTAATTGAAAAAAGAAAATAGCATCAACTCCATATACCAATTGGAAAGGGGATGTCCCAATTGACTTCTTAATAGTTACTCTATCGGCCCAAAGAGCAAATTTTAATTTGGTATCCCAACTCCTTTTATTCTCAAATAGCATTTTCTTGATACTGTTTACAATGTTTTTATTACTGGATTCTGCTAATCCATTTCACTGTGGGTAGTATGGTGTGGACTGTTTCAATTTTATATTATTTTCTTCACAAAATTTCCCATCTTTCTTGATTTAAAAGCAGGAGCATTATCAGTGACTAATTTCCTAGGGCATCCAAACCTACCAAGAATGTTTTTTTGAAGGAAATTAATTATGACTTGTTCAGTTGCTCTCCTTGTAGGAACTACTTCCACCCATTTAGTGAAAAAGTCAGTAGCAGTTAGAATCCATTTATGTTGTCCACTAGAAGGAGGATGAATTTCACCAATGAAGTCTAAACCCCACTGCTGAAATGGACCATTCACTGAAATAGGATTCAAGGGTAAGGACTGAAGTTTATGCTTACCTGCAAACTTTTGACACTCCACACATGATCTAACCTGATAATACACATCTGAGAAAAGGGTAGGCCAATAATATCCTGCTCTTAGGATTTTAAAAGCAGTTGCCTTCCAATACTTGTGCCCTCCACGTACTCTATTGTGCAATTCTGAAATAACAGCATCAACTTCTGATTTCTCCAAACATTTCAACAATATTCCTCCCGGATCCTTCCAGTACAAAACCTGATCTATTAAAACATACTTCATTGCTTTTAGTTTTAATGATCTGCATTCATTTATATTCAATTCCAGAGGGCATTGTAAGTACAAAAGGAAATATACAATATCTTTATACCAATCAGACTCACCATACCTTTTATAAACCTACTGCTTACTGTATTATGTTGCCATATCCTGCTTCGAATGTTCTGCCATCACATGAAGATTTAAAACCTGACAATTTGATTCTGTTAGAACCTTAGCTAATCCTTGGGCTTTTACCAATTTTGTTGGTTTAATATCCACGTCATATTCCATAACCTTAGCTATCCATCTGCCTCTTTTTCCTTCGCTGTCAGGCTGTGCTAAAATATCCTTGACTGCTGAATTTGGAACATATGCCAAAACCTTAGAATGTAAAACATATATTCTGAAGAATTTAAGAGCTTTAACTAATGCATATGCTTGTTTTTCCATTATATTATATTTCAGCTCCGATTCTCTTAATGTTTTACTGAAAAATGAAATTGGTTGTTCCAAACCATCTGAGTTCTTTTGTAATAATACAGCAGCTATAGTGTCTTCTGATGCAAATGAGAAAATTGCAAAATCTTTTGTATAATCAAGAGCTATCAATACTGGTGCTTCTATTAATGCCTGCTTTATGGCTTCAAATGATTGTTTAGCCTGGTTTGAACATTTAACCTCCCTATCCTTCTTAAGCATCTCAGTGATATGCTTGATAATTTCTGCAAAATTAGGAATGAACCATCTTAAAAAGTTGATTTTTCCAATGAAATATTGAATTTCTTTTTTATTTCTAGGAATACTGATCTTTAAGATGGCCCTGACTCTCTCTGGATCTATCTTTATTCCTTCAGCAGAAACAATATGCCCTAACAATTTACCTTCTGTCAGAGCAAAGTGAGACTTTTTTGGGTTTAATGATAAACCAAACTTTCTGCATTTAATAAACATTTGTGTCAAATGTTTTAGATGATCTTCATCAGACTTAGAAAATACTGTGATATCATCTTGGTATATCACTACAATTTTTTTCATTTTCACCCACAAAAGCTATATACATAGCCCTCTGAAAAGTGGCACCTGCATTCATAAGCCCAAAGGGCATTTTATCATACATAAAGGTCCCCCATGGAGTTGTAAATGCTGTTTTTTCTCGGTCCTCCGGCTGTACTGCAATCTGGTTATAACCAGAAAATCCATCAATCCTTGAAATTTTGTGAGATCCTACAACCCTCTGGAAAATCTGATCTATTTTTGGTAATGAATAGTTATCTTTCAGACAAGATCTATTCAAGTTGCGGAAGTCTACACAAAGTCTTATCTCTCCATTCTTCTTACGTACAGGCACCAAATTTGCAACCCATGATGAATATCTTAGAGGTACAATAATTTTTGCATCTAGTAGTTTTTTTACCTCTTTTTCAATTACTGGCAGCAATGCTGGGTTAAGCCTTCTAAGCTTCTATTTGAAAGGCTTAGTATTTGGTTTCAAAAGAATTTTGTGCTAAATTATGCTAGTATCATTTGTTTTTAAATCATGATATGACCAAGCAAAAATGTCCATAAATTCTTTCGGCAAACCAACATATTTTCTCCTTTCTTCTTCTGACAGCAATTTTGACAATTTTATCATCTTAGGCTGATTTTCAGAACCAATATTATACTCTATAACATTCTCCTCAGTAGTCTGCGGAGTGGGTTTTATTAGTTTATCATCTTTTGAAAACAACCTTTCTAACAGAACAAGTCCCTTAGGAATGAAATTCCTTTTTAACTCAACAATTTTGTGATCAGCAATTGAATTATTTCTGCAAGGTTCATTTTCTATCCATTCTAAATCATGTTCATGATCAACTGTATCATCTGAAAATTCACCTACTAACTCCAGAAATTCTTTTATTTCCTGATCATCATTAAAAAATTTCCAATGTTTGATATTATCTGGGACAGAGGGTCTGTACATTACATCAATTGGGTATTTCAAATGAGTTACCTTTGGAACTTTGAAATAGGCTGCTGCTAAGGCTAGGGAATCAGCTATCTCATTGTATTCTCTTGGAACAAAAGTTATATTGAAAGCTATAAGGAAATTTTCAATTAGATCCCAAACCTCACTCCTATAAACTTGCAATAAATACTGCTTTACTTGGTATACACTTTTTACTTGCTGAATTACTAATTCGGAGTCACCAAATACAGCAAGTTCTTTAATACCCAAGTATTTCGTTACTCTTAACCCAAGAATCAAAGCCTCATATTCAACAGTATTATTTGTTGTTTTAAATTCCAATTTGTACATAAGGGAAATAACCTCACCTCCAACTGAAATCAATAATACTCCTGCTCCTGCCCCCTCCTTACTTGATGCACCATCAAAATACATATGCCATAACCCATCTGGTTCCTCTTTCTTTACCTGAACTGGAATATCTTTCTGTACTTGTAAAACCCCTTCAATTTCAACATTTAATTGCAACATACAAGAACCAAGATTTTCATCAATTGAATAGATCAGATGATTATTAGGATGTCTACTATCACTTACCAAATATTCCATCTGTACTTCTCTGTAAAGTCTTCTGAATTCTCCTCCAAATACTGGAATTGTAGCATATGAAAGATCCATTTGCAAAGTTCCTCCCACTTTATTTGCCCAGGATCTAGACAATAGCATACCAAATTTAGGAGAAATATCTGCTACAACTATATCCATCAATACACTCTTCATAGGTACCTGAGTTAAATTCACCACCAGATCTTTGATTACCCCAATACACTTCACTACGCTAGAATCAAACGCATACAAATCATGGTATGGTTTAGTAACACTCAGTCCTAAAGCTTCCATGACTGCTTTTGGCATGAGGTTATGTGAAGCTCCTGAATCTAGCAGACAATTATGCAATTTCTGATCATGTACTGAAAAGGTTACATAAAATGGAGGAGGATATTCTGAATTATCATCAGGCTGATCAAAAGTTTTTGACCCCACAATAATAGTATATTTTTCATCTTGCAAATTAATCTCATCATATGGGATAGGAGTAGAATTCACTGCATTTTTAAAAGTTTTAAAAGTTGCTTCCCTGTAAAATTTACTCTTAATCAACTCTGTTAAAGGCACAGGGATTTTCACTTTATTAAGCTCATGCTCCAAACTAAAACCATCTACATCTTTATTCACCTCCTCAATATTTACAACTTCATCTATTCTTTCTTTTACAATTTGTTTCTGATTTGAAGACATATTTTGTTTAATACGGTGAGATTTCACCAACTTTTTAGCTTGTGCTACATGTTTTACCCCTAATATTAGACCATATGATTTTTGTGGTATTTCCTGACAAACTTTTGGCATAGACATCTGATAATCATCTTCTTCATAATGATCTAATTCTGTAGCATAATGATAATCAGATCTAGTTAGAAAATGAGAAGAAGAATCATCATCAAACTGACTAATATTATGTTCCTGTTCTTCCAAATCATCTAACTCCCCCTCGTCTATCTCATATGATTCATAATCTCTGACATTATTATTTTCAAAAGGAGGTTGAATCCTTTGTTCTTCATTTTCTCGCCTGTCTCTCTGAACATCATTATTTCGTCTTTCTCTTGGCAAAAACCTAGGAGCAAAAGGTCTTCTAAATTTATTTTGATTTCTTTCACCTTCCGGTATAGGTTTATTCTGATTTCTATTTCCCATTTCCAACCTATCAATCTTAGCAAACAATTTTTTTATGATTTTATTCATTTCATCCATTTTACTATCTGATGATCTTCCTGTGTGGCTGGATGTAATGATTTATTTTTTACCCTTTTTGTCTACAATTTGATGTTCTATTTCCTCTTTGAGTTTATTCAAGGCTAAAATATTTGACTCTACTTCTAATGCTTCATTTTCCATATTTTGAAGTGACACAGATTTTCTTTCTCTCAATAGCAAAGAAAACTCATGATCAAATGAGTTTGCATAAGTTAACTTTGCTGATGTCTCGGTGGGTTTTATTTCAGTTGGAATCCTACTATACATTTTATTAAACCTTTTGGAAAAATCTCCCACAACTTCATCATTTTTTCTCTTTAATGATCCAAACTCTGTCACGTAATACAAATAATATTTAGTGTCCCCCCATTGTCTCATAAATGCTTCTTCTAAAGCATCTATGCCATCTATAGAGTTTGGTGGTAATTCTCTAAACCACTTTCTAACCTCACCATCTAAACTTTGAACAAAAACTCTCATCCAAACATCCTCATGTTCAAAATTGTGATTGTATGCATAACTACAGAATGTATTCCAGTGTTCCTTTGCAGTAGCATCTCCTTGGCCATTAAATCTTGGAAGATATTTTTGATAATCTTCTGTTGGGAGAGCATTGAGAGGCTGGGGTAAAACCAGTGGGGCATATCTTGTTGCTACCATAGCAGCCATTCGATTTTGAGGTTCACCCATTCTAGGATTGGAAAAGTTTGAACTTGTATTAGACTGAAAGGTGCTTGAATGTTGTGATGAGGGAGACAAATTACCAGGATTTGACTGATTCACTAGGATGGTCTTAACAAAAGTAATGTGGGTTGAAAATAAAGAAGAAGCTCCTATTTGCAATGCTTCAAGTTTAACCTTCTCTGACAGCAAAGGATTTGTAAAGACACGGAAATTGTCAATTTGGGAAGGGGTAAATAACAGGTCTAACTCTTCTCTTCCTTTTTCTGAATGTGGGTCAAAAGAAGGAACTGGGATAGATGAATATTCAGGTATCTCCAAAGTTGCAGGTTGTTTGAATTTTTCTGCTGAAGTGGAAATTAAATTTCTCCTAGCCTCCTTTAATAACTGCTCAAGATCCGAGACTCCCAGATTTAAAGGGGATGAGGGATTTCCTTGAGTTCCTATCTTTTTTGAAGCCACTGTAACTTTTTATAGGTGACTAATGTAGTCTATAATAGGGCTGAATGATTTTGTTCACCCTACAAAATCAGTTTTATAAGAATGTCGATTACCCAGGGAAGATGTCATTTCCTTTCTCCGTCCCCGACAACGGCGTCAGAAGATGTTATCCCTAAAGTTGAACCTAGACTACAGGGGTTCAAGCTTAAAGAAATATTTTTCAAAAACTATAATTCAATGAAATCAAGATAAAAAATTGGGTTGGTATGTAATCAAAGCTATAGGAAAATCACATAATCATTAAATAATTGTATAACATAAAACAATACAAAATCCAATATCAAAGGAACTACGATCATGAATTTATGAAATGAGACTGACTCTGTTATTAAAAGTTTAAAAGATAACTGTATTTCACCATAAGAATCATGTAATGGGATTCAATTGACCATATATAGGATAAATCACAAGAAATACAATTCATAAAATACACAGCCATATCATAATCATAATCATATCAAAGCAGAACCTGTATTGAAGATGTAGAGTATTTCATGTCATACAGAATATCATCAAAACTGGATTTCCATCACTCCAATTTCCACCCCCTTTTTCTCATCTAGTGACTATCTTTATATACAAAATATCTGCTTTTCTAAGATAGCTATAAGATCATACTTCTATGGATCAAGCAATTTTAAATTTAAAGGTCAATCCCCTTTAAACAGTTTTTTTAATACAAGTGTAAAATAAAAGAGACATCTGTCAACAAACAAAATTTCTTTCAAAAGAAAACTATAACTCTAAATCTAAATACTTTTAGAAGCTTCTGCCAATATAGTTAGATCACTTAAAACCTGGGACTGCTTTTGCAACCTAGCAAACTTAGCATCTTTGTTCTCCTCCTTACTATGAGCCTTCATGTGTTCAAGCTGCTTCTGGATGGTTCTTTTTTCCTTTAGAATATATTTAGATATTGATAGCATTTTTTGATAATCTGCCTCCTTATCCTCCAGATCCTCTCGAAGTCTTTTATTGGCTGTCATCAACTTTTCATTACTGTTTTGTAAAAACCTAGTTTGCTCCTTGTATGTCTGCAAAGATTTCTTGACTTGGTTTAATTCTGGAGATATTTCAAGGTCTTCTTCTTTCATATGGACCTCATCTTCCTGTAGAATCCTTGATGCTGAGCAATCCTCTGAATCAACTTGTTTGTTTGTGCAAAAGACTTCTGGTATAGACCTTGCAACTCCTTGAACATCAATGAACTTCTCATTATATGAACAATACTAACCTTTAGATGTATGTGCAGTCTCTTCACTGAGAGCATCATCAATCATCACGATTTCCTCACAGTCTTCATGTGTTGATTTCATCTCTGCCTGCAACTTCCTTCTTAACCTAGTCCTAGGCTTTACATCCCTGCTTTCTGACTTCAACAGTTGATTATGAGTTTCATTTTTTGAAGTTATATTCTTTATCATAACGCTTAACTTTTCAGGGTTTTCATCTGTGAATGAAGTTTCAGGACACAAACTTTTCTAAATTGGTTTCTCTGTAAAACCCTTACCTTCCTCTACACCAGCTTCAATTTGTTTTTTGGGATTTGTTGTTTGCTGGTCCGAGTCTTCCATAATCTTTTTTCCTTTCTCTTTAGTATTTTCTTCAAACCCTAGCTATGTTAGTAGAGTTTCCCAAGTTCGTCCTTCCCTATGCAATTGTGAGACAATCAATAGTTTTATTAAACCCTGATGATATACTGAACGAGCAGTATGCTCCGGATGGCCCTAAACCCATGCAATCATCTTTTGCGGGCTTTTCAATAGGTAGAATGGGAGATTGAGCTATAAGCTTCCACTGAGGTACATCAGCAACCTTAAATGGCATTTGAGAACCTTTTCATACCGACCATCGCATGTAATATATTTTTGCACCATTTCTAAAGGAATTTTCCAGCTAGGTTTTTTTTTCTCACATGGATACCATTTTTCCAATCTAATTTTTCAAAACCTGGCATTAAAAACTCACTATAATCTCCTTGAAAGTCCTGTTGCTTAAACCATCTTTCTCCCTGTGCCGGAACATCTATTGCTTCAGCAACAGACTCTTCATTTACCCTGACTGTTAAGCTTTTGAGCTGAACCATTTCATCTTTATAGTTTTTGATAAAATCCATAGTTACATGTGAATGGTAACCCTATAATTTTTCACAGAAAGCAAACCATCCAGCATTCTTCATCAATTGGGATGATCTTGGAAACTTTAGTATCCATTCTGTGTTATTGGGCTCCAATCTGCAAATCAGGCCTCCTGGTTTTCTTCTCACCACGATTTCTAAATCCTCTTCCTCTGTTATCTTTGACATTTTTGTAACCCCTTCACACTATACACTTCCAAAGAGAATTTATGCTGCAATAGTTTACATTCAAATGCAAAAAAACTATACAATGTAAACTTTCCCCTCTCCAAGAGCGAAAATACAAGATTAAAACAAACCCTGCTACTTCAGAACTACTGTATACAATTTTTCATTGTTTTAACCTTCCAAATTTTGGGATCGTGAACAATAAATGTCCACAGCATAGAAACGGTTCTCTAATGATCTTCACCAAGTTCGAAAGAGCATTCAGGCACAATAACATGACAAATTTTAGGGAAAATAGAATATCATATTCAATCTGTCAACCCTGCCATTGTTGGTACCAGTACTCATTACATGAAGTGCCTCGATTTCATATGCAAAACAGTTGTACAAGCAAATGAATGACACAATGAAATACACTATTTCTTAAACAGGACTGTTTTTAAGGAGTATTTATACCAAGTACCGAGTCTGTCAAATATGGATATGTTATATATATCATAGTTTCATTGTCACATTTTTTTACACCCAATGGTACTTATGAATAACAACATTAATGAAATACTCTTTGAAGAAATGCTGCCAGTTTGAGAAATGCTGCCAGTTTAAAAAATGCTGTCAGTTTTAACAATCCAATTCATAATATAAAACCTCTTGCACTTAACATAGGTTCATGGCTTTAAATTAGTGATGATTTTGAGGCTTCAAAAGATATAATAAGAAAAATATAAAAAATAATAGCATTCAATCAAAAATAAGATGTAAAACCAGGTGAAAGTTAAAAGTAAAAACTCATCATAATAAAAGACCCTAAGATAAAAAATCAAACAACCTTAGAGATAATAGGATGGTAAGACCGCCACCCTCTTTTTATTCAATCATGTGATAGCTACGTTTGGAGTCCCGCAAGCTATAGTCACTGACCACGGATGTCATTTCCGGAATCAAATGATGGCTGAGCTAAGTGCTAATTTGGGTTTTCGCCATGAAAACTCAACTCCATATTACCCACAAGCTAATGGTCAGGTCGAGGCCATTAACAAAGTTTTTAAAACTTTGCTGCGTAGGATGGTTGGAGATCACAAATCCAACTAGAACTTGACTCTCTTTTCCGCACTTTGGGCTTATAGAACTTCAGTAAAAACGGCAATTGGTTTCACACCCTTTCAGGTGGACTATGGACTAGAAGTTGTCCTTCCTATCGAATGTCAAATCCCGTCACTTAAACTCGCAGTAGAACTTCTCCCACACACTTCCACCAAGGAAGATAGATTCTTATACTTGACTAACCTTAATGAAAATAGAAGAGATGCTTCCTTTGCTAACAATGCACACAAAAAATGTGTCAAGCCACAATATGACAAGTACGTTCAACCTCGTGTCTTCAACAAAGGTGACCTAGTCCTTACTTGCGATCAAAGACATGATAAACTAGGGAAGGGAAAGTTCGAATGCGTGTGGTACGGTCCCTTTATCGTTAGTAAGGTCTTAGAGAAAGGGGCTTATGAGCTCGTATGTTATGATGGGATACCCTTCGGGAAACCTTGCAATGGGTTGTACCTGAATAGGTACTGTGCTTAAGTCATTTTTGTATGGTACCTTGTATATATGTATATTTGTCTTTCAGTGTGTTTTGTCATTTTCAATATGGTTTTGAGTTGATGTCCATACTGTTTATACCATGTTTTGGATATGTAGATTGGATGGATTTCTATGGTTTCGTTGATGGTGCATGTCGTCATACCTTGAACCTTGCTTCAGCGGCTTGGGTATTGTATTCCCCAGCTCAGGATTTAGTTAATTCAGGAGCAGTTTGTATTGGTCCGACTACCAACAACATCGTCGAGTATCGAGCAGTCATAGGTTTAGTCACCGAGGCTGCATCTCAGGACATTCATGATTTGGTAGTGATTATGGACTCTCAATTAGTGGTTTGTCACCTAAATCAGGTTTACATTATCAGGAACCCTACACTTCTCTACCTCTTTCAGAGAGTGCGTCTGTTAGAAAGGTCATTCGATTTCATCACTTATAGGCATATCCCTAGGTATGATAATATGATTGTTGATTCATTGGAAAATTTCATTCTGGACTGGGATATTGCCCATTCATAATGCATTAAAATAAATATAGTCAATCGAAATGTAAAATAAACAGTAGAAAACATGTAAAACTCATGTAAATATAATTCATCCATTTGAAGCGCATGTAAACACCAGAACTGAGTCTATATATATATATATATATATATATATATATATATATAAAGTGTTTTTACAAAAANAAAATGATACAAAAATCCTGAAGCTAGCTAGCTTTCAGGGATACATCATGCAGACCAATCTAATGGTGTTCGTGGTAGCAGATAATGGTCGTTGCTACTCTGCGTAGCAAGCGACTGAAGCAGCCTAATACTCCCACTGTATGTCTCTGAAACCTCCTAGGGAGGTCATTCATCTATAGCAGCATCTGGGATATCCAGAGTCGGTTGATCCAGGTTCTCCTCCAGCTCCATGAGATCATCATCGCCTCTATAGACAAAGTGATCCCCTTCGCCTGTCCATTGGGGAGGATCCCCCAGGCCGTGCATCACCAACATCTGCATGTAAAATTCAGGTCTTTTTATCATCCATAAAAATCATAAAACATGGAAAATATAAAAACATAATCAACATCTTAGGTATTGCTTCTTACCAATGTCAGCCCACTGAGTGCCAGGAGGTAATGGTAAGTCGCGATCCCCTCGGAAGTCGATCCATGCATATGCATAGTCCTCAATCAATAGGATTTGATCACTCAGCCAGCTGAAGAAGGCGACCTCGAATTTTATCTTGGCCCCGCCACCTCCTATACGGGCCATGATATCCAACCACCGCATCATGCGGGGGTCTCTAGATCTGAGCTCTGTAAATACTACCTGGGGCCTCATGAGGGGTACCCTATCAAATAAGAAGCATGCTAAGATGGTCCCATATCTAAATTGCTTCAGATCTCCTTGTCGACATTTCATTAGTTGATCCTTAAGTACAGGTAATAGTGACTCAACCCAGTTATATACCGTGGGTGCCATGGCCTCTAGGGCATACAGCAGATGTGCACGAGATGCCTGGTGGGGCCCCTGGCTCCCAGCCACCCTCTGTATGGTAAATATAAGTCTGAAGCGGTAGATCCCTCACATCCTTGATAGGGATCTTCTTACCTGACATTTTTGTACCTGGGAAACAATGGCGATCAATCAACTCTTGTGTAGTGACATCCCCACCTCGGGAACCAGTCAGAGAGATAGGATCCCCTCATCTAGATCATATCCTTGTCAATAAATAGGTATCTTCCACCTCCATAGTCACAACATGAGTTCGTACCTCAAAATACTGTTGTTCTAGATTCCACATCTGTAGGATGTACTTCAATAGATGTGCATGTGAAACCATGCTAGAAGCAAGGAAGAATTTTAAGACGCAACAGCCTCTCAAGGAAACTATGCAACCCGCATTTCTTACGGCATGAGCATCGTCATCATCATGTTGTCTCTCCTTCCAAGTCACCATTTTTTACCAAATGACCTATCAAAAACCATTAATGAGTTATTTAGAAGCATATTCCACCATTAAAAATGCTTGAAAACTTCTAATTTGACTTGGGCATGTGTTTGTTGGACCTCACAGCAGGCACCACGCCTGTCCCTTTAGGACAGAGTGGTTCCATCACCTGAACAAAACTAAAAAACTGCGGTTCTTATCGGGCACCGCTCTTCCCGCAAAGGCCAGAAGCGATGCCCACCATGAATTTTTTAGGGTTGCTCTTAAGTCTCTAATCCCAAACATAAATAAAAAATGGAAACCATAAAAAGGAAGGGGAGTTTTCTAGCGGTTACCTGGATCTGACGATGCTAAAAACAGACGGACAACAACTTCACAATCTCAGATTGAAATCTACACCTTAATTCTCCCAAAATTCTCCAAGACTTAGTAAAATGGTAAATGTTTTGATTTTTACTATTTTACTTAGCTTTTATAACAAATTTTTAGGGTTTTGTATTATTTTATGTTTTTAAATCATTTTTATCAAAAATACCCTTTTACATAGTTTATAAAACTCATTTTAAATATTTCAGGAGACTAATATCCTTTTTGAAGAGTCTTGCAGGGATGAAAATAAACAGTATTGGCTATGGGGAAGTTCATTTTTTACTTTTTCGTACTTCTAAAAAATGGAAAAGGTTCTTGAGTGTTCATTTCGACACTTTGATCACACTCCCAAAACCTAGTATCAAAGTTCCGAGTATTTTTCCGATTCTTTTCAGGCTCGTAAACCTTGTTCATCGCGTAAAAGAAACCTATTGGAGTCTTCTTTAAACTCTTTTTGGACTACCTAAATGTGAAAATATTGTTGAGTACATTTAACTTCTTCACGCTCGTAAAAGTACTTAAAGAGTCGTCTTTTCGATGGTAGTTTATCTCTTTTTCGGTTTGGATTGAATATTTATGAAAAAGGACCCCTTGGAGTCTTCTTCCATCTTTGTTCAGACTCTCTAAACATGAACGATACTGAGTTAACTTTCATTGGACTTGTTAATCTAAACACTGAGAGACCCTCTTTTAGGAATGAACCCCTCCTTTCTCAGGTTTGTAAAATGTATGAGAATGGACATGTCTTTGGATGAGCTACAACGAGTGTTTGTTACCCTCTTTGAACTCGTAAACTTATGAAAATAGGCACTCATCAAACATGATGGGGAAATTAAGGGAAGGGAATAAATTCATTTTGCAAATAAAATAGCAGTTTGTCATCACCTTTGAGCATGCCACTTTCATGAGTCATGTCACTCTTTTGAGTGTTTCAAAGAATGCATTGTCCAATGCCATATTGTGTTTCGCCTCGTCGAGTCAAATGCTGACAAGTCTTTTTTCATGTCGCCCTATGTTCAAAGGGAAGCTTGAAGGTTTACCTCTGCAGTCAAAACAGCCTTTCTGTTAGTACCTTTTGAGTCAGTCTTATGGTTACATTATCTACAACATTCCAAAACTTTGTTTCGAGTTTCATGTCGTTGATGTGGGATTCATCATGACCCTCCTTCGATGAGACTATTCCTGTCGACATCACCTCATCATCCAGGAATTAGTCTTAGAAACAAGTTTATTACCTTGAGATATGTATGCCTCAATGAGATATTCTCTCGCTCTCAACATAGGTTCACATCATTGACCTTTGATCAATAGACTCGATTGAGTGTTCGACATCAAATCATATATTCACACTCAGTATATTGTATTAAGGTACCTTGGGAATCATTGACATCAATGGTGATCTCACTCGCACTTGTTAACGGTTCACATCATTGACCGGTAATCAAGTGATTTCTACCATGTTCGACTTCATATCATTGTAATCACATGGATAGAATTGTACTTTGTGGAAGACAAGACGAAGACCCTAGGTATCTGTTAAAAGCACTCATAGCTTTCTCCCCAGGTTGCGATAGAGTATATTGTATGAAGCCCCAGCATGGATCCACATTTGTATGGTCATGGCTGTGTTCGAATTTGTGTTCATTTGACATATATCTACAGTGTATTTCTAGTAGCTATGTCCCAAGTTTGAGTCCTCTATCACATGGATATACATTGTATTCTAGTAGCCATGTTTGTTAATCTCTCTCATGGATCTACCTTGTATTGGTATGAAGCCATGATGACGACACATTTGAGTCATGAATCAAAAGTATTTATGTATTGTAGATCCATGGTTGATGATGATCTATGATCAAGTCGATTCTTTCCTCGAAGTGACAACTTGCTCTTTCAAATCTCTCGCCTATCGTATCCCTCTAGCCTCATGCTTTGGGGGGAATTATATTACACATAAATCTCTTCATCATCATGTGATGAGGTCCCAAACATCATTATTTTCCTTGAATCCCAAATTGTGAAGTGAAACACTGGCCCAGATATCAATCCTGCATATGAAAATCCAGCATCGCTCCTGCCTTTAAGTCAATAAGTGGTACCTTCTTCAGCAACGCCTTTATTCTTTTGACAATAGGCGGTTCCATCACCTTTACCTCTTGTACAAGGCATAGTTCTTCCCTGTCACTGATCTGTCATAGTGAGCAAGAAGTGGTGCCCTTGGTGAAAAGGTAAAAAAGAGAGGTTTCCACGAAGCTTCTTGAAGGAAGGCTTCACGGCACCCTTATCCCTACACATGAGGACCACCTGGACTCGAGATCCATCCTTTTGGGATCTCCTATCCACATCACCCACCATTTACTCAACCATCCCTATCCTCCCTAGGCCTATAAAAGCAGGCTCATATCCAAGCACCCAAAAATGAAATTTTCAATAAGTAAAAAATCGTATTTTAATATTAAAATACATTATTTTATTGAAATTCCCATATTTGGGTGTCATGGGTACCTTAGAAGTATGCATTGTGGGTCTGGGTTGGATGCAGAATCAAATTAGGCATCCAATGAGTCCCCAAACTCGAAATTTGGGTGAACCGATAAGGATATATGTCAAAAATACAATAAAAAAATTAGTTTTTCTTTTTCCCCTCCAAAATTTAGAACTTTTATTTTATTATTATACCTCTTGTTTTATTATTTCCCTTATGAGGCCCATTTTAAACCTCAAAACTCCCCCAATCTTGAAATCCATAGTTAATCACTCTTATCATTCCTAGTTCTCCAAAAATACTATCATGTAACAAGGCATATAATTAAGGATTATGAAAATTTATTTATGAGAGAAGAAAGATGAGTGATTAGGCTAGATTATCTTTGGCACACTCTTCAAGATAATAAATGTTGCAATGGTTGTTTCTTTTCGAAGTTAGTATCTAGAATTTGGTGTTGTTTTTGACATATGAGTCTATTGAAAGGGAAGTGAGGTAATATTTAAACATAGATCCAACCATGAAGTTCCATGCAATGGACTATCTTAGTGAACATGTTGGGTGGTTCCTACAAGGATATTCTCATTGTCTTGCATGTTCCTGCATTGATAAGAACTTGTAATTATATAAATTATAGATCCTAGGATGACTGAAAAATTCAATGAAAATGGAAGTAAGCATGGGAAGGTGATTGCAAGAGATATGAGGGGTAATGATTTGTACATACTCTATGCATGAAGTGGTATTCAAAACTATTACTCAGGTTAATGATGATGTTAGTTCCCATCATATATCTAGGCATGGCTATACATAGTCTTTCAATAATTTGGGGGCTAAAAAGATGGTAGAATGTAGAGCTAAAAAATTATATTTCGCTTGGCATTTGTGAAGGATGTATCTTTAAGAAACAATATCATTTTGCATTCCCAAACATGGATCCTATAGAGATGGTAAATTGTTGGAGTTGATCCACTTACACATATGTAAATCGATGCATACATTTGTCACGTAATAGAGTTATGTTTTGACATTCAATGATGACTTACAAGGAATACATTTGTTTAATTATTGACAAATAAATATAATACAAATGTAATTTTTCAAATTGATCTACACCTTGTGGAAAAGGAGACTAGAAAACCATTGAAAATGTTGAGGTGGGGAGTGGAGTATGTCTCAAACACCTTCAATTCATTTTGAGGACATGATGGAATAAAAACTAATTTATAGAACATAACCATCGGTAGAAAAATGGTGTAGAAAGGAATAATAGGAACAATTAGAGTGCAAGGAAATGTGAGACCATCTAGATTGGATATTATGGACATGTGAAATTTACAGGCATTTAAACCTAGTGATTCATAAACTTGCCAAGAATAGGGATATTGTTTCTTTAACGACATCATAGTATTGTCGCAAAAAAAAAGTGGGAGATTTTAACATTGACCATGTTATAGATAAATAACTTCCAATGCTTCATTCCAATCTTGATATTGGTTGTGTTTGTTCATATAAAGGATTCAACATGAATCTGGGGTTCCATTCCCTTCATGAATATGAAGTGGAAGTACATAATGATCATGATGGTGATGAACCTATGGAGGAATTTCATCATAGACCATCGATACCATAATATAGGTGCAGGAGACTATTTCTAAACCACCAGTTATCATAATATCAACTATGAGGGTTCAAAGGCTATCAAAAATATATATTAATTCCTCTTGAATATGAATCTCATAAATTAGTATTGGAAGCTTATAGAAGTGATTCCTATGAGGAAATTAATGTCGGTGGGAATATAAGACCAGCTATAATCAAGACGGTTCATTTAATAAGTAAAAAGCATACTTGGGGTAAAAGGAGTGTTATAGCCTAAAATCACACATCTCTTCCTGTGACCACTTTCCCATGATTTCGTTGTGTGTCGACACTTCCATGACGACACTTCATGAAGTCACTGAAAGTCACTGAAAAAACACTTGTATTGAAAGAGCCATATCTAGATTTATGTAACTCTGTTTGACCTATTCTCTATACCGTTGGAAAGGTATCTACATAAGGAAAAACTTTGCATGATATACTAAATCCTTAAAATGCTTTCAAGAACCATAAAAATGATCGTTTTTTTACCCAACAGCAACTTTGCTTAAGGGAACCCGTGGTTATACCTTTGCATTCGCGACTCTGCTTCACTGAACCCACGATTTTCACCTACATTGGTGAAAAAAATATAAAGTATGATTAATTCTCGAATTAGGGTCAGTTTGGGTGGTTTTGGAAGTGATTTGGAAGTTGTAACTGATCCCTATTCGACCCCTACTCTTCAAGAAAGTATATAAGAGAGGGAGAGATGTCTCTGGAGGGGACTAGACCTTTTCATTTTATGTTGGTGGAATTGGGGCTCTCATTCACCCTACATTTTCCCTAGATGTCATCTCCTTGTGTTTCATAGCTTGGAGGATAAGATCCTTGGAGAAGAGAAACAGTAGAACCAAATCAAGGTTTCGAGAGGTGCCCAACAAGAGGAGAAGTTGAACTATGTACTTCTTCCACTTGATTAATAAAGATGTGATGTCCTTCTTCTTCCCAAATCATTGTTCAATGCATGATTGAATCTCTATTATGATTATATGATGATGTATTTCATATTAGGGTTTCATGTTTTACTTAACATAATCTCTTTTTATATAGTATATTTGGTTTGAGGAAGGTTAAGATTGTTGTCCAGGTCTCTTTGAGCAAGAGGAACAAGAGGAAGGGATAGAGAAAGTTTGGACCAGCCTTCAATGAATCAGGTATGGACCCTACATATATCTTAATCTTGTTTATATTTTCTTGTTGAACATTGTACATCTATCTTTCAACCCTAGTATGTTGATGGCCTCTTAACCCCGAGCCATAGGAACACTTTCCTCTGCAACAGAACTGGAAACTCCACTAGGGAGATCCTTGTCTGTTTGGGGTTTATTTGTATTTATTTTAGTTTTTTTTAAGGTTCTAGGTCCTTCTTACAAATTAGGAAAAACTTTTAAACCTGTTAGAGTACCTCCTTTGCCTTTCTAAGTCAATTTTTTGCCCTTTTAGAGATTTTTGCCACCCATTCGTCGGTTCTACATTGCACAATAGCGATTTCTAAATGAATTCACGACCTCCCCTTCATGTAACCTGTGAATTCCCTCCTGAAAATTGTGACCTTCCTTAAGTCAACTTGTGAATGCCTCTGAAAGTTAGTTTTTTGGATTAATTTTTGGGTTTTTTGGGTGTTTTGAGGGTTGTTTGTGAGGTATTCAAGGGTCCTCTACATGTGCATGAATACAAGGAAGTACTTTCATCTCTTTTAGGTGCTATTTATCTATATTTTAAGTCCTCTTTAACTCCTTTATATTGTTTTGTTGCTTTCCCCCCACCTCCTTCTTTGGCTTGACCTTGTTGGACAAGGTACAGAGAAGCCTCTATTTGCGGGTCTAGATTGATTCTTGGAGATTCTTGACCCTTATTTGTTTCAGTCTTGTTGTTTAGTCTCTTCATGCCAAACTAGTTGGCTTGTTTACCTTTGCAATTCTTCCCTCCTAGTGAGGTTATTTCTGACTTTAGGGCATCCTAGGGTTTGTTAGTGGGGTATAGAACATTAGTCTATTTTATTTTCTCAAATGTTACTTTGCATGCATTAGTTTGTAGATTGTTTTTATTTTTCATTCATAAAAGAAAAATTAAAAAGAACATATAGTTGCTTTATATGCACATAGATTAGGGTTTTAGTCTAAATTGCATGGCATGTCTTTGTTCTTGAAAAAATAAAAGAAAATTTTCTTTCGTGGATTTCAATTTTCAGTTTGAAATGAAAGAGAAGTAGGTTTTCTTTTGCATATCATTTCTCTTTTGTTTAGTCATCTTGTTTCTACTGTCGAGTTAAACACTGTTGGTTTCACCTCCGCCGCCCTTTGAGTAATCGACGACCTTTTAAAATGAACGTTTAATATCTAAAATATATTAGTAATGGCTTGTTTATAGGGACGACACACACTAGTCTATCCTAGTGTTTTGGGTTAGGGATATATTAACTGCCCAAAAATTTGAACTCAAACATAGTGGCCTATCTTTAGGAAATCCAACTTCGCAGATAAAGATACCAAAAATATTCTCTAACACAGGATTCAAGCACGAGGTCATGCGATACTGAGTACTTGGAGATACACCTCATATACTCAATAGAGCATACACTAGAGTTGTTGCATGTTTAAGGACTCACCTAGTACCTCCTCCCGGCCTCGTGTGGTGCCTAGAACTACTTGATTTTCGGGATTAGATGCCCTACCCATGTGCATCGGCTGGACTGACCATTGTTCCACTCGCATTTCTATGTGATTTTGGTAGCCTTAGCATCTTGGCATCTAAGCCTCTTACATGGGTGGCAGTGGAAGGCTATTTCCATTGCTCCAAGGGTAGACTTGGAAGGTAACCGTGGTTGACAATTTGGGAGGGAATTTTGGTGATTCAAATGCTTGCACCCAGGAAAATCATCACAAGACACCAAGTAACTACTCTCCAACCTTCCTTGGTTATTTTTGGGCCCTCATCATCCCAGAATCTCTCGTGAAAGGCATCCTTGTGTTCTTGGTCTTGATACTTAGGACTTTTTCTAGTGGTGTGCTCTTTGTACTATTGGTTACCAGTTGACCTCAAACTTGTATTACTTGATAAAGTCATAAACTATGGCTAACACTCCTATGAACACTAACCAGGAGACCCCCATGCTAGGGTCTCCTTGTACGTTTCCTCTCACCAGGAATGTTGGTGTTCATTTGATGACCACCTTGAATATGCTTGGATTCACCTTAGGGCTACCAATTTGGTTGTTTTCCACTCCAACTGTCCTGAATGCTCCTGATGCTTCTCAAGAAAGCACCTTATATCAAGGGCATCAAAACATTGCCTTCCCTTCACTTGTAGCAGCCTCTCCTCCTCCTTCTACCTCATGTGATGAAAGTTCTGATACTAATAACCTACAATTTAAAAGGAATAAAAGAAGGAAGAATAGGAAGAAAACTCGAAAGCAAGGGGGAACCTTTCCAACCTCTATAGGTCAAGTTGAACCCCACCACCCAACCTCTGGAATTCATGCTGGGGTAACCCTTCCAACCTCTACGATTCATGTTGGATTCAAGCATTCAACCTCTGCAATTTAAGCTTATTTTTACCACTAATCCTCTGCAGGTCATGCTAGTGGAACCCTTCCAACCTCTGCAAGTCAAGTTGGACCTAGTCTCTAATCCTCTGCAGTTCATGCTAGGGGAACTCCTCCAACCTATACAGGTCGTGTTGGAACCCGGAACTCAACCTATGCAAATCAAGTTGACCCTCACCACCCAGCCTCTGGAGGACATTCTGAGGGAAAAAAAATAGCCTCGTCATGTTGGACCTAACCACCCTGCCTCTATAAGTCATGTTGGGGGCAACCACCCAGCCTCTGTAGGTCATGTTGGGGGAAACCACCTAGCATCTAGAGGTCATGCTGGGGGTAAGCAGTCATCCAATGCAAGTCATGCTAACAATGTTAAGAAAACTAATCATTCGAAACGCAAGACAAAGTTTCCTTGTAGGCTTTGTGACGGATACCACCTTACCCATCAATGCCCTACTATTACAGAAGTACTAAGAGTTTGGTTCCAAGGACATCTCGTTCTTGAACAATATAAAGTTTCTCAACAACATATTCAACCTTTGGTTGATCAAGTGGTTGAACTAATGTCGTCTTTGGTCGATCCCACTCTCCCTTCGGAGAGTGACCTTTACCGAGTGATTGAACCAATGCAATATTTGGTTAATCCCACTCTCCCTTGAGAGAGTGATTTCCATCAAGCGATTGAGTCGATTCCAACTTTGGTCAATCCCAATCTTCCTTTGGAGATTGAATCATATACTAGTCATATTTTCTTCACTGCTAGTTCAGAACCTTCTAGAAAAGGGGGCACTGACCTCGCTTCGGATGAACCCCCGCCAAGCTCTCAGATTACTTCCTTTGATTGGGACAGCCTAGCTGAGTCGTGCCTTCCTTCTGATGCACCTTTCTAGATAAAGGTCAAAGTTGGGCATTACATGATTTCTCGTTGTATTGTTAATGAAGGAGCCTCAGTTAGTATTTTATATGCACAAGCTTGGCGAGGCATGGGATCTCCTAGACTCATGTCAATTGATAGTCAGTTAATGGATTTTGATAGAAGAACTAGTACAGGTTTGCGAATTCTTACTCAAACGTTTATTACTTTGGGTGGGAAGACCGTCTTAGTTGATTTCATGGTGATAGAGGACCCATTAGACTTCAATATGCTCCTCGGGCGTGATTATATTTATTTTATGCAAGTTGTGGTGTCAACGCTCTTTCGTGTGATGTACTTTATTCATAATGAATACATTGTCACTATTGATCAGTTGGATTTTCTTGATCCCTCTCCTGACCCAACTAGAGACCAAGTCTTTCCTTTATTGATTCTCAGTGTCTCGATAGACACTACCCCTCCTCGGGTGAGCTATGTGGCCTCATATCCCTCATGTTCAATTGCTAATAAGAAGAAGCCTCTGTGTTCATGCCTACCTTCTCGGGACTCAGTCCAAGAAGTTGACCAAGTGACCCATCCTATACAGACTATGGAACCCGCTCTCTGCTCTATTGATCCATCTAAAATTTCAAACGTGTGTCCTCTCTGGGATGGTCTACTTCCTTCTGATGAAGTCTTCCTAGAGTCTTTGATACAGTATGGCCTTCTTAAGGATGTTGGTTCAGTTGTAACTAATTCTAACCTTGATTTTCTTAATAAGTCTGATCTTTCCATTGATCGATCCTCTTAGGTTGGTCTTGTTGACTCTTTGGACTCTCCCTTTAAACAGCAAGTCAGTGATCCTGATGAGTTTGATTTGTTCTTATATATTTTTCAACTCCTGTGATACTGAGCTTATTCTTGCAAACTCTATCTCCCCTATTGATTTTTGCTTTCCTTCTGAGATTGATCTTACTGATTATAAACCCTCGGGCCTTAGCACTATAGGATATTCTTTGGTCAATTCTGCCTTTATGAAAAATTTTGTGGAAGAAAAAAAAGTTCCATGTGTTTCTTCCGAAGTGACCTGCATCGGATCTTTTCTTCTGAATATGATCCTAATGTTGTTGTTTCTTGAAGACAAGATTTTTAGTTGGATTCACAAATTTTTACTAGCTTCGCCTTGTTATTCAAGTTGTAACTGCATTTTCATGTACCATGCTGATGCTTTTATCCTAATGTCGGATTCCACACTTTTAGCTCGTTGTATAAGCCCTCATATCTACTCTCATCATCGCTCAGGCTTGTACCATTTTTCCTTTGCAACTTGACACATTTTTCCTTGAGGAGGTGTTCCTCAAGCGTCTTTATCTTTCTCATGTTCCTTGCATTATGCTTAGGCTTCTTCCTTGCATTATGCTTAGGATTGTTCCTTGCACTTGGAACTAGTTTCACCTACCTCTGACACTCGTCTCCTCTCATTTAGAGCATTCTTTATGCTCCCCTTTGAGCTCGTTAAAAACAGTAAGGAGGTCGGGAGTTGAATTTTCTGGACTCGTTAAAACTTTACAAGAAATATATGGAGTTATCTTCAAGCCCTCGTATGACTCCTTAAAAGTGACTAGATTGTAGAGTTCGCTTGTCCCTTCAAACTCGTTAAACGATGTGAAGGAACATCCACATAGCTATAAATTTACCCCTTTTTTCGGCCATGTGGATTACTTAGGAAAAAGGAATACTCTATTTTCTTCGGAATCTAGAAGGGTATCTTCAGGCATAGGTTTATCTCTTTTCCAAAACTGGAGGACTTAACTTACGGAAAAGGAACCTTTTCGAGCTTAGTTTTATCTTTTTCGTGCTCTGGACCTAAACATGAAAAAGAGAGCGTTATTTATGTCTTTGTCATGATTTCTAAAAACCTGGTACAAAAACATCGATTTTCTTGTTGTCTGTACCATTCTCATAAATAAATGGAATTTTCTGAGTGATATCGCTTTCCTTCACACTCGTTAAAACTAAATTGCTTCTACTTACTTTTGAAGGAGTGTCAGTCTGGTGATAGTTTACCCCTTTTTCGGACCTTGCCAACTAACTACGAAAAAGTAATACCTTAGTTCTATTGGGATAAGAGAGTTCTCCTTTGGATTGTTTTACACTTTTTCAGACTTAAGAGAATAACCTTGCAAAAAATCACCCCCCTAGAGTCTTCTTTAGAGTTTTCAAACTCTCAAAACTATGAAAACACCGTCGAGCATTCACTAATTCAAGCTCGTAAAATCCACGAATCAATGCTTTATCAAGCATTCTTATGTCTCTTCTTCGATATTGTCAACAATGAAGAAGGTACTAAGTTTGATTTCTTGGACTCGTTAAACCTTTACAAGAAAGAAGGGAAAGGGAAGTTCATTCACATGTTTTTTACATCATGGTAGCAAGTCTTGTCTCCTTGAGTAAAGCACCAGTTTTGAGTCTATCAACAGTTCAGTCCTAGTTTTTGTCCTTATCTCGATTCAAATTTTTACTCCTGTAGTTGGATCCTTTTCCAATTATATGGGGAAACTGTCAATGTCTCCTACATTGCAGATTTGCATCGGTGGTCCTTTCATTTCAAAATATGCCTAAGTCACTTTTTGTGTCATGCTCATTGTTCAAGGATAACCTTTGTCCGGCATTCTGCAATTGCTTTGACCTTTTGTGTCGGCCACTCCCTGGTATCAGTTCATTATGTCCAGTCTTCAGCAATCCTTGCTCCAAAACTTTGTTCCAGTTCCAGATCCAATTAGTCTTTGATTTACCTCATGTTGGATGATGGAGGATGCTTTAATTCCTTCCTTCTAACGAATCGCTTCCTATTGATGTCAACACATCTTGCTCTGGGAATGATATTTAGAGTTTATGACAATACCTTGGGTATTGTTGTCATCAGTGGAAATTTCCCTCGCTATTGGGTAGTGGGAATACCTTAATGCCCCCTACTTGATGGATTCTTCAGGTGTTCAACTTCAAGACAATTTATTCACACTTGTTAGAATGTACTAGGTACCTTGGGGACCATTTTCATTAATGGTGGTTTCCCTCACATTTGTTAACAGTCATCATCAATGACCGATAAATAAATGGTTTCCTCCATGTTCGACTTCAGTTCCTTGGGTCGACAGTAGCATCGTCATCTTTTGTTATTGCCCGAGTTGCGCAAGACCTTGTCACACTTCATGTGACATTTTTTGAGACATATATCCACCTTGTATTTGTGTGGCTACGATCGATTATCGAGCATGGATCCATCTTGTTCACTTGTGGCTATGACTCCTTTAGATTTTATATGGTGCTTTTCTGCATATTGAGCGACCATGATAGTTACATCAGTTGTACACATGTTGGATCCGCTTGCATCTTTATGGCGATGATTTGTATATGAACCTGTATGTCCCAGAGATCAGTTTTTTCTGACATTTATCTCTCTTTCAAGTACCTATGTTGGAGCCTACGATCTTAGATTCTCTACTCTCTTCGACTACATGACTCGGTTGTTTCCTTTTTATAATATATTTAGGCTATAGTCTTCCCCTCTAACCTCATATATTAGGGGCAATTTGTTATAGCCTAAAATGACACATCTATTCCTGTGACCACTTTCCCATGATTTCGTCGCATCTAGACACTTCCATGACGACACTTCATGAAAGTCACTGAAAAAACACCTATATTGGAGGAGCCATATATAGATTTTTGTAACTCCACTTGACCTCTTCTCTAGACCATTGGAAAGGTATCTAAGTAAGGAAAAACTTTTTAGAAGACACCAAGGCCTGAAAATGCTTGGAAGTACCCTAAAAATGATATTTTTAACTAGCTATGACTTTGCTTAAGGGAACCCACAATTATATCTTTGCATCACCTTTGCATTCGCGATGTTGCTTCACTAGACTTGTGATTATCACCTGTAGTGGAAAATATATATATATATATATATATATAATGTGATTAATTGTCGAATTAGGATCAGTTTGGGTGGTTTTGGAACTGATATAAAAGTTGTAACTGATCCCTATCCGCCCCCTACTCTTCAAGAAAGTATATAAGAGAGGGAGAGAGGTATATGGAGGGGACTTGACCTTTGCATTTTTATGCTGGTGGAATTGGGAATATCATTCCCCATACCTTTTCCCTAGATGTTATCTCCTTGTTTTGCAAAGCTTGGAGGCTGAGATGCTTGGAGAAGAGAAACGGTAGAACCAGATCAAGGTTTCGAGAGGTGCCCAACAAGAGGAGAAGGTGAACTATGTACTTCTTCCACTTGATTAATAAAGATGTGATGTGCTTCTTCTTCCCAAATCATTGTTCAATGTATGATTGAATCTTCGTTATGATTATATGATGATGTCTATTAGATTAGGGTTTGGCATTTTACTTAACATAATCTCTTTTCATATAGTCTATTTGGTTTGAGGAAGGTTAAGATTGTTTTGCAGGTCTCTTGGAGCAAGAGAAGCAAGAGGACGGGATAGAAAAAGCTTGGACCAGCCTTCAATGAATCAGGTATGGACCCTACTTATATCTTAATATTGTTTATATTTTCTTGTTGAACAATGTGCATCTATCTTTCAACCCGGGTATGTTGATGGCCTCTTAACCCCCAGCCATAGGAACACTTTCGTCTACAACAAGGAGTACACTTAAGTTGAATCCTTAAATTTTATTCAAACCTTCTCATCAAGGATGTGAATGTCCTCAATAAGGGCACCATTGGAACTTGTAGTTTTACAAGACCTTTACCAACTTAATATTTCTCAATGAAGGTCTACAGGAGGATGTTTACACTTGACAACCAAAAGTAGGCATGGCCAAGGAAATGACATTTTGGTTTGTATATAGTTGTATAAAGTTCTATATGGGTTGAAACAATCTTCTAGATCTTATCATTAGAAGACTAATGCTTACATAAAAATAAGGTTTTCAACATTCAAATACAAACTCCTGATTGTGCATAAAGTTTGAGGGTTAGGAGCTTCTCATTTGGATTTTATATGTATATGATATTATTGATTTGTGCGAAGATTATTTGTATTAGATGAATTCAAACCAAATCTTATAGCTGCATTTGCGATGACTAATTGATAGGAGATACAATGTTGTCTCAGAATTCATGTGTTAAGAGATATATTAAACATGTAGATTTACTTAAACTAAGGGAGATATATTTAAACATTGTCCAAATATTTAGAATTAGTTAATGTAGGCCAATGGGAACTCCAATCAAGGTTGGAGTTAAATTTTCCCATGGCTTGGGTACAATGATTGAGTTAGAAACTAAAGCCTTGAAGAAGGTTCCATGTATGGATGTAACATGAAATTTGGCATGTCATGGTTTATGCTAATACATTGCTTTTTCCCATGGCTTGGGTACAATGATTGAGTTAGAAACTAAAGCCTTGAAGAAGGTTCCATGTATGGATGTAACATGAAATTTGGCATGTCATGGTTTATGCTAATACATTGCTTATGTTTTGAGTTGGGTGACATAGATCTCAAGTAAGTTGGGATATTGGAGCACTATGAAGAATATTTTAAATATCTAAGAGGTACCATGGACATGTGCATTAGATCTAATAAGAGTTGAAAAAATGCATTAATCAAATTTTGTGATGTAGATTGGTCAAGGGGTATGGATGATCAAAGATCAACATATGGATACTGATGTAAGCTTCCTAGAGAGATTAATTCATGGGTAAGAGGTAACCAATTATTTTATCGTTAAGTAGAGAGAAAAAATATATGATTGCATGATATTCAACAAAGCAATTAATATGAGCCAAAACATTACTAGAGGACATTGGTGTGCATCAAGACAGTTTCCCTCGTGGTGCACACCAATATTGGTATAATAACAGTGAAATGGATGAAGTGGTTGTGTTTGAAAAAATATTGGTATAATATTGCATCTACAAACAAAATGACCCCATTTAATGCATTATAAGTACCTAATTACTTTTAACGTCCTCAAGGACATCTAAAGGATGGGAAAAAATATACAATTAAGTATTAGGATAACCAACGTCATTGAAAACAACACTTCAAAATGCAAGACTAGGTTTTGGTGCATATTCAATCCTACTAGAAAACAAATCGCAAGCAATAAGGTAAGAAAAATATCTAACTGAAGTTTAATTGTCCATATAGTGAGAACAAAGTGTGTGATATGACCTATGCACTAAGGATTCCTAACTAGTAGCCATGATGTTTCCAAACAACATGCTTCAAATGTTAGGTAGCAAGAATCTTTCTCAAACATAGCTTCCTTTCATTCGTGAAGAAGACAGAAGATATTGAAACTAGAGAGCATCCTAGAGACAAGGGTGACAATTCTCCACAATAGGAACACTTGTGCTACAAAATTTAATGCAAGACCCTTCTTGCTAAACACGAACACAACCTAGGAGCATGAAACACTCATTCAATCATATTCACACTTGTAGGGGTTTAATGAGTGCACCTTTTAGCTTTCTCTTTCTTGTAGCAAGGAACATTCTTGTCATCAACTAATCAAATTTGAGGGGGGAAAGCAAAAAAAATTATTTCAATCTTGACATAGAGATGTTTTTAATGTAATTGGTGGAATCATTTTTTCTTGATAATGTGGTTTGGCTTTTAAATCTGGTCTCGTCTTGCAATAGTAATTTTGTCACACAATGCACCGATAGTTTATCTTGTAACTTTAATCATTGTCATTACTTTCCTCCTTTTTCACAAGTTAGTTTAGATTTACAAGAACCTGCTAGTAAATTTTCATGCATATCAAAGTCACGAACCATTCATGAGGTTAGAAGGGTTGTTCAACTTTGGGAATAAGCATTCCTAATGGAGTGTGTGTTGGATACATAAACATGCCTTTATTTTGTAAGTAAATTCCATGCATATTATGGAGGCCCAAGTCGGAGACCAATTGGTTAGGCCTAGGTGTTTTTCAACCGTAATCCATTATTCAAAGATTTTGGAAGCCTCCACGTGAGCATGTCATCTAGTTAGTCGCAAGTATGCCAAGAAAATTACTATCTGTCTCGACAGGTGCTATGAACTTCAACCACCTCGAGAGATCAAATACTCATCATCACATCCCACAAAAGAATGATAGTGGTTATGTATAATGATGATTTTGTCATAATGTCCTTAGTCCTAATTGGAGTTCAACAAAGGTAAATAACCACCTTCATAATATAAGGGCCTACATTTGTTCTTAACAATAACCTAGACCTCAAGTTAGGGCTTCCTTCACTTTTTTAAAGATGGGTTTTCTCCCTTTTGCAACTTCCACTTCCACAATATGATTAACATTTTTTATTAGAGAGATATTCATCCATGTATTGGATTTTCAAGAGCAAACCACTTGTGCTTCGCCCCAGTATTGTGTTTTATCTTGTTCTTTGTTACTTGAGTTTTAATTTCAAATTTTGTTTATGTTACTATCTTCAACAACAATGGTCATTTCGCATTTAAGGATGCTCATCACCCAACATTATTACATATCACCTTCTACAAGGTACTAAAAGAAAACTAAGGTGACAATTCATTAAGTCAGATTAAATTGTCAACTCTTAAGGTTGAAAATTGTCATTTTGGTGTGAAACCATGACTTTGAAAGATGCATGATTTTGCATTCTAGGACTATTATCCCCCAACACAACTACATATCACCTTTTATGAGGTAGAAAATGGGAACTATCCTGACTATTTATCAAGTCAAATAGATTAATTTTTCTAAACTCTTAAGGCTATAAAAAGTAATTTTTGTGTGATACCATGACCAAAGATTCATGTAAAAGGAGGCTTAACACATGTCAACATTAATTAGTCCATTTCAATTGAGTATCAAATAAAACCCTGCCTTAATTTGCCTTATTTTTTCTTATCTGCAATAGAATTCTCAAAAAACAAAAAGACGAATTACTAATTCAAGGACTACCAATTATCTATTTCATTTAATTTTTGTTAAAATCAAATAATATATAAATAAAGCTCAATCATGTATACAATCATAGTGGATGTGCTTATCTTTGTATATATAGGCATCCATGAAATCATTGTAATTTGGCTCACAATCATAACCATATCAAATATCTGTTTATATATATTACAAATAAGTAGAGTGTCTGTCAGCAATTAAAAAAATTGAAATTTTGTGTGAAACTTAACTTGAGACAGCTATACTCTTATTTACCTTGCAGATATTTTACGAGATTAAATTTCATTTGTTATTTGCAAGTTTCTCAATTTCCTCAATAACACTTTGTAAGTGTTTGTTTTGTAACTAATTACTAGACAGAACATCCAACTACATATATAAATGCAAACCATAATCTCTTGATTTTTTATTTTTTATTGAAAATTTGTCTCATTTTTTTTATATTTAATAAAATAAAAAAAATTGTGGTATGTCAATTTTCAATAAAACAGACTTCAAAAGAAAAAATTGTTAGACATTTAGATATCATTCCCAAAATATTTATTTCAAATAAAATGTATACCTAATGCAAATTCAAGTGAGATCAAACTTAATAATTCCCGAACTTAAACAATTCCATTTAAGTCTATCACAAAGAACAAATAATGTAACAAATTAATTAAATCAAATGATAAAGATATCATTTAGAATGAGACATTAGAGGTTTCGCTATTGCCATCAAATGTATAATATATATTATTAGTGTGGTTCCTAATCTACTAGGATACAAAAGCAAGATGCCAATCACAAGGGAGCAATGAATAAAGCTATGTAAAATAGCTTATTTAAAATTTATAAATAATATTTTAATGTTAACTCCTTATTTTATCTTGAAGCTTTATTATCAATCAGTGTGGCACCACTCGGTGTTAATACGTTCTGAGCCCAGGGTTCTTTATCATTTCTTCAATTCAATGTTCAACTTGACGAGAAAAAAGTGCCTACAAGCTCTACAATGGAGTTTTCCCATAACAAGCATCCACATACCCATTCAACAACAAGCGGTGGACAGAGGACAAATATTTCTCCCAGTAATTATCATGGCAAGCATCCTAAATACCAGCTTTCAACTTTTAAAAGGATGAGCATGAACCACCACCATTACATTTATATAACATTAACAACTTACCCTTCAACCAACGGGCAGTGGACAGAGAACATATTACTTTCCCACTAATTTTCATGGTAAGCATCCTAACTATCAACTTTCAACTTTTAAAAGGACGAGCATGAACCACCTCCGTTGGCGTTGCATTTCCATAGCTTCCACAAAAACATAAAATTTCTAGTCTTGGATGGCATGCATATTGAAAGGAACCGGGAGGATGCCAATTTGAGATCGAACATCTCTAATTACACAGTTTCTTATGCCAATGGCTCGTATGTTGTAGAGAATACTGCAGATATTTTTAAATAGACACAAGATCAATTGAATGTCAAGTTAAGCATTGTTTCTTCAGATCAAACGTTTTCAAGATTGTCACTTGAATGCCATATATCCTCCTTACAGTGATCTATACTCTGGTTCACGGTATAGAACCTGTAAAGCATAGATGCACTTTGTACACATTGGAGGCCACTGCAAACAACAATATAATCTATGTAACAGAACAAAAAAGCTTGAAATTCAATATAACATCTCACCATCCAATTATACATCTCAAATACAAAATGTAGGACTTTCACGAGGCATTATAACTACGGATTGTTTTCTAGACTCTACAAAGTAGAAAAGAACATTTCTGCATTGATAATCCTCAAGTGAAGAAACATTAATTAATGACAGTTCCAGCTGCTTATTTCAAACGAAATGGAGCGTATTAATAGGACAGCAGTTCATTACAGAACAGAGTTTCAAAAGACCAATTTCCAAAAATACATATGAATAGACTTCCATATAAAAAGTATTGTCCAAGAGAGAATACAGAATATAGACTAGTCTTTGATCACAAGAACAAAGACCCGATCATTCCTTCATCTGCCAATTGGCAGCTCAAATAGAAACCTTTGCATATCAGATTGTAAGTTCATTTTTGAAGAGAGAATCCAATAGTACTATGGCTTACTATGGCTTATTCAGTGTACGCCAAAAATACAAACCACCGGAATATACACATTGATAGATTCAGTTTGGAAGAGAAAGTATTCACTCGCACAATTCATTTTGTGTGAAATAATAAACGGAGATAAGTACACACTGTAAGTGAAACCCAGAATGAAGAATATGTTCTATCATATTTAAGCTCATTTATTCGTCTATTTGATTTGCAGACCAATTAAAATACACTTTCATATTGTAGCAATTTACGGGTATAAGCAAATTCAGATATAAGGCACCACACTATAGAGAATCCAATAGTACTATGACCTATTCAGTGTATGCCAAATCAAAATACAAACCACCGGAATATACACATAGATAGATTGAAGATTCAGTTTGGAAAAGAGAGCATTCACTCGCACAAATCATTTTGTGTGAAATAATAAACGGAGATAAGTACACTGTAAGTGAAACCCAAAATAAAGAATATGTTCTATCATATTTAAGTTCATTTATTTGTCTATTTGATTTGCAGACCAATTAAAATACACTTTCATATTGTAGCAATTTACGGGTATAAACAAATTCAGATACAAGGCACCACACTATACCCCAGCATCATCGCCCCCTTTAAATTGGATACGTCGTTCATTCTGCTTTACGGAAAAGAAAAGAAAAAAGAGTACTGGAAATAATGTTATTGAGAGGCATTATTGCAAATAGTATGTTGTATCCCCCAAGATGTATATTCCCCGTGCTTCAGTGGAATCATGGATGCCACTATTGCAGAAAAGAATATTAGAAATAAAATTCCGTCTATGATTCTTACATTAAGCACATACAGAGATGTATCTTAAAAATGGCCATCATAATTTCGAGAGTGAAGTTCACCTTTCTAGCAAATGCCCATCTCAGCATGCACAGACACACACACCCAGTGAAAGTCAGTCCCAGTTAATGTTTTACAGTGTCATTATTTTTACATTGTTCCTCCACAGACCAATTGGAACTCTAAATGCTATGTTCTTGGTCTTACTCTCCTGCCATTAATATCAGTACCATCAGAAAGTTGAGCCCAGACACTCCTACTTTTTCCTCCACTACTGCAATCATCCTCAAAGCCAGCAACTGTCTTTAGAAGTTCTGACTGAAGCAAAGGGCATTTTTCCTTCAAATACTCAAAACCTTTTGAACGCATAACCCCTGCATCATAGAAGAGAAGGCATCAACGCTAGAATTCTAAAAAAATTGCATTATACTACAAAAAAATGCAGACTTTAAGTTTCTTTTGATTATTTGTCAGGATATTCACACTGGTCTGTAGCATGTTTCACGGAAGAAAGGAGGATGCCTTTTGAGATGAAAATCTAGTCTTTTCATTTACTCTGCAGAATACATCTACCAAGTGCAGGTATGCTGAAACTTGAAAGTTGAAACATACACGCTTTCAATAAGTGCACAACTGAACTCAGCCCCAGACTATAAATTATTATTTTGCAAGCATCTAAGTAATGATTTTGGAAATGTGGTTCTATAGTTAAAATGCTCAAGTAAAAATAGGAAATCTGGGTTGATATAAAGGAAACGAATTCCAAATATCTTGAACAATTTGCAATTAATGTCCATTGGACTGGCGTATCAGTAATTTGGAGTGCTTGCAGAAAATATAACCCAGGTTTAAGAACTATCAGGTGTACATTTTATATCAACAGAATTGTGCAATTGAGGCCAGGTACAATTACTGGCTGACTTTAATGGAATAAATACCTCAAATGATGAATCTAAGCCAAATATATAATAGTATAATGTAATGGTGCTATAATTGGAGGCAGAGGACAAAATTTACTATTATAACATATAATAAATAAATAAATAAAATGTCAGCAGTCTTTTTTCTTTGCCCAATTTTCAACCTACTTTCACTAGCATTGGGCAATCACTCTGTCACGGAGAGCTTTTGAACCTATTCAATGCATTTTGAATAGCAGTTTACACTCCAGAGAGATCCTGTAAAGCAAAGGACAATTGGTGTTGGGTCAAGCAGCACCGGGGCAGTATTGAATGATAAGTCTCTACCCAAAGACCTGAGATATAGGATTCCCTCAGGCCCCACACCTTTTATGCGCTAGATAGTAATTCCACTGGTAATCAAAGAATCAATAGATTTGATGAAGATGAAAACAAATTATATTCAATTCAATAGAGAAAATGCATCCCAAATATCTTGAACAACTTGCAATTGATGTCCATTGGACTGGTCTATTAGAAATTCCAAGTGCTTGCAATGAATATTACCAAGGTTTCAGAATTAGTGGGCATACTTCCTATGTTAACAGATGAAGCAACTGAGGCCCAGTACAAGTACTGGGTTGACTTTAAGGTAATAAATACCTCAGTTGATTATCCGAGCCAAAGATTTATAATGTGGTGTACTGGTTCTATAAGTAGAGGCAGAAGCCAAATTTACTATTATAAAGACAATAACAATGTCAAATAGATTCAGAAAAAGCAACACAGAAAAGAGGAATTATAAAGTAAAGATAATCATCTCAGGATATCATGGGGTGAAGATATTGTTTTCCCAAGGAAAACCTCATGGGTAAACCAAAGGTATGCTCCTCCACATTCATGGAAGGCATCCTTAGAAAACCCATCGGCGTAGACTAGTGGGCCTTGCTCAGGGGAATTTAGATCAGGCACCTGCTGGCACAAAACAAGCCAAATGCCCATCATTGGCGACAACCAGTTGAGGTAACACCTTCGGCTTCATGGAGTGAAGACGTATGAATCGAAGACCAATTTAGCATTGTCAGCAGTCTTTTTCTATGTCCTCATGATATGCCTGTTTTGCAATTTGCAACCTAATTACACCAGCAGGGGGCAATTATTCAGCCACAGAGAACTGTTGAAAACTTGAACCTATGCATTTTGAGTAGCAGTTTGCCCTTTCCACTCCAGAGAGATCTTTTAAAGCGAAGTACAATTGGTGTTGGGTCAAGCACCACAGGGACAACAAGCGGACCAGGACTCTCTTCCCAAAGACCTGAGAGATAGGTTCCCTCAGACCCAATACCTTTATGTGAGCTACATGTTAATCTGGCTGGTCATCAAATAGTCCATAGAGTTGATGAAGATCAAAACAAAGCATATTCCATTCAATAGATACAATGGAAGATATAAATGGCGAGTTGTCATTTTTTACACAATTCTATTAAGCAATGAAAAGGACGCAGGCTGGGACTTTTCATCTCGCTTCCGAGCTCATGATTAATGGAAGAAACTCAGTTGCAACTTGCTTCGATATGAGTTCCAAAACCACCTGATTTTTCATAAAAACCCAACTAACAACCTTTCAAATTGGTTGGTGCAAAGAAGTAACTCCAAGAATAAGCTGATTGGTGACCAAATCAATTAATACTGGATTTTCATAGCTGCTAAAGACTGCACAAGATACTTATTACTTCTGTTACCGGACAAACTAGCAGAGCTAGCGTCCAATAAACAATGCAAGGAGTGTGACCCAATGTCACCTCAGCCACACTTCCACAATCTTCTTGGGAGAGTCTTGACCTCCAAGGGGACAGCCCTTTATGACACCTGCAAGCACTGTCTTGACCAAGCATATGTTCATATGTGCAATATATATAACGATGACCAGAGCCTTAATGTGGAGTTACAGCATAATGTTTGTTCCATAGCAGTAATCAAATTAGTAAAGTGGGTACAAAGGCAAAGCATCAACCGCTTGTTCATTGTATTACTTTATGTCTTGCAATTAATTTAGCCTCGTTTACATATTCAAGTAAACACTTATCATAAAAGCAAACCGTGCATTGACCAGCAATATATAATATGTAATAGCAGCAGTAAATAAGCATTAAACAGCACTCTAAGTTAGATCCCAGTTTAGTGATCCAAACCCTATTCTTCCAACCATAAATATCAGCAATTAATGAATATGTTGGACTGTCTAAGATACTGGAAACCAACCTCTGAAATAGAATTGTACAGTCTGTAATTTGGGACAGCAGCAGTAGGTCAGCCCTTGGGGCTTCACAAAAAAACAAGTTCGGGGGTTCAATTGGGTAAGAGAGAAGCCTAAAAAAGGTAGAACGAGGGTGTAAGGGATGAAACCCTTGGTGAAAGGAGGGTAAAGGGGGAAAGTAGCAGGTCTGAAATTAGGGTTTTGCAGCAGCCAAATTAAGGTGACATGACGCCCTGGGGTTTTTTGGGGGTAAAAAGACAGGCTGAGCTTTTAGGAGAGAGGGCCGAAATTTTATGGAGGCCCAGAAATTCAAAAAATTAATACATATTTTTTTTATTTTTCTAATTTTGCTATATTTTTAAGGCTTTTTTTGCAATAAAATGCAGACCTAAGGCTAACCCTAATCTACAATGAAAATGCACTATTTACACATGGAAATGCACTATTTACACATGAAAAAGCATGAAAATTTGAATTAAAATGTGACAAGAAAAGGGATACGATTCTTGTCTCAATCCCAGGGCATAAGGGATTGATGATCAGCGTCCCTACAAGAAGAGTTCCTATAGGCTTGCAAAATTAGGGATCCACCAACAACCCCTAGGGTTCATTGGGAGAGCCTAACAAATAGTGAAGTAGAGATCCAAGGCCCTTTACAAAAAGACTTCTTCAAGAGAACGTCTTCTAACCATACAAAACTGACAAAATCTTGATAATTAAGCCCTAATCAACAAATAGAATGCACTAAGATAGCACCAGTCAACAGAGACAGAGATATTCTTACCAAGATTCAACAAAGACGAACAAAGAAAAACCATAGATCACATTTGTGCACGAGTTACATCCAACTATTCTAGCATCAACTTGTATGTGCAAAGGAAACCCTAACATTCATCCACATTCCACTTCACAGGCCAAAGAACAGACTCTCCAAGAGGTGTGCATCATTCCATAAGCCCATATAACAAGAGACAAAAAAGAAGTATCATATTTGATCCCTTATCTTATGATTTACAAATGAGTGAGGAAGGCTTATTTATAGCCTCGCAACCTCACTTTTTACAAAAAACCAGGCAGACAAGCCACTAAAATGTCATTGTTAAAATATAACATAAGATAACCTTAGAATAATCTAAGACATGGGTACCTTATGGTATAATCCCCCAAAGTTACCAAAAACCGATGAAAATGGCGAAAACTGAACAAATAGCTCCACTCTGAAGGATAAAGTGAGCAGGGGGGGGAAGTCATGCTCCATCTAACCCCAAATATGCTGAAAACCCCTCAATGTTCCACCTCGATCAGGCTTGAAGGCCTGGGCGTCAAGGATGACATCATCATGGTGCAGGCACCAAGGAGAGAGGGCGTTGTGCTGAAAGAAGGGCAGGAGGGGTTTCTTGGGTGACAACAAGAGGAGGCAAGTGCCTCTAAGTGGCGTTGTCACATGTGTGGAGATCAAGGAAGGGGGTCATGTGATAGCTAGTAGCATCTGTCAGAGGGGTTTAGCTTGAGTAACTGTGAGGAAAAGTTGTTTGCTCTTAGTGAGCTGATTGTTGATGAGCTATAAATGATCTATCATAAACTGTTGACCTGGCCTTGTTCCCTGAAGAATCTAGGGTTTAACTTGTCTACCATCCTCGAAATGAGAAGGGACCAGAAAGAATTCCTTGGAAAAAGAAAGATAGATAGTAGTATCTAATTGTATCCACCTTGTGTATAGATCAAATCGAGGCATGGCTATAGAATATAATGGAGAGAAGAATTTCAGGAAGCTTTACTTGATTAAGTTGATAAATGAAAGGATCTTTAAATCTTTCATGTGTACCAAGAGAAAACAGTGAATCAATAAACAGAAAACAGGGGCAAGGAAATCGGAAAGAATACTAAGAGATGACAAAGATGAAGAGGCAGTGGATATACTTCCCTCCTTTAGATTCGCAAAATAATGTGGACAATGATTAAGCAATATTTATGTTTCAGTAATTGCAGCAAAAATAACACAAATAAAGTATAATCTTATCTCCCCCAAGCATATGTATACAGCTCTAACAAAAAGACTGATTATCAAATGATTATCCATTAAGGAATGCAATTAGAACGTTACAATCAACCACGACAATTAAAATTATTCGGATGTCATACTGACAAAGACTAGAAAGTGACTTCAGGGCAAAATTAAGCCTACAATTGTAAGGACAAAACATACATCATAGCATGGAAAAAAGTGTAAGAAGATATACAAACAAGAAGACTTCAATGTTTGCAAGAAAATGCAAGGAACCACTATCTAGTGACCAGTAAAATGAAGATAATAATGGCATTCTAGATAATAATGATGCAAAGCTTCAAGTCAACAACTATTAAATTTAGCAATGACAAGAGATACATAAACCAAGCAAATTGAAAACCAGATTCCTTGTGGAGAAGACCTAAGTGAGATACTTATTGACCCCAATGTTTGCATTTTGTGAACAAGAGACAAAGCAATTCCACTAGGTCTACAAGTGAAACAATGAACCACAAAAGGTCACGACTCACAACAAAAAATATTAGTCGGCAACTATTTTCCTATCTAAGGCAATCGGTAGGTATGTTGTCTTCGGCATCCATTGGCCAAAATCTTCAATAACATAATGCATACACCAAAACGAAAACTTCATCCATTTTATATTAGTTAGCCTGATGTATCAACTACTAAGATAAGTAGAAAATTAGAAAAACAGACACCAGGACCAACTCCCTAGACAAAGCACGTCTTATTATTGAAACCCCATCCCAAATCAAATACTATGCCTATCAAAGAGACATAAATATACACATTTTAATCTTTAATGTTGCAAGAAAATGTTCAGACAATTAAGATCAAGGTATTCACAGCATTTTCGGCATAAGCATAGCATGTTTGATATCTTATTGATACCCATGCTGGAAAGAACAAATAATCTATACCTATAAATCACAAGAATGTCTGTAGGATTTCAATTTGCAGAAGTTCATAAGCAAATCAACATATTATGAGCAACTACAATAGGTTCCAAGGCATAATTATTATAAAGCCACAATTTACTACTATGGGGAGGCAGACTAAAACTCAACTTTTGCAGAGCTGATTCATCTGCCCCAAGATGCAATAAGTTGTTGGACCCATCAAGGCCTCTCATAATCAATTTTCTCTGTTTGAACCAGAAAATTTCTCAGTTAGTTTGGACTACCTTAGGTAATATGATTCAAATGTGTTATTTCAGTAAGCATATTTGCTAAAATACTTATAAAACACTCAACAAACCTATTTCTATCCAAGTCTAACATGATGATAATCAATCTGTCCACACAACCACAGTGTGTGCACCATTCAAAGTTTGCAAGGGGTTTCGTTACTTGACCTTAATGGTATTTGAAATGTGTAGTAAGAGCTCAAATGTAAATTCATCATAATGCAAGTGAGTGCAGATTAACAAAATATCTTAAGGGTAGTTAAGATGGTTTCCATCCATATCTTCGATTGTGAACTCTTACATATAATGGTAGTTTTGCATGCTAGGGTCAAAGTATAGTATAGCTTCATCTGTACGAGTGTAAAAGTCAGTTTGCAGTAGCAGACAAGTTTACGATAAATTGTTGAGCAAAATCTTACTTTAAAGTTTAAAGACTGGATTAATTAAAAATATTGCACGTTAGTTAACTAGTCCAAATTTATTTCCGCATCCCAAGAAATTTATAGAAGGTTGCAACACCTAAACCTATCTTGCAATTCAAATAGTGCAACACCTAAACCTACACTTGCCCTTCAAATAAAAACCATCAGGCAACCTAAGGCCATATTGCATATAACAACTAAGAGGCCACATGAACCAAGAACAAGTATTTACTTCAATAAACTTGGCCATGAGCTAAAAGATGCCCACACTGATCAATATCTTAAGGGCAGTTAAGATGGTTTCCATCCATATCTTAGATTGCGAACTCTTACATATAATAGTAGTTTTGCATGCTAGGGTCAAGGTATAGTATAGCTTCATCTGTACAAGTGTAAAAGTCAGTTTGCAGTAGTAGACAAGTTTACGATAAATTGTTGAGCAAAATCTTACTTTAAAGTTTAAAGACTGGATTAATTAAAAATATTGCAGGTTAGTTAACTAGTCCAAATTTATTTCCGCATCCCAAAAAATTTATAGAAGGTTGCAACACCTAAACCTATCTTGCAATTCAAATAGTGCAACACCTAAACCTACACTTGCCCTTCAAATAATAACCATCAGGCAATCTAGTAAGGCCATATTGCATATAACAACTTAGAGGCCACATGAACCAAGAACAAGTATTGACTTCAATAAGCTTGGCCATGAGCTAAAAGATGCCCACATTGATCAATATGTTGAATGAGTTTCAAGGGGGGAAACTTCAAAACAGCACCACAAAATAATCATATAAAGAGTTGATAACCCTTGGAAAGTTGCATTTCCTTCAACCAAAAGAACCCTATAAAATAGGTCAGAATGAAACGCAACTACAAACAACCATTTGGGAAATACCCAGCCATAGAAATGCATAGTACAGTAATCAACAACAGAATTAAGACAATTGAAACTATAAACCAATGAATCTAGGGCAATTAAACTCACATCTTTTGCGGAAAATAAGAGAATACAACATCAGAAAAACAATTAGAAATGAAGATGATACAATAACAAAAGCATCCAGTGTAAGACATGAATGAAGAGTTATCAACAGGACCGTTGTAAGTAACAATGTTTGAACAAAGCGGCAAGATGCAATTGTAATATATATCTTAAAATATCTTCAAGCAAAGCTTATTGAAAGATAGATACAAGAAAAAAGATATCAATACGTGTGGCATTTCTACTCTAAAAATGATACCATTAAAAATGATACCATGTCTCAAGTTTGTAACAAGTAAAAAAGTTAGATGGATTAAAGTACTTGAGACTTAGACTAAACTCAAAGTAAAATGTCTAAAAGGGTGAACACTGAAAACTTGTTTGAGAAACTTAGTCATGCATTATACACAATGGTAATTATGATAAGCAAAAATGCAACACGGAGTCACGGACACCTCTATTGCAGTACAGCACGCAGTTAATGCTGAGAATCATTCATTGTTACCTGATAATATTAACATATCTGATCTCTCCCGTGCAGACTTTGAAAGCAATAACTGCCATGAAAATGGAAAATGTCGTTGGTGCCAGAAGAGGACAGTCCAAACATTGATGGCAAAGGCCAACCTATAGGTCATCATAAAGAGAAGAAATAGTGGAAGATTCTCAAGGCCAATCAATTTATGACAATGTTACCATCCATGTTTAAAATATATTTCACAAGTCTAAGGTGATCTAAGAATGTTGGGAACGTAACTGTTTGTGCAAGCCAGCTTCAGGTCCAATAAACTAGCAGTTAAACCCAGTCTAATATAAAATTTTAGTGCTGGAAAAGCTAAGTGCTAGTTGGCTAATAAGGATGGAAAGGGAGTTAGGCAGCATACTTTGCTTGGCCGGAGTCTGATGCGGAGCAAGCCCTGTGCTGAGAGCGAATCCACCCAAAGTTTCAAGTTTGAAAACGAAAACGAGACAAAGAATTAACAATGTGTGCACGACTTAAATAACTAGCATAGAAAAATAAAATCAAAATAATCAACGTCAATATCTAAGCATGATCAAAGATGGAGGTATAGTGCACAACATAAAATTGCATGCTCTACTCCTGATAATCACTCAATATGTGTTTGATTTTCCAGTCAATGTTGCTACTGTAACTTCTCTTGAACTCATCCTTACTTACATAATCTATTCCTCATCTCCCATAATGATTCTCATATCCTCTATTGTGTGATCTTAATTGAAGAATACTAACCCTCTCCTTACATCGATGAGTTCGAGTCTTTTCTTCAAGAGCATATACATTCAAGGAATGGTTACTTTCTTTACCAGGTTTTGATCTCCATTTTCCTTTTTGTCAATGATGTGATCCTCTTTGTCCTCCACCAGATAAGGGTTACAAAGACAACTTGATGCCTTAGCTAGTTTTTGCAATCTTCATCAATCAACAATCAACCTTGATAAAACCAAGGTAACGATCTTCAATGGGACAAAGAATGTTCTCTCAAAGTGCCACTTTTACTTTCAACTTTCAAGGGGTGGAGAACGAGATCACCACTGTATACACATGCCTAGGGTTTTAGTTCTCTGCATAGTTACATATATTGTGTCGTCGAATATATTGCGGAGGGTACGAAATGAAACTTATCGACAACAACGAAGAAAATATCGGAAAATGTCATAAAGCATAAAAAAATACAAAATAAACTTTTTTTCAATTTTTTTAACATCTAAAGCAACAACAACATCAAATAAACACGTTTCCACATAAATATTGAAATACAACTAATATATAAGATGCAACTAATATTAAAATACAACTAATATATAAGATGCATAAGTTGTCAAATGATGGATCAAGATCAAATATCGACTATAAACTGAAAATACTGAAACATGTTCCTGATGGAATGATAGAAAATCACATCAAATGATCAAAAAAAGTCTCTCAAGAGATGAATCATCATGACTCATGAAGCATCTAGATAGTGTATAGAGTCTAGACATAGGACACCAACATAGTATGATAGTACAATGACAAATAATAGGAATCGAGTCATCGACTCCCTGAGGATGACCCTCTAATCAATCTACCCCTTTTACGAGTAGGATGAGCGCAAGGCCAATGTGAGTTGTCTCCTCCCAATCCCAACTGTATGACTCTATCGAGGTGGTGGCATTGGAATTGGTTAGCGTTGCACCTGAATATCAACCTCCTCAATGTCCTCATCTTCTGGAAGCGGAACATCAACATCCTCCTCTGCCCCCTCCTCCTCCTCCAGCAGATATGCATCAACATCCTCCTCTTCCTCCAACCATTCAGGTGCCTCCTCCATCACAGGATCCTCAGTCTCCACCATCCATTTGCTGGTAGTGTCAATGTCATACAATGAAACAGCATCTAAATTGGGTATTTTCTCAATTTGCTTCACGTGCAACCTTAGATTGTAGTAGACATAAACCATGTCATTAAGGCACTCAGAAAGTAACCTGCATTAGTATGAGATCCATAGTTAGGGGGTGATAAATTATGATAAATTCAAAATCAAAATTGTAATAAATTATATTTAAAATTATAAAGATTATAAATTTAAATTTTCATTTTTTAACATTTCTAAATTCTAACCTTCTACGCTTCTTGGAGTGTATCTTCTCAAAGACACTCCAATTGTGCTCACACCTTGATACGCTGCAAGTTTGACATAGCACTCTAATGGCAAGTTTTTGCAACTCTGAGACTCTGCGACCATAGTTAGTCCACCACACATCTACAAAGAAAACAAGGAAAGACAAATTGCAATGTATTAAATTTCTACCAAGTAAAAAAAATAGAAATTAAAGTGTAAATAATTAAGATATCAAAATTTGAAAGTTTTAAACAAATTGTACCTAGCATCCTCGTGGTTCTAGCCTAGACAACCATGTCATAGCCAAAAATGCCACCTGCCATCCTATAGATCTCCTTTTGCCTAGAAATCTTTGAGCATTCAAAGGGAGTTAACACCATCCTTTGACCACACTGGAGAAAGCCATCCATGACTTCAACATCAAACTGAAATCCACATGCATAGGAGAAAGCAAGGTTGAGGTAGAGCCCTGTTGCATGAATGGGACAATGGAGAATATTATTCCATAGTTCATCAATCACATTCCATAGTTCAGCTCGTCTTGTGAACCCCACCTCCCCCTTGCCCTCATAGTAGTGATGGATAACTTCCTTGGCCCTATCCATGGCCTCGTACAAGTAGCCCATTGCAGGCTTCTCACCATCAACCAAACGAAGAACCTTTACCAAAGGTTCATTGATGGCACATACCTCCTCCACTGCTGCCCAAAAAGTCAGATCAAATTGCACCATTCGAGCTATGGCTTGCCCATCTTGTTTGGTGCTATAAACACAAGAAGCCTGCTCATTAGAAAGAAACATCCACTGCAACTCCATCATAACCTTGTGCATAGACTAAAGAGAAATGAATGAAGTGGCGAATCATGTGATTGAAGGCCGCATCAACTCCTTGTTCCTCGTGAAGCGTCTCATGAGTGAAAGAACATATGTATGATTGTATATATATATTTTGTCACACTCTGAGCTAAATCAATGACTTCCTTGATCCAAGGAAGTTTTCCCATGTCCTCAAGCATCAAATCAATGCAATGGGCGACACAAGGAGTCCAATACAAGCTTGCATACCTCTCCATAAGCATCCTCCCAGCAGCAACATAATTGGCAGCATTGTCTGTAATGACTTGGACAGCATATTGTGGACCTATCTCTTGGAAAAACTTATCCAACAAATCACATAATAAGTGTGCATCTTTAACATTGGGAGATGAATCAACAAATTTGATAAAAATTGTCCCCCTAGGACAATTAACCAAGAAATTGATAATGGATTTACCCTTCCCATCAGTCCATCCATCTGACATAACACTGCAGTCGGTGGTCTCCCATGACTGTCTAAGCTCATCAAATCTTCGAGTGCAATCAACCTTCTCCTCGTCAAGGAGTCTCCCTTTCAAATCATTATAGGAAGGCCCCCTATAATATGCACCAACAGTACCAACAGCTTGAAACATGGCATGATAGTAGGGGTTGTTCTTGGTGATGTTGAAAGGCACATCACCCCATAGAAAACATTTTGTCACAATTCTATCGGCCTCTTCCTTCTCCCTTTTTTTTCATTATGGTTCAAACAGAAGGTTGCCTCAACCCAAAGAAAGGTGAGATTGAAGAAGGCGTAGTGGGAGTTGAGGGTCATGTAGATGAGGAGTAGGAATGCATGTCACGATCACCAACACCCACCCCTGAGGCACTTGTGGCTCCCATGGTTCATGATTGTGTTCTAGATGCAAGTTCATTTTTCAAATCCTCCTTCTCGTCCCTCTTCCTAGCCATATCAAGAAGGGATTGGTTTGCAATATGCATCACTTCTGGTCTAACAGCAGGACAAACATCCACTTCATGCCCAGAACTTTGCCAATGTGGTATTTCAAGCGGCTAATTCCACCACAAAAATCCTTCCCACATAGTTTGCAATTCAACCTTTGTCGATTATTGGGGTCAATTGGCTGCACATACTCCCACATTGGATCCAATGGCTTTGGCATTGTGTAACTATTTAGTTGAAACTTGAAACTTTAAGTGGACAACGGAGATTAAACCTATGCCACAAAAAAAATGAATAAAATGTCTAATTGATGTTTGGATCAATGAAATTTTGAAAACAATGAAATTATGAAAACATTCAAAGGAATGGAGGGTGGCCAACCTAAAACCCTATGATTGTAATGGCCATTGGCCAACCAACCTAAACCCTACACTAAATCTACATTAACCAACAAATCTCAAGCAAAAAGAAAAAAAATGAAATAATACATACCTGAATAAAAACAAAGATTTAGTAGATGGAACCCCACTCCACAACAATCCGCTAATGGCAATGGAAAAATCGTTTTTCCCCTTGTTCTCTTGTAGAAAAGAGCCCAAAACCAGCGTGGACCGCTTCCTCAACAATGCCAAGTGCAAAATGAACCCAAAAAAGTAGCCGCAGCCTTTTTATCTTTAAAATCAGGGTATTTTCTTTGCAAGCCAACACATTCTATCGACTCGTGATATTTACCCTATTTATCGTGATTCAATGAATGCGTCGCGACACATTTAAACATCAGCAAATATCGCGATTTTTTCACGGTGATACATCGTCGAGCCCTTTGTCGCTCGATATATCACGATGTTGTCAATATATCGACGATATATGTAACTGTAACTATCGTTCTTCGAACCCAAATTAGACTTGAGGAAACCCCTTCAACCTCGGATCAACAAAGGCTATAGCTCCCTTGCTCTCCTCAAGTGCCAATCCTTTCAAAACCACTTCTTGAACATATAGTCCAAGATGGATGTCATGGATAGCATTATCAAACCTACAGATCTCTATGGTTCAAAGGTATGGAAACCTAGTCTACTTGAGTTAGTCTAGGCCATGACAAAGAGAGTTCAAATCCTCATGCTTTGTTGCATCATCATATGGTAGAGAACAGTTCCACAGGTCATTGTTCAGGCAGACTTTGAAGCCCTTACCTTCAAGATTAAACAATTTTTGTCTATTCTCCCTTCTACATCGATTCCAATGCAATGGTGACTCACCGACCACTAGATATCATTATCCTTACCTTGCTTACTACTCTTTGGAGGCCATAGCCACTTCCAATGCTTCTTTTCATGCTGATAGTTGGTTTGTGAAGGACACTTATCTACTTCAATCGATTGGATTTTCAATGGACCACCTACCCCCTTTCAACTATTCTCCTAATGCGTTGATCAACCAAGCAAGAGTTGAATATGATTATTAAAACGAACATCCTTAAACAATATATTCAAGTTTTTAGGTAGATCCTCTGAGGGGTTAAACCCCAAGATGGCCTTTTATGCAAAGCACTTCATGGAGTTGAGGGGATAACCTTATTCTTCGCTCCCTAATACATTTGGACACTAGATGCTTGCTCTTCAAATTCTACCTGGGCAATTTCCAGTAGGTTCTCATCGACTTTGTGTCAAAACAGATCATCGTATTGCATGGGACAACAAGATCCACCAAATCTGCCATCTTTAGGAGATCGACAAGGAGTGGCATTTTATCTTCAAGTGCCCCATATATTATGAGATTAGAGGATGGTTTTAATATCTTGTCGAGGAATCTTGGAAATCTCTCCCCATCTTCTTTTGATTCTCAAACCACAGATCCATAGCCCTATACATGTGGGAGGCCCTCGACCTTAGATCTCATTCTATCTATCTAACTACCCCACCTCCAAGCCAGTCACTTCTTTCTATCCAATTCCCACATCAATCAATCAAAGGCACCAAGAGGCAAGTAAACAATAGCACTTCATCACAAATTAGAGCCATGAGAAACATAAACACCCCCCAAGCTCAGGTTGTGAGGCCTTTACAAGGTTGTCGTCCTAGATCCCAAGATAATTCACCCAAAATGAGTAAACTAGGAGCTTCCTCTAAATCTCAACAAGGCTACCTTAATCAAGCAGCAAGACAGATGGCATACCAAATCTTCCAGCTCATTAGTTCCTTCCCTTCGGCCTCAAAATTCAATTGTGAAAGCGATGAGGGTGATTAATCATCAATCATCAAGCAAGACACCATCCCCTCCCTAATGATGGGAGGGGATAGTGTCACGTGTTTCTACATCATTAATTTGCTTTTACATTTCATTATACTAGACTACAAAACCTTATCTAGTATAGCATAGTTTAAACCTACTTTTACCTTATTGCTTTTATATCTATTTTTTAGGAGCATCCTTTGTACTCCCACTTTGTATTCTACACTTCGTACTTAGCAGTCTATGCGACCTATTTGTGGTCATCTTGTTGGGCATTTATAAAAGTATCTTATCTAATGTAAAGACTAATACATGCATCATACATTGATTGATACATGACATCCTTGAATATTCATTGTTGGACTAAATCCTATTGGAATGGGATGTCATTTAATGTGAATTCACTCAAGGGATAGTTGATCCAAATTAAGTTTTTATGAACCTTTGCACCGTGTGGCATGTCCTAAAAAGGGTTTTGAGATCATTCACAATTTCAAAGTCATCTAGTTTTTCTTCGCTTCATCTTGACATAAATCCAATTTTAATGCTTAGTGTTTGATAAAAGAAGCTAAGATTGCTGAATTTTAGCATGTGCATATATTCTTTAAATTTTGCAGACTGTAATATAGATAACAATAAGATAAGTGCAGTAGATCAAACAAATGAACACCAGATGTTTTCACAGGGAAACCTTTAAAGGACAAAAACCCCAAAAGCATTATTAGTAATTGATCCCTTAAATGAGATGACTAAGTTTGTAGAAGAAATAGGAAATTTATCTCAAAATTCTGAGATGAATGTTGTAACAATTTTTTCAAACCCTAACAGGCTTTAACAACATTTCCAAACCCTAGCAGGTTTGAACAAAATTTCCAAATCAAAGAACTACCATGCGGAGGATGAAGACTAGTTTAGTTGCCTAGATTCCTTCTACTACTAGAATTTGAAGACTGTGTATGCCCGAACTTTTTCTCTGCTGCCCAAAAAATTGTGGTTGTCTGCCCGAAATTTTCTCTCTGACACCCGAAATATTTTCCAACTACCCAAAGTCTCTGTGGGCTGCCTGAACCCTGCTGTCAACCCTAGCAGGCTTAAACAACATTTCCAAACCCTAGCAGGTTTGAACAAAATTTCCAAATCAAAGAACTGCCATGCAGAGGATGAAGACTAGTTTAGTTGCCTAGATTCCTTCTACTACCAGAATTTGAAGACTGTGTATGCCCGAACTTTTTCTCTCCTGCCCAAAAAATTGTGGTTGTCTGCCCGAAATTTTCTCTCTGTCACCCGAAATATTTTCCACCTACCCAAAGTCTCTGTGGGCTGCCCGAACCCTGCTGTCAACTGCCCAAAGTTTCTACTAGTTGCCCGAGAACAGTAATGGGTTGCCCAAGATCTGCTTAGGGCTGCCAGAGTTTATGTTCTATTGCCTGAGATCTCTATGGCGTTGCCCGTGAACACAAATGGGATGCCCGAGATCTCTGTGGTGTTGCCCGTGTAGAGGAGCAGCCTGTAGTGATTGTCCGTAGGGAGGAGAGAGCTGCCCGTGCAGAAGAGCAACCTATTGTGGCTGCCCCAAGGTTTGTTGTTGTTGTTACTGTGGAGGGTAGTCTTCGTGAGCTGTTGTGGCAGCACTCTCAGCTCCTTAGTGTATTGTAACAAGAAGAGAAGACGCCCTAGCTAGCTATGTTGCCATGTTAGAGCATAAAACATAAAACCCAGTCATACTCCTTCAATAGCAACGAATAGTCTATCTTAGTCACGAGTGGAGGAGCAGTCAAGATGATGAAGTGAAGTATGTATGTAATGTTTTGCAAGTGAACTTCATTTATAGACTTTCAAGCACTTGAAGTGGACCCTCATAATTAGGAATTGATAATAGAGTTTTATTCTTTTTCATTTCTTACCCTTTGACTTTAACCTTTTGTGGTACCATAGGCCTTCTTGTATTTTTACTTTAACTTCTTGTGGTAAATAGGTCTTCTTGTATTTTGATTTTAACCTCTCATGGAACAAAGCTTAAGGTAAGAAAGTCCTTCAAATGTTTTGTGGTCAAAGTAAGTGGTCTCCAGGGTCCTTCATGCCCACTCAAAGTACATCCTCCATAAATATGGAGAATTATTAATGCTTTTAACTTGAACACCTTGTGCCACCAAGATCAAGTGCTAGGTGTCTTAAACAAGGGTGGCTAATCCCTAGAAAAGATCACATAGCCCATAGATCAAGGATAGGAGTGCATCACGTGCCCAAACCCGGTCTGGGGCTTATGGTGATAACCTGGTAACTGACCAGGTGCCTTAGCCCTAAGCTACATCAATTGACTCAAGTCAAATACTTGGTAAATGACCAAGCACCTCCATTATCCCGGAGAATGGCCCTCAACCCTAGGCTGAGTCCCCCAATCTTAGACCGGTTCAACTTCATGGTAATTGACCAAGTGCCTCCATTCAAAGAATGGCCCCTCAGCTCTAGGTTAAGTCCCCCAATCCTAGACTGGTTCAAGTTCTTGGTAACTAACCAGGTGCCTCCATTCAAAGAATGGCCCCTCAGCTCTAGGTTGAGTCCCCCAGTCTTAGACTGGTTCAAATTCTTGGTAACTGACCAGGTGCCTCCATTCAAAGAATGGCCCCTCGGCCCTAGGCCAAGTCCCCCAGTCCTAGATTGGTTCAAGTTCCTGGTATCTAACCAGCTGCCTCCATTCTCCAAGAGAATGGCTCTCGATGTTGCTTAGAAGAAAATCAACAAAGATCTCCACAGCTTAAATGTGTCGAGGAGATCACTACAACTATTCTTCTTCAAAAACATATGCAATACTACAGTTACAAACATCGATGATATCTTGTCGGCATCGCGATATATCGCGATGCTCCCAACTCAACGATATTATAGTTGGAAAAAATTACGATTAGAAAATATTGCAATTTTAAAAAAATATCAACAAAAATCAAAATTATCGACTAAGTCAAAAAATAAATATTTTTGTATTTTTTATGTTCATCAATATATTGTCGATGTTTGCCAACATTTTCCCTGATAAATCTGATACATTGTTTTCTGAACCCTCGATCATATATTCGTCGACGTGACATTTGTAACTTTCTGTAATACCCACGTTCCTTTACTCTTCCCTCAAAACGTTGACCAACAATTGGCACATAATTTCTCCACAACCCTTGTTTCCCCATCCTTCTTTGAAATTAATAAGAATAAATTATGCTTGCATAGTACTTGATTAGTTTTAATATTAGGGTTTCACTTACTTAAAGGGGATTGTGGAACCTCCTCCACTTGATAGGTATCTTAATATTTTGGTTCCACCTCATATACACTTTCTGCATCGTCTCCTTCTGCATGCTCTGTGTTATGGAGATTATTTTCTTTCTACCTCATCATTCCATTTCTAATTCTAGTTGCAAATGTGATCTATCAATGCAACCTATACTTCCACATTCAAACATACCTTCAATCTCATGATTATTAGCTAAGTTGAACAACTCCTTTAGAACAACTTCCTCGTCTTTCTCTTTAAAACAATCACATTTTGCTTTCTATGCATCTACCACAAACCCTATGGAAGTATACTCTATTGTTTGCTTTAATTTGGCAAAATGGCTTGTGGCTTGAATGTCACATTGTGTGTCCTTGTGCATATCTACCTACACATCACCTTGAATGTCATTTTGCATGTCGTCCTCATCACATGACATTACCATTTCTCATGACGCTCGCAAGCACATAACTTAAGTCTTCATGACATTCACAACATTCTCAACATTTTGTACATCATCCTCATTTGGGCAGGAAGTCATTATCAAGCAAGACATCCTCTCTAAGTAGGCTCTTTCTGGGTCGATGATCTTCATGTAAGACATCATCTTCATTCACAGCATTCATATGCATTAGATTACACATAGAATAAATTGTCCTCTCTTAGCCATACTTGTCATTTTGCATCACCATGAGATAAGTCATCTTCCTTGTCTTGGATGCCCACATGTATGACATCAATAACATGTAGTTTACACTCATGTAATAGGTCCCCCATTCATCTTTGTTGAGCATTCTCATTGAGCAATTTGCATTTCATTAAATGAATCAACATTTGAGACACCCTTAATATTTAAAACATTATCATTGTCTTTTTAACAAATCTGATAGTGGCATGCTCATTAGCAATGGCATCGTCAACTAAGGTGTGCTCATTAATGAGGTTGTCCTCTCCATGGCATCCTCATTAATGAGATGTGCTATCTAACTAGGACCTCGTCATAATATAATGTTGATAACTAATTAAACAATCGAACAATGTTTGCCCCTTGCATTTAATTTCCAATAAAAACAATAATCCACATTAAGGTGGCAAACAATATTTCAATTAGATACAATGTTGGTTCAATAGATTGAATATAATGTCAACTAGGTCTAGTTCAAGCAATTGTGAGGAGCGTTATCCTCCCTACCAAAGTTCAATTCCTATGAATGACATGTTGAGTTGTTAAACGAGTATACTGTTGTAATGGCCTTGAGCATTAAGCTGACACTCAACAAAGCCCCAAGCTTCTACGAAATCCGATTTACCCTAGGCATCATCCTTAAAATGGGGGAAGATGCCCAACATGTTTCAACAGGATATGTATTTCAAGGAAAAACAAATACGCTAAATGTAACAATTTTCCTTCTGTGAAATAACAACACAAATTGGTGCTCAATAAATTACCTGGTTGGTATTTGCTAATTACTAGCATGGATCCATCTTAACCCTAGATCTCTTAAGGGTTGAGAGGCATCCAACAACATCCAAGCAATAAATCAACTCTCTATTTTTTGTTTTGCCATTTCGGTAATTAAGAGATATAAGACAAGACTCGTTTTTTCATTTTTTAATCTTTACATATTGACAAGTGCACACACACAAACACACGAAGTATGAATATCTCCCCCCACCAAGACTGTAGAGCACCTACCTTCAATGAATGCAAAAATAATTTATTATCTCCATTATTGTTAAAAACCTATAATACAATAAAATTAGGATTTATAATATATATAATATATACAATTGCAATGTTAGGAGTTTCCTTGCAATTCCCTTCACAATAGTATTCCTCGTATCTCACAATTTAGCATAGCTCCAAGTGGCATCAAGGCCATCTATTTGTAATTTGAACCAAAAATGAACCTTGCAGATATATGCAGTATCAAACCAAGGAATTGATTACAAATAGATACATGAGCATAGCCATTAATTTAGCTCCACTTCAAATGAATGCATTAGGTTGTCCATTCATAATCCACTTCCAATTTATTTTACATAGGTCAAGTTACTTCATAGCTTGTGACATCTTGTGCATTTCTACGTTCAGTAAGCAATATAGGTAACCTACAAATGATAAACAACAATGTACTCAACTAAATAATGCTTAGCAAAATACCATCATAGAAAACATGTGCAAGTACACGCTGGAAATGTGTAGGCAACTTCTGTCCCTACTTTACACAAAGCAAAGAGAAAGAAGAAAAAAAAGAGCTAAAAAGGCAACTATTACAAGAAAAAGTGGTGCAAATAAAAAAAACCATGTCAACCATGTCATAGGAAATTTCATAGGAATTTAAACTTCAAAGTTTATAAAATATATTACATGTATTTATAAAAATCAAAGTTTATATAAACTCATTTCACGGTTTATAACCAGCCCAACAAACAATATAAAAACTGTCAATGCAAAATGGAATACATAGAACATGGTGGAGAAGGAAATGAATGCATTGTCTAGCATTTCGAACAAACAACAAACACATTCGAACATGATCTAGGGCATGCATTTATGATTTTGTCCATCAACAGCATATCAGCACACATTTACCTATCCTGAACATCCATTCAACAACCCTTCCCATAAAAACATTGTCAACAATGGCAACTCAACAGAAAACTCATATTCATGGTGCAATAACACACAAGTAAGGTTTATACTATATAGTACCAATGTTGCAAATATCATTTCAGGGAATCTATCACCAAGGGTCCAGAGAGAAACTTAATGGAAACATTGAGGAGAATATCAAATAGTATCAACAAGCATAAACTTGGCACCGAAAAACTCAAAAAAAAACAGCAGCTTTTAAAACTCAGAAAAGATACGGAAATATTAGAAGAAATTGGAGATATTTGCAACAATAATTTATACTCAAAATATTCAGTGAATTTAACCGAATTTAATTGTCTTTATATTTGTTTATTTTTCAATTTCTTTCTTAAAATTGACAGAACTAGGTGACAGAGAATATAGTAAATAATTATATCTAGTGTCTCATAATCGTTGCCACAGATGGTTTTGGCTACCATGCTAAAAGTATAGATCATATGCAATAAGAGGTCTTCTCTCATAGTCTAGTAGGGAATCGTTTAGGGAGTGCAGGGAATCATATAGGGATGTTTCTTTTAATCTTATAAAAGAGAAGACACACTTTGAATGGATGAAGACTAGACAAAGAGAATATACTAATTAATAATATCTAGTGTCTCATAATTGTTGCCACAGATGGTTTTGGCTACCATGCTAAAAGTATAGATCATATGCAATAAGAGGTCTTCTCTCATAGTCTAGTAGGGAATCGTTTAGGGAGTGCAGGGAATCATATAGGGAGGTTTCTTTTAATCTTATAAAAGAGAAGACACACTTTGAATGGATGAAGACTAGATCTTCCACTTTTTCTGAACCCATTTTTTATATTATGGTTAAGACTGTTTCTCCAATTCATCTCCACTGATAAATAACTATCCATTTACAAGTGGCCAACAAGAAATTGTAGCTCTGTTGCACCTACAGCATGGTTTCTCTCAGCTTTATTTTGACTTATTTTGGTAATTAGAGCTGGGGTTTGGGGGGAGCACTTCCCTACAGCTGGGGGCAACAGTGGCATCCTCGAATCCATGTCACCTTGCATACATCAATAAATATTTTTTTGTAGAAGACACACTTCATATGGATGAAGGCTCGACCTTCCACCTTTTCTAAACCCAGTTTTTATATTCTGGTAATGTCTGTTTCTCCAATTCATCTCCACTGCTAAATAACTAATCATTTGCAAGTTCCCAACAAGAACTTGTAGCTATGTTGCACCTATTAGAGGTCATTAAAGAGGGCACTAATATCATAGCAGGCTACAACAATCTCAATTCTGGAAGTAGCTGTCTAAAGCACAGTTTCCAAGTTCGAGTTCAAATTCGAATTTGGTAAGATACGAATAAAATTCAAGTTAAAAATTTCAGTTTGTAAAGAAACTCATCCATATACCTCTAAATTTATTTAGAGGCAAGAAATCTTCCACAGGTGGGTGAGCTGCTGTATAACTTGGTTATGCATCTAGATCTCTGCTATTCAATCTGATCAGATTACAAAGACGATTGGCAGGTTATGCAATACAGTATAGCATTTTGATGAAGATTATTCTACAGTATTGTTCAATTTTTATGAGGATGCATGGCTACCTCTGTATACATGCTATGAGTGTGTGAAGATTTGATAGATCACAAGATCAGGGACCATCGGAAAGAACCACTTTATCAATGTGATGAATTTCCCCTATCGATATACCAGGGGCATCGAACTGTATTTAACAGAAAAAAACGACTTCAGAAAAACAGGAACCAAACCGGATTAAATCAAATAGTTCGCCCAACAAACCAAACTTACGAATTCCCGAAATCATTGGCCTGATTTGGCCGAATTTGTTAACTATGGTCTAAGGGATCTTTCAATCGGCAGATTTAAGAGGTCTAAAAAGGTCTGTTGCATTACCTTTATATCCATGAGCTGGTAAATCTGCCTTGGGCATATTTTTTTCTTTTGGACTTTACTCATGAGTCATAATATACAGCTACAAATTTCTGTTTTACTTGGTTTCCTACAAGATGTAGCACTGTGATACCAAAAGTTCCAGCCTGATTTTTCTTTAAAAAGTCAAATCAATAGGTGAAGATTATACCCTGCAATTTGCAATCTAGACAGTATCACTACAAAAAAACTACACAATGATTAACAAAGTCAAAATGCACCCATCCACTGCACCTATGGACCAGAGAAACAAATGCTTTGACATTGCTAAAATTACATCACTATTAGAATGAGGGGAATGTTTCAATACAATTCATTAGCAAATCTGAGAGTCAATCATTCTTATTTTAGAAATGAGTTATCTGAGATGGGGAAACCATAGTAGTTAATGAATTCAATGAATTAAGGCATGGAAAGTGTGAAAGGCAGCATTGTAGCGGGAGTCAATCTGGGAAGTAATCATTCTTATGTGTTATTCAAAAGAAATATTCCAAAAGAACAGGTGAGAAGCATGCACCAGTTCTTGCACATAGATTGATGAAAACCAAAACATTCTGTAGATTTGAGAACAAGATATGACTGCTTCCAAAATACTGGACTTGAGGTTCCACACTTCTTGGTTCATTTTACAACAATGAGTTGGAATTTCAGTGAACATTTAGAAATCCAGACCTGCAAGATTTTCTGCAGCAAATTTGAGACATGCCCCTTTCAAGTCAGTAGCATGATAACTATCAGCCAGGGCAAGAGTGGTGGCAACTGTATTTACAGTTATGCTTCTGCATAATTTTGACTCACAAAGTAGCCTCAATCGACGCAAATCATACGAATGTGCTACGGCAAGCAAGCGCTCTGTCAATGTCTCAGTTGTTGAAGAAGATGAAGATGAAGATGAATTGGGTGATGTTGGTTCTTCATCGGGAAGGGTATCTCTATAAATATAATGCAGCATAGCCTGTAGCTCACCCAGGAGAACAACAGTAAAAGTTGTCAGCTACATCAGCAAGGATGAAATAGAATTGGTTAACTAATCAGTAGACAAAACTGCAAACATTAGTAACATGTTCAGGCTCTGGTATTGAGGGCAAACAGACTGCACTCTCAAACCAGGCCCAGGACCATAACCAACTGACAGGATCAGTTGACCATGTTCTGAATTTTTTGTGTTCCAAAATCAATTATAAACTCTATACACCATATTGTTACCTTGAACACCATGGGTTCCATGTCTGTGATAACAACTTCATTACTCTGCTCTGAAGAACCAAAAAATTTTGCTTTGAATACTGGTGATCGTGCAGCCAAAACAAGTTTATGGGCATGAAATTTCTCCCCGTCTACAACAAAAGTCACATCTGAGGCTTCTTGCTTTTCCAAAAGTTTACCAAAGTGTAAACCTAAATCTGAATCAGGAACAGGTATTGAATGCAACCTAGGGCGTTCAGTGGCAGAGACCACAACACCCACTGTGCAATTTAATTTCAGGCAATCATCCTTTAGATAATCGGATGTTTCAAGCACAGCCCGTCTGAAGAACCGTTTGTAGCCCCTACACAAAACAAAATCCAAGATAAATATATAGATTACAGTTTTATGTTTGTTATAATAATTGGCAGATAATATTTGCCAAAAACATTTGAGATATCAATTTTGATGGTCTTGTCACTCCTATTCATGATTTAAAGAAAGAAAAAACTAACCTTGAAAAAAAATTGTGATCCTAACTTAAAACAAAGAATAAAAAAATGATTAAGGTCAATGGCACCTTCCATTTGATGATCTGTGGTGGTCAAGAGAACAATTCTAATAAAGCATACACCCAAAGGTGAGGGGATGCACTGCATAAAATGGAGGTCTGGAGAGGGATAAAATTCTGCCAAAATGACCCAAGACTTGCACCCAGCCTCATTCCTTTCTGAGACATGCCATTACATGGGGCAGACCACAGCAAGAATGGGACCCTGGTGGACAGCTTCTAAGTCACCTGGTTCGAATTCGTGTTCGAGTTCGATGACCTTGAAGTTCGCCAAAAATTCGGCAATAAAAATTTTGGTAATAATATTCGGCATTAAATTCGATAGTCTAAAATTTGAAAATAAAAAATATATCTATATATATTTTT
>LPNX010648159.1:378777-396366 GCA_001517045.1 Pseudotsuga menziesii
TTTAACTGGGTACGCAACTTTGACGCCATAAATACCACAACTAACATACCATTATAATTATAATAATATTTTAAAATTGTTGTTAATTGAAATGGGCTACCATATTGTTAATATATAACCGTTATAATCATTACACCACACCCATCAAATACTTCGCTCTAAAGGAAGATCGATTATGGAGAAGGGTAAGAACATTATGTTTACAATGGAAAATACACTCAAGACGTTGATAGTACACGCGATTAACAATATTTCATTCTTTTGCATGATTTAAGCCATAAACTTGTGAATATAGGTAAATGGTTACATACTTGATTATATATAAGATGTCGACTGTAAAAAAACGTTAATGCGTGACGGTTGACTAACCCTATGCTTCACAATTCACGAAATTGAGGGCCACGAAATTGAGGGCTGACTAACAATTCACTGTGCTAAGATTCACAGAGCACGATAGCGGCCGCATGATGTATATACTCGCGGAGGTTGGTGGAGGTTCGCGGAGGTTAGGGATTACGGCATTGGCTACCCAAACGAAAAGTAAATTGAATTTACGCTGAAATCGGACCCATTATTTACGCTGAAATCGACCCATTATTTAAGCTGAATTTACACTGAAATCGACCCATTACTTAGCTGTTTAAAACTCATTCATGAAATCCGGCGATTTTTTCTAGCGATTTTCAACGGATAATTCGTCTTCCACAAAAATTCGGCGATTTTCAAATTTTAAGGCGAAAAATCGCCGAATCCGGTGACTTTGGACAGCTTAATACCTCCCTTAACCTCACCAATACACCAAGGCCCCATTGGCAAATATAATTCTTAAATGTCAATATAATATAAGGTCAAAGAAATGTTGGCCACCTCTGTCAACACAGCAGAATGCTAAGTTACTCTCACTTGCTCTTGCCATTCTTTGGAGTTTGAAGCCAAAAGGACTACTGAGCCTGACAAAAATGCTGTGGCACCAATCCAAATCATGATGCAGATCACTGGGGGCTCAACCCCAATGACCACAATGATCATCCACTCAGCACTGGGCTGATCCCACTTGCTGTTTAGTCATGCTTAAGGACTTAAGTTGAGGACTTGGGCCAATGGACATTGTTATTTGTTTTCTTTAATGATCTGGGACTTATGTATTCTGTTTTGTGCCTATGCAGCAGACCTTAGGTTTCTGGGCATTTGGATTCTAAACTAGGCAAGTTTTGATTTTAACCAGCAGTTCTAGTGGCTACATTTATAGACAACATTTTTTGTATATAATGCCAAATTGACTTTCCCTGTTTAGATTAATAGTTGAAGGAAGCATATTATCAAAAAGATCAAAGAAATATTTCTACACTATAAAACAAACAAGTAGAGGATAAGGATATACAGAATCCAGATAAGGGATCTGAATTTACAGTGTGTGAATATGATATATGGGCCCAAAAGCCAAATGCACAATTGTGAGAGCTCTGAAAACAATAGAGTATTAGAGATGCAGGGTAGCAGTTGGAATTAGCCAACTACTGTCTTACATCAATATCTCGAAGTTTCAGTTTTTCCCATCAATACGATCAGAATAAAAATTAGGGTTTCACTTGGCATCTCTGATATATTACTTTACTACTGCAAATAGGAATCACGAGATCAACTATTAAATCTAAATAAATAAAAAACAACATGAAATTCAATGCCAGCGGAAAAATTGCAATGCTGTGAGAAACACAAGAGGTAGCTAATGAAAATGTTTGGCTGTGGATGTGCAAAACGGTAGTCAACAGAGACAATCCATCGAACTATAGCGTCGTATCTGGAGAAATCATTCATTAGAACTAACTATCGGGGTTTTCGACCAAAAAAATTTATTGTGTAAATTAAATAAATATGCACACCTACACATATTTGACAGAGGCGGAAAACGCCCCAGGGTTTTATAGCTCATCGCAACGCCATTGTTAAAAACTTTAAATGCATTCCACAATTTGGTTCCTTAACATCCAAAACCCATAAAACAATAAAAAAAGATTAACCCTAAAAAGAACTCACCACATGCTTCCTCGATACTTCAAAGTGTAAGGCCCGCTCTCGAGCGCCCTGTCAAAATGGCTGTGAACCTTGTTCTTGCCCTTCCCACTCTGATCCACCAACGTCAATTCGAACAGAGCGCGAACGTCCGTGCCCTCACTGGCCAGCGCGATAAAAACCGAAACATAAAGCGAATTGTCCTCGGCATTCTTGCCGTCGGGGTAAAAATAAATTGCCCACTGATAACCTCCTACCGTGAAATTCTCGCTGGCAATGTGCCTGCCGACGCCCATACCCTTAGCCAGAGAGTACCCCTGTATTACGAAATTGTGCGACCCGTTGACAGTGTTGGTAACCGATCTCGAGCTCGAAGGCGAGCCGTCGCCGTTCTCAGGGATTCCATCCTGCATTGTCGAGGGAAATCTGGACCCGAACGACCTTTTCATTGCCAACGGCCGGGCATTTAAAAAAAAAAAAAATGAAACCCTAGGGCACCAAATTCGTCCGTTGAAACTACGGAATTCGAAAAAATTCAGAGAGGATTCATCAGCTCGAGACCTGTGAGACAATTCCCCTGATTTCTCATCGATCGCTTCGGACCGTGGCTCCACGCAAGCGGGCCTATACGATTTCGGGGTCGAATTTAAGAAGACCTTAAATAAATTTTGCGTTACTTGCTCAATACTCTCTGATGGCGAATAACAATGGGTGCGTTGTGTTGAATTTATCGATTCAATCAAGAGAAACTGATGGTCGCAGACTATGTAATACCCCTCGCGAAGATTTCCCACGGCCGAAACGCTTTGATTATTTTTTTTTGGTTATTTCTCATCAAAAAATAACCAGGTTTCGAGGGTTCCGTTCTGCTGTATCCAACGGTATATTTTATTTATTGGAAGAGACGTATCTACGTCGAAGTATACATAAGACACGTGGCGATGTTCCTTTGGTTGGACGAGAACCGGGGTTTTAAATGAGGTTCAGGGGCGCCAAGTGCGGGCATTGTTTTCGGTGTGTTTTGTGTTAGGATGATGTGGCATTTTTCATTGGTCTTTTTGAACAGTTTTGACTAGGTTTTGCTTCTCATTTTGTTAAAAAATATTAGCAATTGATGTTCGTAAAGATGGGTATAAAAAAAGTTTTTACACTTAATTGTGCGTGTGATTTTTTGAGATCAAATTAATATAATTTAATATTTTTGTTTGAGGAGATATTATTTGTATTTTTATTTTTTATTTTTATGAGAATGATAAGTTATATTAAATTAAGTGTTACAACATTTTCTCTATATTAGATTGTAAGCATCTCGTTACTCTTTCTATAATAATAAGACTTACTATAAACATTAAGTAGATTATACCAAGATGTCAAAAAAAAGACCGAAGACATGGGATTAAAATCATCAATAATGTTCATATAAAACTAAGGATGAATGTTGTATCATCAACTCATAGGATTGCATCGGAAACCAACTTTTAAAGGAAAACTCTATCATGTAAGCAAGGAAAAAATTTAGTATTTTCTTATAAACCAAAACTATAATTATATTATCTAAAATGACATAATAACCAACATATTAATATTAATTGACAATACCGTGCATGTTTTAAATTTTTATTTTAATATTAATAACCTGCATGTTTAAAAAATTATTTTAATATTAATTGCTATTTTTTATTATTAAAATATGTCACATTACTTAACTTTAAGTGACAACATCTCGTCCATACTGGGTTGTAGAACACCTCGCTATTCTTGATGCACCTAGTTTTCAACCATTTGTTGGAAGTGAGTTTAAATAGTTCTAAGGTTAACATATAGTCTCATGTATAGGACAAAGGTTAGATGTTGCTTTTAAGCATGTCACCCCATTATAATTGCCTTAACAATGATCTAGGAGGAACAATGGCTTGTCTGTGGATACTATCTAGCTCAAGACTCTGATGCATCGAGCAAGAGTGGAAGTCTACCCTCTTACAGACCACAGTGAACCCCCTAACAAACCATGAATAACTTAATCTAGGTGGTCGAGTTTTATTTGCACGCAATGATGCAATTACGCATTGAAATCATGAGATTGTATAGATGGAGACTAGGTAGATAACCCTAAATATTGTAAGATTATTTTTGTTTTGAAAAATAATAATGATGATAAATAAATTATAAATTAAAAATAAATAAATTTCAAACTATATTATATCATCATGTAGTATATTGAATAAGGGATTTATATGTATTGGGGTCTAATCATTCTTGGCAAAGCAATAGAGCACTATAATGCTAATGTAATAATATAATAGGCATTAACATATCATCATAAATCTATTTTAAATTTGGATTTACAAAACACCGTGAGGGATCAAATATATAGAGGCACAAGTTTTGTATATTTACTTTTTTTCACATTAAGAAAAAAAATCACCTCCAAAAATTTGATCCTTCTCGGTAGATTTCGATTTAAGATAAATCTATGTTGATTTTAATTTTTTATACATTTTATAATATTTAAATTTAAAATGGATAATAAAAACAATATATTATTATTTTGTGATCTGGATTATAGTTACCACATAAATATTATTCCAATTTTTTTTATTTTTTTAAGTCGATATCAATTAAACTTTACATTTTGAATAGACGTCTAATTTTTTAATTTGGATAAGATTACACTACAACATCTCCCAATATTAAATTGTTAAACACTTAATTACTCTAAATGCAATCAAATCAATATCATATCCTACCCTATATACGAAAAAGCACCCTCTATAACCTTAATTAATTGTTAAGAGATGAAGATTAACATTAATTCAAAGATTTAACCGTGGAACAAATGTTGTCAAGCTACAACACTCGCCCAAACAATGGAAAGAATCTCAATAAATAGTACAATACACTATTTTATAAATGTTATAATTTGTCATCCTAACAGGGATTAACAATAAATATTGTTGTAGTCAAATCTACCTGTGCCTCTTAGATATTGTTGCAAGTACACGAACTAGTACCGACCAAAACATACATAGTAATTTGTCATAATGGCCATCTTATTATTTTGCCTTTATAAACATACTTTTAAATTGAAAAGGAATGCACAAGTAGTGGGAGATGGAGACGTGGAAGAAGGATAGAAGGTTTTTAAAGTGAAAAGGAATGTATCATAGAGTTGAGAGATGGAGACGTTGAAGCTGGATAGGAGTTTGTGTTATTGATGGTGTTTTATGTGAGGTGGTATGACACTTCAAATTTGGAAGGGCAAGTGTTTTTAAGTTTATTGTTGTAGTTAAGGTAGAGGTTAATGAAATAATTTTAGTAGTGATTGGTAACATGTCTTAATTTTAAGTGTGTTTTAGCGTTATGTTAAGGTTTTATAATGTTGTAGTTGTTTTATTATTGCATTTAAGATATTGTTATATTCAATTTGTGGAGGGGTTTGTATATTTTATAAACTAGTATAGATCTATCTTAAAAGTGATTTATCAAGCATTGAGAGGGATCAAATCTCTCAAGGTGCAAACTCTCTTTTTTAGAGTGAAAATGTTGAGGAAGTGTGTAATGCAATGTTTATGGTTTTAATTTATGTAATTTGTCTAGTTTTATATAATGTCATTTTAAATATGTTAAATCTAATTTGAGTAAACATGTTATTTTTTATAATATTTTTTATTTTATTTTTGGGTCAAGAGGCGCATTCTATAGGGGGGAGGATGTGTAACTCCTTTCGTGCTTATAATCGCCTCAAATAAAAATAAAAAATAAAAGAAAATAATTTGAATATACCCAAAAATTGGTCGCCTTGATAAAAATAAAATAAATATCAAAGCATAATAAAAAAATAGAGCCAATTATAAATTCATATATGTAGTCTCTTGAGGTTCACATTTCCTCAACACGTTTAAGGTTTCATTTTAAAACTAACTAAATCACATATTTTTATTTTTAAAGTGCATAAACTTTATTTCTCGTAAAGAAATCTCGGGGTATTAAACACAATTACTATTATCTTTTTCCTCGTGATTATTGTGATAATTTCGGTTAACCCAAACCAAATCTTTACTATTACAATTACAATCTCTTCATTTATGTGAAAACGCTTATAGTGCTAAGTTTAAAAATTAACATTAAACCAAGTTTTTAAATATAATATTGTTCTTTAAGGCTTAACTCAAATAAAAATAAAAAATAATAATTTGAATATATTCAAAAATTGGTCCGCTTGATATAAATAAAATAAATATCAAAACATAATAACAAAATAAAGCCAATTATAAATTCATATTTTTTTTTCCATAGAAAAAAATCGTAAATATTTTATTCACATTCAGCAGATGGCCCTCAAGGTCCATTATACAAAAATTCAATTATGAAGTTGTCATTACAAAATAATATTTGCCTCAGAAGGAGCACAAAATCCATAACCATATCCAGAACTGATCCAACTGAAAAGTTGTCATTACATACAATATATCCTCAAAGATCATAATGTTCACCAAAACTTTACAGCAGAAAAGAAATCAAGTACCATGCAACAATTAAGTCTGATCTTAGCAGACTTATTTCATCATTCCTGAAAATTCAGGTCAGATCAACTGTGTCTAAGGTGATCACATGCAAAAATAACCAGAGCAAAACTAGCTGGCTGAAGTAGTCTCAAAAATGTATATCAAAAGCTGATCAAAAAATCAGTAGCTAGTAAATTGGACAAGACCAGGCCATCCAATGAAGAAAATTCATATCCAAATCCATATCAATACCAAATAAAAAGAGGCCAAACAGCCCACATGTCAAGCTCTTAGAATGTTGCCTGAGATCACCAAAATGCAAAAAGATGCATATTAATATCAGCCAAGGCATCATATCAAGGGTAGAGCAAAATCAAATAATCCAGAAATGCCCAAGCATAAGTATCTCCAAATAAACCAGCAAAGAATTCATAAGAATCTGTCAGAGAGAACAATATGCAGTTGCCACCATCAAGAAAAAAGCAGTCCTACATAATTGCAATAACAGACCGCTCACTGCAACATATTAGAAAACCTGAAAGGTTTCTAAAATTTCTGCCCCTCTCTGTTCACAAGTACTCCAAAAACCTTCAAGTATGCTGCCACCTGCTTTAGCCAAAGTGTCTGCTTTGAAGTTTCTTTAAAGACACAAAATCAACACTGTCAACTAAATAGTGAACATCTTGAAGAATCATGGCTAGTTCGAGATTTAGTAATCGATACTTACCAGATGCCCAATTAATAACTAACTGGGAATCCCCAAAAACTTGAATTTTATCCAAATTATGCTTCTGAGCCAACCTAAGCAGAAGCTTAGGTGAACATAATTCTGCAAAATTATTAGTACCCAAGCCTAAACCTGCTTTGAAAGTAACATAATGCCTATCATATATGAACAAAATACCTCCAACCCCACAAATCATTAGGTCCCCAGCTGCAGATCCATCAAAGTAACCCCATGCATAAGTTTGATCAATTTCTTCCACAAAAATTGATCTGATAGAGACCACAGATAAGGACTGTGGTAAATTCTTCAACATACCCAAGCTATAGCTTGATGCCTGTGCAGGAGTTGAGTTAAGATCCTCAAAGCAGGATCTATTTCTTGCTTTCCAAATAAACCAGAGTACAATGATAGGTAAAGATTTGATAAGTACCACATCTGATAAAAAACACCAGTTTTTAAAACAAGCAAACAGGGAATCTCCATTCCATAGATTATTAAGTTTCAGATGATCCTCAATAATTGACCAAACAGATTGAGTAAAAGGGCATTCTACTGCAATATGAAAATTGGATTCACAGTTCTGTTTGCATAAAAAACACCTACCAGGACCTTCTCTACCGCTCAAGCAGAGAACATCCCAGGTCAATGCTTTACCAGATAGAAGAAACCAGCTAAATTTTTTTGATTTTAGTGGACACTTCATCTTCCATAAAACCTTCCACCACCAGATCGATTCCACTTCTCTGTTAATAAGTTCAGCATATCCCTCTTTAGGAGAATACTTGCCTGTTTTAGATAAATTCCAGATAAGACAATCATCTGCAGTAGAAAGTCTAACATGGCTAGACTTGAGAATGGCAATATATCCATTCCAAGCAGCAATCTCAAGTGGATGAAAAAAAACCCAAGGAGTCTGCAGATAACCATTCTTGTGACATCAAAACAGACATACCATGTATTCCAATATTAGAAAGAAAATGGAAACCAACTGAATGTAATCTATCTATCATACGAATAGGAAGAGTATGTCTCCATTTACATCCAGCCCATGGATCTAAACCAATACGAACAGCATTGCCTGAACCAATCTTCCAGACCAGAAAATTCCCAATGAGATCAAAAGCCCAAAGAACAGCTTTCCAACAGATAGAAATGTTCTTTTTCTTTTTAACAGTTGATCTTATCCAGTCCAGTTTATTCATTGGATAGATATATTTCTGAATAGTTATCTTAACCCATAAACCCGAACCATGAATGATATCCCAGACCTTTTTTGCTGCAAGTGCCTTGGCAAATAAAACAGGGACTTTAAGTCCCCAACCACCCATAGATTTAGGCATATCAAGAAACTTCCATGATATCCAGGGTAAACCAGAAGAGTTATGTTTACCAGCCCAAAGAAAATTAAAACAAAGCTTTCTGATTTTGTCTATGACACCTATAGGAACCCAAAAATGCATCCAATAGACTGGAATGGCCTCTAAAACCACTTTAATCAATATCAGCTTTCCTCCTTTGGACAACCAACGGAAGCTCCAATTCTGAATCCTTTGTTCAGCCTTAATAATCAGCCAATCCCAATCCCTAATAAGATATCTGCAAGGTTTAAGTTTAAACCCAAGGTACTTCATGCCATTTTCAATTCTATCAACAGGAAAACTGAAGATATTCTGTAATGTAATAACTTCAGATTCTTCCAAACAGGAGTAGTATAAAGAAGATTTATTATCGTTTATTAGCATCCCAGATGCCTTACAGAAATGCATTAAAATCTCATAGAGAGTAGAAAGAGATTGTTCAGAACCATCATTAACCATGACAATGTCATCCATAAAGAGAACATGAGTTAATACAATTTCATTACCAAAAGATAAACCATGATAAGTCTCACGCATTGAAGCATGAAGAATAGCCCTTCCAAGGCCTTCAACCACAATAAGAAACAGAAGTGGTGCCAAAGGACACCCCTGTCTGAGTCCCCTACCAGATTTAAAAAAATTAGTAGCAACACCATTGATGAGCAGAGAGAAAGAGACAGATGATAGACTGCTCATAACCCACGCAATAAAATTCCCTGCGAAACCCATTTTTGCAAGAATAACACGAAGATAAACCCAGCTGACTCGATCATAGGCTTTAGATAGATCGATCTTAATCATAACAGCTTTTAAGGATTTAACATGCATAGAATGCATACCTTCCTGAATGACACCTACAGCGTCATGTATCTGCCTTCCCGACAAAAATCCAAACTGTTCACCAGAAATATATCTACTCAAAACCTTTATGATTCTGATCGAGATAATCTTACCAATAATTTTGTATACAAAATTACACAGAGATATAGGCCTAAAATCCTCAAAAGACAAAGGACTATCAATCTTAGGAATAAGAGCGAGAAAGGTAGAGTTAAATACACCTGGGATCTTGCCACTTAACCGGGACAATTCAATGACTCTTAAGAGGTCTTCACCCAAAACATCAAACAGGCATCTATACACCTCAACAGGAATACCATTCGGTCCAGGACTCTTATCATTTTTGCTGATGGATAAGATATGCTTTATATCTTTAAGAGTAATAGCCTGCATAAGCTCAGCATTTTCATCCTCAGAAACAGAAGATGGGAAATGACCAGCACTATGAACAATTTCGGGAAGATGGAGATCAGCTTCTTCTTTAAAAAGGCTATCAAAGTGCTGTATCCCAGCCTCAGCTATAGCCTCTGATCCTTCCACAAGATTTCCATAATCATCATAAAGTTTCCAAATCGAATTGCGACATTTCCTATGAGCAGCAAATTTTTGAAAGAAAGGAGTATTATCATCACCACAACACAACCATAACGCCCTACTTTTATGGCGAGCCTCCTTTTCCTGAAAAAGAAGAATAGCACTCTTGCGAGATTCAATCTCAATCAGTAAATCTTTATCAACCACTGATATAAAACCAGAAATATGACTATCATGGAATCTTTTCAACTCAAATTCAATATCAACCAAATCTTTAATGTTCTGAGCTTTTTTATTCAGTGACCACTTAGTAGAAATTACTTTAATTCGCTTAAGATTCTCACTAAATTGTGCATCAGGAGATAGAGCAGACCGAACATCAAAGAGAACCCAAGCATCTTTTAAAGCTTCAACCAAATCAATATGATCCAGTCATCCTACATTAAACTTGAAAGGACTATGGGCCTTAGGAGTCTGAGAAGATATTTGTAAAAAGACAGGTTGATGATTAGATACACCTCCACACCCAATCCATTGTTTAAGAAGGAAATCACAATCTAGGAAATCAGTCGAGACTAAAAGACGATCCAACCTTTTACAAATACCCTCAGCACCAACTCTACGATTACTCCAGGTAGGAATAGCTACCAAAGGATTGATATCAACAATCCCCAATCTCTCCAACAGGTGGTGGAAAAAATTAGTTAATGGATCAACTTGAGCATGAACCCCCCAAATTTCAGACCGACCCAAGGAAAAATTAAGATCGCCTCCAAAAACTAAGTAAGGAGTCATGAGACAGTCCGACTTGATCAAGTTATTCCAGAAAGATTCCCTATCCAGATAGGGCGCATAAAGATTAACAAAGGATATTTTCTTTTGTAAATCAAAAGGAAATAAAACAACACACAACCCTGCTTTCATTGCCCAAGCATTATGAAGAAGAAAAATACAAGACTTCCATCCTAAAATAAGTCCACCCGGTCTGCCCAAAGCATCCACCGAAATGAACTGCCATCCATGAATCAAAAGTTCCAGCTCATGAACCAACACACACCCCTCAATCATTGTTTCTTGTATAAAGATAACATCAACAGCATGTTGATTGATAAGTCTCTTAACTGCTAGTTTCTTGGGAAGACTAGCCAAACCCCTAACATGTAAGGACATAATGATCATGAAGAAACCTTGTTAAGGGAAAATGCTCCAAGCGCCCCAACACCTCTCATTACAGGATGTAATACATTTTCATCCCCAATCAAACCCTTATCTACTTCAAGATTCCCAGGTTTATCCTTAACAGGCCGAGAAATCTCCTGAACAGATTTTGAGCACGAGCGAAGATAATACCCCTTGCTAACAATTGCCTTACAAGGGAGATACAAACCCAAGATCCTTCAAAGATAAATTCGGAACAGTAGGAGATAAGGCCACAGAAGAAAGATTCAGAAATGGAATGTTATCAAGATCATCCATAGAATTAGAAAAGCTTAACTATTTAAGTTTGGCTAAAGGATCAAAACCAAGAGAAACATAATGCATATCCAAATTCTCATCCACATATATGAAGCCTATTGAGGTTCACATTTCGTCAACACTCTTAAGCTTTTGAAATCTTTATTATTACAATTACAATATATTCAATATATTTATTGATGTTCTTATTAGTTATTTAGCAAAAACAAATTCGTGCCAACAATAATCTTTATTTTAATTTTCTTTTGAAACATAAACTTCTTATTGTGTTAAGTTTAAAAAATTAATATTAAATCAAGTTTTTAAATATAATATTTTTTCTTTAAGTTTAATATTCTCTTCCTATGGTTTCATATTATTCATTTACCAAATATGTTTCCGTAATAATAATAATATGGTTTAAAAACTTTTCATACTGCTATCCTCTAATTTAAACACCCAGTTACATTTCGTGCATAAATTTATTTGCTTTGGAAAAAAGTAATATTGTTTTAAAACAATGTTGTTTGGTTTTTTCAATGAATCCAATGAATGTTTGTTTTTCACATAGTTGTTGCCATTTTTTTTCTCATCATTATATAGCTTTACTAAGATGATGCTCTTATTAAAATTTTATATGTACAGATAAGAGGTTGTCATTTTCACATTATACCATTTTAAAAACTAACATGGCATTAAAAATATAGTTTAAAGCTATAAAAAAAAGTGCTTTAGGTTAAATTTAATAACCATTGTAACTAAACAACATTAATCATTGTTTTGGATATTTTCAAACTTTTAAAATATATATTTAAGAGATATTAGTATTGTGGTTATTTTTCAAACTTTTTCAAATATTTTTTTATTTAAAAATATTGATTGTTATGGTAAATCATGCCCAATAATTAATATGCTTCACCCTAGAGTTCTAAAATTTCACATTTCAAGTCACTCTATCACACTAACTATTCAACCTCTTATCATTCACTCATCACAATCATATACAAAATATTGAAATCTCATCTAAATACTTTCTCTTAAATCTCTTGTAATAACAGCTTAATATTTAAACAATAAATATTAAAACATTCAATTTTTCATTTCTTGTAGTGAAAAATATGTCAACCAACTATGTAATGTAAATAATACTTGCCCTATGCAGATAATATTGTAATGCAAACAAAATTTATCAATGTAATGCAAATAATACATGAGCTATCTAGATAATTGATAATTAATCATATGAAACAAATATTACCTGCGAGTTCACTGCAACACTATTATCATTGTCATTTTTAGTGGATGCACACGCTGCAACAATATGGATTAATATGTGGGGGATACATATAATTAATGACCTAATACAAACAATACCTTCCCTTTGGACTGCAATAACATTATCATTTCTTATGCTTGCAGAGACTACAAGAATATGCATAAATACATGATTCATCCACTGCAACAATTAATTTGTGGGGATATGGAACTAATTTGCGTAGGTAACAAATTGATTTGCATAGGTAATAAGAGTATTAATACAGTGCCATAACATTATGATATTAATTACCATAAATATTACCTGCACAATCAACTATATGAAGTGATACCCCTTCGTGTATCATCCATGGCAGTGTGCAATAATGTGCAGGGATAACCCGTAGAATGATAATCCATGGCAACCTGCCTTTCAACTACACATATTATGTTGAAGATGTGATTTTAAGGACAAAATGGGTGAGTATTGGATTTGATAAAGGGGAAAGGGTTTGCACCTGGAGATATTTGATCCCTCTCGGCGCTTGGTAGAGCCACCTTTAAGATGGATCTATGTTGGTTTTATAAAGGATGTGTCAGCTCTAAGATGAGCATGGAATGAGTTACACAACTCCTCTGGGTTGTAGAATGCGCCTCTTCGACACAAAAATAAGAAAAGATTTTTTAGAGCTCACATATCTAAAATGTCAAATATTTTGAATTTTTTAAGCATGAGCTATGTAAAAAAAATTTAGTAACTTTAAACATTAAAAGGGTCCTATTCTCTTGTATTGAAATCATATTCGATGTTTGAAAGTTAAAAGAAAAGGCTCCCTTAAAAAAGAGGGGCCTTTACATTCACTTCCCAAATATGGTAAATGGTGTAACTTGGAATTGTCATGTAATATTATCAAGCACATTCATTTACATCATGATGTCATGTGGCGAGGTATGACTAGTGCATGTATCTCGTGTGTAAAAAATTATGATGCAACCGATGATAATGTGTCACATTTTTTTGTTTTCCATGTGTCCCTTTGCGTGTCCATGTCAGATGCTTTCCCTATTCCTTCACAGACAACACCTTAACTTTGGAATATACAATGCCTCCATGGGATTTATTAACAATAACCTAACCCAAAAGATGATGTAATTGTTAGTAGTGGCATCGGATCCAAGCATAAACTAGTGCAACCAAGTTTCAAAGCATAAGAGCTTGAATCCACATGAACACCTTGACTCGCAAGATTATAAAATAAATTAAGTGCAACGTCGTGTTTCAAAACATTTAAAGTTGGTAAACGTTGACCAATGCATTATTTCCACATGGAAAAAAACATCACTTACACATGCTCCAATTGATAGTTTTCATATTGTTGCCCCATGTGAGTCTATTAGTCGTTGTATTTTTAATGCAATGCCATAATTGAGCTTCCTTGTAAGACTACTGGTGATGGCAAATCTATGGAACCACAACATCTCCCTATCCTCCCCATTTTCTTAGTCAATAGTGTCATGTGGTAAAGTGTGCTCGGTCCACATGTTACATTCTTTTATTAATAATTTTATTAATAAATTTATGTGAAGTAAGTAAATCTTTGAGCTCTTTTAGGGGCGGTAGGGGGGAAGGGGTTCTTATTACCTCGGAAGGAAATCAAGAATGTTTTATTCTTGGGGTCTCGGGCATGAATCAAACAATGTGGTCGAAGCTTTTACCCTCTGGCAAGGCCTTCTACTGGCTAGAATCCAAGGAATCAATGAAATCATAGTTATTGGAGACTCTTGGCTAGTCATCCAAGATCTTTCGATCAACAATCCTCCTACATCGTTGAAGATTCGTCATTTGATAAGGAAAATTCAAATTCTTGCCGCCTCCTTTTGGAAAATCGACTATTTTCATGTCTTAAGGATGCACAACTCCAAAGCAGACCTGACTGCGAACTATGCTTCTTGTCTCGACAAAGGAGTTCTTGTTTTGAATGACACAAGGTCCTATTGCCATATCCCTTAGCTCATGGGCCTTTGGTCTTATCCCTTTTGGTCATTTCCCTTATGGTCACATCCCTTATTGTCTTATCCCTAAGCTCCTATGGGCCTACATCAAACCTCTCCACGTGGAAACTTGGGCTTCTCTCCTCAACTCGTGGAAACAGTCGAAGGCAGGTGATGGCGCATGGGCTCAAGCATGCAACACGCGCTAGGATAAATGTGATGGTACGATGGGTTGCACGAAAACGGTTTCCAGTCCTGTCTGCCATACATAAGCCTGAAGTGGCCAACTCCTCACCCCATTCTCTATGTACAAATCTTGAGATTTTTTGTCTTGCAGCATCAGTTGAAATGACGCCAAAGGTGGGTTGCGGTATTAAGCAGGGTGGTGGCTTGCCTTGTTTCCTTATCGCTGGATTATTTGCAGGCTCATTGGCATTACAGGGGTCACAGGTGTTCTGATAATCTTTGCTCCCATGGAGACTTCCTCGGAATTTATTGCATCCTCTCCTCTAGCTCAGAATGTGGAGGCTGACATTCGGGCCATCAAAAAGAGGATGAGGAAGATGAATCATCTATTGAATCGAATGGATACGGAAGGAGATCAACGTCTGGAGATTGTTGATCCGGACATTACCCAATTGAGGAAGGAATTCGACTTCTCAATCAAACAGACTGAACAGGCTCTCACGAGGTTTCTTGAAGAACTGGAAATTACGCTGGAAAAGTTGGAACTCAAGTTGTAAAGCTAGAAGCTACGGCAAGATCAGATTTCTCTTCCCGTCATGACGGGAAAGCATATTAAACCTCGAAGTCTATGAATTTTGTTTTTTGGCTCTTTCAAAGCATAGCTATGCATAGTTAGTTATCTAGCGTCTAGTTTTCTTTCTGCAAACTTCAAAATGTAACAATCCGAACTATATGGATTGATTATCGCTCCCATAAGGGCACCCATATTATGTGGTTACTCTTCAGTGGTTACATCACTGCTTGTAAATATATCCGTTTGTCTAAAAAAAACTTTGAGCTCTTTTACTATCCTTATGGTGCTTTGGTTCTTTTCTTAGACTTGGAATAGTGTAGATTCCAATCAATTGAGGGGTGGGGTTCATAGAACAAGTTATGCACTTTTGAATACACAAGGCCATGAATATACTCAAAGACACAATCCCAAAGATTTATTAAATTTTATTACGTTCCTTATCGGGTCCATGAGGGGATCCTCGCAATATGAAACACAAGGAGTTGAATTTGCAAGGGTTAACAATGATCTAATTGGCCATCCATGACAATCTCATAAATGATCTTGATATTGACAAATTTTGGTGCATGATTTTTTTGCGTCTTTTTTTGGGCCTTCCCAAGCCCTTTTTCACTAGTTTACACCCATAACACGAGGAACCAACTCAATTTGTTAATCCTCTCTCCAACAAGCTAAAGAAGACCCAAAATGAAGCGCCTAGCAAAAAGTTACGACACTGCCACATTTGGGGTCAATTTTTGACACGAAATTGATTTTTGTAATGTTGACATTGCAATGTTGGAACATGAGTTTAATTAACATCAACAAACGTTAAGCAAGCATTGATATTAGTTAGACTTGCATGACATCAATAAAATGTCAATTTGGTGATGGTATCCACATTTTTTCCAATTTTAATGGCCTTATACATCAATTAACTGATGCCAAATTAAGATGTTTACATTGGTAGCATTGCTTAATTCCTTTCCCCTAATTTGTTTTAGCTACACATCATTAAATCAACATCACATCAATATTGTTTTGACATTATTAACGTTTTTTAATTATTTTGTTGCATTACTAAGTATACACATCACATAATTGTCATGTACACAACATAACAACATCTCTTAATTAACAATGGGGTAAATCTTTCCCTCCCACATGGAAGGAGCCACATCAACAAAGGCTAACATGTATTGTGTTGTGTCTGCAAGAACCAACCTGACACCTAACACTTGGCATGTTACACATCAACCTTTTCTTGCAAGGCACATGACACTTGGCAATTATCCAATTTCTCTTCAGGATGTTGATCAAGCAACACCTAGGCTGAACCTTCGACATTAGTACACCCACCTTAATTTTGATATGACATCAAACTGTGATGTATGGTATTTAAGAAAAAAAAGGAAACATGAACTTGTGGCATACTAGGAACCTATGGCAATGTATCAATGATGAAGATGGTGGCCAATGGTAGTCGCCACAAAGGTCTAATTTGAATTAGAAAGACAAAACATTGTTTATTAAAACAATATCTATACAACTAGATATATGTAAAGGAAAGTCTTAAAACTTCTTCAATTAGAACAATGAGTTAATATGATGTATAATGGATAATATTGTCTAACTAAACTTCATTAAATAATAAAATTGTATAACAAATACTAATATGTAGCTGCATATTAAGTCATTGCTAAATCTATTCAAATTGAACAAAAATGAACGATAAAATAAAACTCAACTTATATATATTAGTGTGTGTGTGTGTATATATATTTTTTTTCAATGTGGTTCACGCGCTGGCTTGACCGACGGGCTACATCCACGGAATAATTTCTGGCGAACCCACCCGAAGGGGCCTCACACCCGCGGCCTCTGCGTGCCTAACCCCAAGAGAGTCGATGAGAATGGATCCCGCGACCTCACATGTGGGAGGCCTAACTACGAGTACTCGACCGATTGAGCTAACTCTTGGGGCTATATATTAGTGTGTATATGTATGTATGTATGTGTATATATACATAGATTTGTATACACAAACACACATATACATATGTATACATATATACATATATGTATATATATACACACATATGTATATGTATATGTAGATATACATATATGTATATATACATGTATAGATGTATATACATGTGCATATATATA
>LPNX010648159.1:397305-480889 GCA_001517045.1 Pseudotsuga menziesii
TGTATATACATATACATGTACAAATATAATATAGTACATGTATATATACATAAATATGTACATATATTATATTTATACATGTATAGATGTATATATGTATAGAGATACGTATATATATATATATATATATATGTGTGTGTGTGTGGGTGTGTGTGTGTGTGTGAACACACACACACACACACATATTAAGGTGGTTCAACATGGAAACCTTGTTTACACCATGGCTACGTCGACTCGAGAAAATATCTCTTATACTCGCTTAGCAAGTATACATGAACGAGCAACAACAACAACATCCCCCGAAAGGGCCAATCACGGTAAACAACTCACCAGCCTAATATTTCATTACATACAAGGGCTCCCAAGGAACAAATGTCTCATACGAGATTCGAACCCAAGTGGGGAGCGCAATAACCAAATCTACCAACCACCCGAGCTACGCCCAATGGACGATATATGTATGTATGTGTATATGTATATATGTATGCATGTATTTATGTATGCATGCATATATGTATGTATGTATGTATGTGCTTATATGTTTAAAATTTGGGTAGCGGGTGCTCAGTTTTAGTTCCGTTGAGTAATAATGATTACTTTGAATAATTAAGAATAACTACATTAGAAGGTACTAGAATGCAACAATAGAGAGAACGAATGGATGGGCAGTTAGCTAAGGCGATTCTCATAAGGATATTGAATGAGACATTTCAACAATGTTCTCAGATTTATTGATGATGGTACTATGAGTAATGTGTTTTTGTTCATATGTATGTATGTATGTGTATATACATACATACATATATGTATACATACATATGCATGCATATGTGTGTGTGTGTGTGTGTGTGTGTGTACACACACACACACACACATATATATATGAGCAGGCATCATATGTATACTTTATTCTTGGGATCACACATATAAGCACATGGAGCAACATATATGCACATGTATTCCAATCTAAGATGAGTGATTAAATGAAAGCATGGCATGCATAGAAAGTGAAGGCTATCAAGGCTTAATTTGCAAATAAAAGGATTTTTACATTTGAATGTGCACACAAAATCAAAGGGAACCTACAAATGTTCAATATTGCACTCAATATTTCTTTAAAAAACACCCAAATAGCTAGTAATGCAAAGACCAGATTGAACTTTTGTACCACACAGTGTATAATCCTTAATAATTGAAAAAATATGGTGAAACATCATGCCTCTTCAATGTTCAATATGACATAGATAAATTGCAATGCTCCTTTCTCTTCAGCTTCTCACATTATAACATATAATGCATGCACAATTATATATCATAGACTGCATCGAGCAGAAGGAGCCCACACAACTTAGAAACAAGAATCAATATACAATTAAGCATTTACAGTTTGTCACTTTCCCTTGATTAATTCATCCTTGGGTACATTGGTAAATTAGGAATACAATCAATAAAAAATGTGTGTTGCCTCATAGGAAAAATGAGGCCTTCCTGCTAAATATCTACATGTATAATTGCTAGCTACACAACCATGCAATAAACTCATTTTATCACAAATATGTTCTTGTTGCTGAAAAAAGAGAAAGGATATATTTATCGACAGTTCTCAATCTAAAATTGTGAAAATGAAAAGAATTCATATGATATTAGCAGATATTATCTTCTAATTAATTCTTATAAGGAAATTGGAAGCATTTATTATTTACAATCATATCGGCTTACTATTGATGATTGGAAAAACATGTAAACACTAAAAAGCACTTTGTCTAAAACACAAAAACAACTAGAAGTAATAAAACATCATACCAGATTGGATAAGTGACTTGTATTGAATTCAAAAAATGGTGAACAAATTTTTGTCTACATGCAATCCAAAGTTATGGAAATTAAGAGCTCCACATCCACAAACAACTTTTCAAGACCTCGAAAATTATACAAGGAAATTGTCAATTTTACCAAAGGATTCAGAGTATGTAATATGCTTAAAGATTCAACCAGGAGAGTTGTCAAAGAAAATGCTTTATGTGCATATTTATGCATTGAAGCCAATGTAGAATTAAGAGACAATCATTTTAAAGCGATGAAAATTATAGCATTCTATATATTCAATAGGACTTGACAGATCAAAATCTTTTCCAGACATCCATGTTTAAAATTTTTCCATCAAATGCCAATGTAGAATTCTACAAATTGTGGACGTTATGTTTCATGAATCAAATAAAAGAGTAGAGACTGTAATTGAAGAAAAAATTGTTCCTTATGATCCAAAACGCATGTTAACAAAAAAAAAAAACATTCTTGTTTCAGAATGCTAGCAGGTTAGATTTTTCAATCCTTTGTAATTTGTGCATGAATGTTTCCACAATGTTCAGTCATTGTGTGCAAGCTTTTGGATTTGCAATGTGTAGAAATTTAGAAGTGATCGACACGTTTCAGGTGGACCCTCCACCCATCATAGCTTTGAATGATCTTGATGATGGGTGGAGGGTTCACCTGAAACGCGTCGATCACTTCTAAATTACAACACAGTGTAAATCCAAAAGCTTGCACACAAATCCCCTGTAAGTTGACACTTGTTTGGTTCACCATATTAGAGGATCAAGTTGCTCCAAAATATTAAGATGAAGGTTAGAGTCCTATCATTGATTGTGTTCCTCAAGGATTTACAACTTGTTGAATGCGGGGTTAGCAAGAATATCATTCCGTGGCCCAACATAAGAATTATCGCAACCATAGGGACATTTGTAGGAACCTCCTAGAAATTAGGGCATTTTCTCGGCATCCACCAGCTCAAGCAGTTTACGTGCATAGTTGGAGCCATGTACTTCTATTTTTCTTTTGGGTTCTCTTATCAAGCCATGGCTTTATCATAGACCATATTTCCTTAAAGACTGTGGGAGAGTTAACCATTATCATTTTTCCAAGGTATTCAATATAGTAGCCTCGATCCATATTTGGTACCTTCTGAATGAAGTGTTGAACTTACTTGCTCATATGCTTCATTGTATGCACAAAATTAGGCAATCTCTTTCATCAAAATGAAGGAATATAAATAAAATTTAAAGAGAGAGAAAGAAGGAAAGAAAATGTTTTACACATATAGGAAAAAGAGACAAGCATGTTACTCTCCCCAAATACAATGTTTTGTGTTGTTCATTTTAAAATCTTCCTAGTTGGAGATTACAAATTCCGACAAGTATTTTCATCTGGTTGGTATTTTTAGATTACATAAGAGGCTGTAGTTTATAGGTGGGGAGAAAGTTTCTATGCCCGCTAGTTATCAAATGGATGATAAAGAGGCTATCATGTCTACACAAAATTACATAAGCTCTTTCAACACAATGAAGGAATATTTATGAAATTTAAAAGGAGAGAAAAAGAGGGAAAGATATTGTTCTGCACAAATAGAAGTGTTGCTTAGTTTAAATTTTACTAGTTGGTTATTTCAAATTTCGACAAAGAATTTTCATCTCATTGCTATGTTTGGATTAAACGAGAGGTTGTAGTCATTTAGAGATGTCAATTTGATGACAATTTTTTGTTCATGGTTTCCAATTGGGGACAAAGTTTCTAGTCCTGTAAGGTATCAAACGAGGCATAAAGTGGTTGTCATGAGTGACCAATGCTGCTACATATTTTCTAGCCTTTTGTCTATCTGAAATCACATGATATAGTTGATTTCACGGCATAATGATTATAACTCCGCAAATACTTAAGATGTTATTTTGGACTATTAGTGGAAATTTCTTGTAATCAATGCATTATATAGTCTACTTCTAAAATTTCATCCATGTGAGCAACCTATGTGTTGTTTTGTAAGGTTATTATTTCCAAACTTCTAATATTAGATGATAACAAGGATCATATGAGATGGGTGTAAAGGGCATATTATATTAGTACATAATATGGTCATAAAAATAAACATTGAAAACAGATAAGTTGCACACTTTACACTTAGGTCCCATGTCACAACTTTGGTCAGACGTAAAAGATGGTGATAAAGAATTTCCTTGAACAACTAGTTATCGCAGGAATTCTAAGACAAGCAAAATATTTTCTAAATGCAATGTGTCCTCGAATCAGTATCTTGTTATGGGCTTCTAAGTTATAGCTTCCAGGGGTGCTTATTCCTAAAGTTCAATGAGTAGAACAAATTGATAGAGTAGAAACTGTATGAAATCTTTGACGTCAAAAGCCTTAATCACCCATGAATTGTACTGTGTAAATTCAGCTTCTAATCAACTTAAATTTAAAAATAAATAATTTGAAACAATCAACAAAGGTTTATGTGACACACCACTCCTTTAAGATCTAAAATGGTTAGGGATAGATTAATGGTCCTTCCAGCTTTCCTGAAACAAGCAGGGAACTTACAATCAATAAGAATTTCCCATTTTTTGACATGATACTAAAGCATGTGATCCAATGTTGTAACCTTCAACAACTCCTCTAATTGCAACTGCCCTAGCCTTTCTATGATACACGAGACAACCAAACTTGTATGTTTTATGAGGAAAGTGAGAATAAAGCTCCCTCGCTAACTTCCTTTCAGGAGATTGGAAGGTCTATGAGAAACTAAACTATTTTAGATTCCAAAATCAATAAAATTATCCAAACAAATAAAACAAGCATTAGAACAACAATTTGTTGTCAAGTAAAAGTTATGAATTGAGGTATTTTTAGAGAAATGTATGAACCTGAGCAAAATATACACATATCTAGATCTCAATCTATACTCGTCAAATATTGACTTTAAGTTTCATAAGATGCATCATTTAAAGATTGGTTTGCAGTACTAAGGCAGGTTTACACTCATTAAATATTGAGTCCAACTTTAATAAAATGCACCAATTAAAGAGAGGTTTGCAGTGCTAAATCCATCTAGCCAAAAGTTTCAAAGAGATGAAGCCAAGTTACACTCTTGGAAAAATTTGGCAGAATCCCAAACACTCGTACTAGGCATCTAAGTTAAAGGAAGTATGTTCTATGCATTTCACAGTATTTTGGTAAAACATGGAAAAATAATAAATGTCATTATGCAAATTATAGACTTGCATATTGGGGAATCTACATCTTTTTCAATCAAAGGAAAATTTCATAAATATAACCATCTAGAGAAAAATATGCCAACCTTGGCATGGTAAATATATATATAGATAGAGAAGGTAAACAATCTTGAGTAGATCCTTCATATGAATAGCAAAAGCTCCACCCATATTATTCTTTTCCTCGTTGTCTTCCTCAGGCTTCATAATGCTCTCACCCCATAAAGCATAATGCCCTCGATCCAATAGAGGTTGAGACATAGTCAATGTATACTTCCCCACCAAATGGGATTTCCTCAACTTCGAATACAATTTTATCTGACAAAAAAACATACTGTGGATAATACTATTTAAACCTTTTTGTTATATGAAATCATACTATATTATAGAGAAATCAAGCCACATTGCTCGTAAACGAAACTGTTAAGAATTTGTGATCCGAAATTCAGGGGCAATATGGTCTAAATTTGAATGTATGAGTCATAAAAGCATTTAATGAGAGGCCACACACTCTCAGTCATCATAAAAGCATTAAACTGATAGACCACCCTCTCTCATCCATGGTAATTGACAACTCATGGTTTTGTTCCATTGTATGGGTTCAAGGCACATTGTACCTCTCTCATCCATGGTATTTCACAACCCATGGTATTGCCCCAAGGCACATTGTAATAATGTTATAAAAAGGCTCTATGCCTTCTCAATAGGGCATTCAAGGATTTTTGACATCCTCCACTTCTCTTACTCTATTGCGTTATTGGGTTACTAGTTCTGAGTGTCTTTCTTAGTATGGTTTGAGAGGTGAGGCTTGTTGGAGGAGCAAGTCGGTAAAGCTGACTAGAACTATAACCGACTAAGTAGATCAGCCGACTAATTGGAGATTAGGTCGGCCACATAAGGTCGTGTCGGTTGACCGAACCGACAGGTAGTTATTTGTAATTGTTTTGTAATTCATATATATTAGGTTGTTGAACCAAACGAGAACTCGGTTTAGTTCTCTATATTGTATGGACCCTTTCATTATAATATAATCTATTATTCTATCTACTTGTTCTTGTCTCTTGTTTCTGTATGTATGTATGCTTTTAATGTGTATTATTGGTAACCCTATGTGATCTGTGAGATTACAACATTGGTTCCGTTGTTGGTAGTACATGTTTTATATGTATACAAGCAGATGATATCAGAATAGGAGATTAAGGACTGGTGGGAGCGTAAAATAGCAAACTACTTGCAAAATTATGCACAAAGAAACAGATTAACGACTGCTTAAGCAAAAGAAATGTTCTTTACCGAGAGTCATGAGAAGTTTGTAGAATCGGTACCCCAGCTTTTGAAGAAACTTCTGGATGAAAAAGCCGAAAGCGACTAAAGACCAACAATTGCTAAACAAACTGATTCGAGGGGGAAGGACAAACCTATCAGAGTGGTTTGAAAAGATCACCGACGATTTCTGCGAGGAGCAAGCTATAGAGGAAAGAATTTTGGTAGAAGCTGTTCAGAAAAAAAAAATTCTATACAGACCTTATTGAACAGTTCCTGTGCTCCTTACCGACCTTGCTGTTTAAATTCCTGATAGAAAAAGGAGTGGGTCATATTGTCGAACCTCGTCCATTACTACGCGAACCGCCACAAAATACTAATTGGGCGGAGAAACAAAAGAAGTGGGAGAAATTCATTGCCGAAAGGGAGTGGGAATACTTCCTAAGCAAGTAAACATAACTATCCTGGATTTCTAAAGCGTCGGGTAGGCAATGGGGAGGTAGCTGGTTGTATGTCGGGGTAAAGTGGAGAGAATTCTAGTCGACCAAAGAGATATCATTTAGCAACGATGAGAAGTGGGCCTAAAAAGGAAATCGAAAGGACAGTGTCACATAAAGGTACGACGGACTTACAAAAATAGAGAGGGAGAAGAGGCTACAAAGAAGGGAAGAAAGAAGAGAAAGAGCTATAGCGCTGCAAAGAGGAATGAGTACTAGGGTGACAGATCAAGAGAGAAATCCACCAGAGTCGGGTCATGACTGACAAGAAGAAGGCATGGAAGAAGAAGCATCCCGTGTGGAAGAAGATTTGTGGATAGAGTAGCGAGAAGCTCTCCAAATAGAAGCTCCCCAGGAGGTAAGACCTCTATCTCCAACGAATCAGAGTACCACGATACAAACCATTGTTGAAGAGGACCTTAGACTAAAAGCTGGTGACTTTGGTATTTGAAGCCGACTAGACGACAAGAAAAACGATGATAATCATCTACTTATTCGTCGACCAGAAGAAGGAAATCGGGTCACGCTTCAAGCGTTACCCTCGAACTGAAGTATCCACTTACTTTACCCGACACACGAAGGAGCACCCCCCCTGCCAAATACAGCTTTGGAGAGTACAAAAAATTTGGAGTTGCAGACAAATAATTGCAGTTGGACATCAACAAGAGAAGTTGACCCCAACCGACTACTTATCAGAGAAGAAATGACAACTAAGACGACTGACAGAAATGAGATTTATGTCTACAATAGTTTTGCATAAAGGAATAAACAAAACATCCCACTACCCCCGCCCCCGCCACCTCTTGAAGAAGACAGTGCCAGTGACTTTGACATGGGTCATGGGTCAGCACACATACCTCTATATCAGGGCGACGAGGATCCCAGACGACATTGGTTCGTCTACAAATCGACATGGGAGGCAAACCAAGTCACATATGAAGACAAATAGATGGCGCAGTTCGCTGGTGCCTTAAAAAGGGCATTAACATGGTATATGACCTTTTTTGAAAGAACACTCGGAGCAACTAAAGCGGAAGTCAAAGTGCAATTTTTGTCATTCTTTAAAACTCCAGATGCAAAACATTTGGCAGCTAAGAAATTGAAGACAACATCACAAAAGTCAGGAGAAACTGTCCGCAACTACGACAAACACTGGAAAGACCTTCTCAGCCATTTGGACTATGTCATTGATGAGCAACTATTAATCCAATGGTTTCTTGCAGGTCTGTCACAGAAAATTCGTTGGCACATAAGTATGGAGGCATTCAAAACTTATGAAGATGCGCTTACTAAAGCTCTACAAGTAGAAATTGATGAAGATATTCCAGTATACCCCACGGATCATAGACTAGAGGAACATCTTGAGATCATGCAGAAATCATTAAAAGAGCTAAACCTTAAGAGTCAGGATATTTGGTGCACAAAATGTTCAATGGCTGGACATTCAAAAGACAACTTTCAACAGGATATCAGTCGACAGGACGTTCAATTTGTGCAAACAAAGTGTTTTTGCGACATTTGCCAAGACCATGGCGATCACATGACAAAATATTGTCCGTTTAACAAGAAAAATGACAAATCATATTGGTGCGCTATCTACGAAACAAAGAATCACGCCTCGGTCGACTGCCATCTAAACCTGAAAAATCGACAGAACTATCATGCAGTCTACCAGACTAATGCATTCGCACAGAATAATGAACAACGAAACAATTCACAAAACGCCCAGAATAATCAAAGATACGAAGGTCGTCGATACAAATGCCGCTTCGACAACCGATGTGGAGGATATGGAAGTCGAGGTTGATTCTCTGGGAATTGAGACAACCGACCACGTCGGCCCATCCAATGTTTCACCTGTTACAAGGAAGGACACCGATATGCAGACTGTCCATACAAGGACAGAACTGACTTAAAATTCTGTACTAGTTGTGGAGTAGGGGATCACTCATTAGAGGATTGTCCTACTATGCTTGAAAAAATAAATAAGAAGAAAAATGTTAATGTCTTGTCGTGTGTGCAAAAACATGATATAATTAATACACAGAATCTGCATATAGTAACCTAACAAGGGACAAAAATTGGGAATGATAACCCACGAATAAGCAAAATAAAAGAAAAGATTGTTTATCCTGACCCAGTTAAAGAAAAACAAATATATAAAGATGCAACAAATGTATTTAAATAATTTTCCCGACAAGACAAAGCTGATGACAACCGACACAACACAGTAAAAGAGTTAATACACTTAGTACAAAAAGATAAAATTGTATCTCAATTCATCGACTTGTTGTATAAAATAAAACACAACAACAACACTGAAAAACAAACAAAGAGTATTTGCAGTATAAACCAAAAAGATAAAAGTGATGCCGACCCACTTGTTGACCTAGAAATTGAAGGATACCATGTCTGACAAGTCGTGCTCGATTTCAGATCACAGGTAAATATTATGACTCGAGACACATGGGAACAATTAGGCAGACCTTGATTATACGAGTTAGGCATATACTTGAAACTAGCCGACCAAGGCCTAAGTGAACCTATTGGAATATGGAAAAATGTCGACACAACGATAAAAGAAATATCGACACAAGTCATCTTTGAAATTATTGACCCTAAGGAAGGATCCAGCTCCTTCCTAGCGTTAGTAGGTCGACCTTGGGGGAGAAAAATGAAAGCCTCGATATCCTTAGACAAAAAAAGAATAAAATTAAAAGGGAATGGACAAAAAGTCATAGTACCTATCCACCCATCCCAAGGAGAACCTTGGACAGAACCAATTGATGAAGAAGTTGACATCCGACAACTATATCAGATATAGAACAATGAAGATTACACAGAACCTAATATATATGGTGAACTTTACTTAGGCAACCAAGACTCAGTATGATACAATTCAGACGCACAACTATATGATTGGGAGGTTGAAAACTATGAAACAAAAGCAAGAGGATGCTAGACCATTCAAAAAGTACAGAAGAAACCAGTCAGACAATGCTTTGTGGTGTCCATCATCCCAAAAATATTTGAGAAGAAAACTAGGGAATATCCCACCTTGAAACCAACAAATATAAATATCACAAAAATCCCAAGATATAAAGAAAGAGAATCACCAGTTATACACGTAGAGCAAGTATCTAGGAACATTGGCGAACATGGCCAACTACAAAGCTTAGTGGAAACTTTTACAGGACAAGTTGCTAGATGGTGGGATACCCATCAGTCAAGACTGCAGACATGGACAACAACTTCGACTTATTTTGTAGAAAGATTTGGAGGAAAGAAGTTGGCCAACCAGGCTCAGATACCTATATTTACCCAAGGACAAGATCCAGAAAACCACATAAAGAAATGTGAAAAAGAATGGAGAAGACTTGGATATAAAGATGAATGTACATGGCCACACCTATTCCCATCAACAATCTCTGACTTACCAAACAAATGGTACAAAATGGAAGAAGCTCAAGGTGAAACATTCCTATGGCATGAACTCAAAGAGAATTTTAACAAAGATTTCAACTTTGTACCCCAAAATGAGAATTTGGTTGAATCGACAAAACAGATCAAAGCATTTGTACAACCGACATAAAACAAAACCCTAAAACATGGCTGACTGACAACAAAATGCAATAATATACAAACCAGGACAATTACATAGTCAACAAGACTACAAATGGAAAATGAAAATTTAGAAGGGAAAAGATTTAGATGGAAATCAAACCATGCCAAAACAACTAAACCAATTCGCACAGTACTCAAAGTCAAGACAACTGACAAGGAAGACATCGACTGAATGACTGCAACAAACTTTCCTGCTACATTTTCACAGTTTGAAGAAGGGAGTCGAGTAATCAATGAGAAACAATCGCCTGAATGGTTAGACGCTAAAGTGAAAATCAAAGAAGTCGACATATCAAATGATGATTGACCAAAAATAGCGAAAATTAGAGACTACTGGACTGAAGCACAAGCAACAGAAATAGTGAACTTATTAAAAGAATTTCAGGATGTATTTGCCAGAGATTATAAAGATCTCAAAGGTTTAGTCTATGAAATGGGTGAAATGAAAATCGACATTAAACCTAATGTTCGACCTGTGAAGAAAAGACCATATAAGGTAGCTCATAAATACAAAGAGATAGTCAAGAAGGAGATTGATAACATGCTTGCAGCAGGTATTTTATACCCTATTGACCAATCAAAATGAGCAATTCCAATGGTGGTTCAACCAAAGAAACATAATCCAACCAAGCTAAGGATCTGTGTCGACTTCAGAGAACTCAATAAAGTTATATTAACAGACCCATTTCAACTCCTTATGTAGATGCAATCTTAAATGAGGTCGCATGACATGAATGCTACTCATTTACAGATGGATTCTCAGGTTATAATCAAGTACCAATAACCAAAGAAGATCAGAAAAAGACAACATTCGTATGTGAATTTGACTCATTTTCTTACGGGGTTATGCCTTTTCGACTTAAAAATGCACCTACAGTCTTTTTAAGGATTGTGGTTAAAACATTTCAGGAATACATTTACAAAACAATGGCAGTATATTTTGATGATTGGACAATATACTCTACACTGAAAGACCATTGTAAATGGCTAAGGCTTATGTTAGAACGATGCAGACAAATCCAACTATCTCTGAACATCAATAAGTGCATATTTCTAACTCCTATAGGGATACTATTGGGAAACATTATCTGTAAATAAGGTATTAAAGTCGACTTCGGAAAAATAAAAATAATTCTCGACTTAAAACCACTGATGAATCCAAAACAAGTCAGGGTAATACTTGGTCATACATGATATTATAGAAAATTCATAAGACACTATTCAGATATGGCATACCCACTGGAACAATTGCTAAGAGAGGATCAAGAGTTTGACTGGACAGAGGAGTGCAACATATCATTTGAAAAACTAAAAAGAAAGCTAGTCGAAGCACCCATCCTAAGGTTTCCAAATTGGTCGACCAAATTCCATGTACACATCGATGCATCTGGCCTAGAAATAGAAGCAATACTAACTCAGCCAGGAGATGATGGAATGGACTACCCTATAGTTTACAATAGCAGAAAACTAAATAAAGCTGAAAGAAACTATTCGACAACAGAAAGAGAAGCATTAGGAATGGTCTTCGCACTACAAAAATATCGACATTACCTACTAGCTAATCCATTTATCTTTTAAACCAACCACCAAGCACTAAAATACATCGTAAATAAGCCTCTACACCATGGAAGAATTTGTCGATGGCTACTTCTATTCCAAGAATTCGAATTCCATGTCATCGTTAGACCAAGTAAGTTAAATGTCGGTCCCGACCATTTATCTCGAATTGACACAGGAGAGGAACCGACAGGAGTTGAAGATGACTTACCAGATGCACATCTATTTTGAATAGAAGCAGTCCCAACAGAATTGGAGGAAATAGCACAGTTCTTAGAAAACAGGTAAGCACTAGAAGGCATGAATACGAAGAAGAAACAAATCTTAGCCATGAAAGCTACACCATATAGTCTCATAAATGGATTCCTATATAAAATGGGTTTAAACGACATCCTCAGAAGGTGTGTACTAGAACATGAAAGAAATAATATTATGTATGAAGCACATTATGTACCTACCAGAGGACATTTCCAAGCAGACACAACTGCAAAGAAAATCCAACAATCAGGGTTGTGGTGGCCGACACTTTACAAAGGCTGCAAATTTTTTTTAAGCCAATGTGACAAATGTAAGCAACTAGGTCGACCCCTTCCTAGTACAGAAATGCCCCTGATATCAGTAAACCCAATCTTGACATTTGAAATTTGGGCTATCAACTTGATAGGACCATTTCCCATACCAACAAAAAGAATAGGTGCAAGGTACATAATAACTGCAGTTGAGTACGTAATCAAATGGGCAGAGGCAAAACCAGTCGACACATGTTCCAACGAGATAGCTGCTAAGTTTATCTATGAGAATATCATTACCAAATTTGGATGTCCACTAACCCTAATCAATGACCAGGGAACACACTTCGTTAATAAAACTATTAAAACACTAACAGATCAGTTCCAAATTGACCACCGTCGGAGTACAACTTACCACCCTCACTCGAATGGAGCAATTGAAGCATTTAACAAAACATTAACAAAAGGATTAACAAAAATATGTAACATTGACAAGGATGACTGGGACGAAAAGATACATGTGTTACTATGGGCATACAGAACAACATACAAGTGTTCAACCGACCAAACACCATTTTGACTAGTTTATGGACAAGAAGCAGTTTCACTACACTTTTGACAACAAACACCTATTATCGCAGAGATTTTACACGTCGATGTCGAACAAGGAAGAAAGGACAGACTACTGCAACTAAGTAAACTTGAAGAACACAGACTAATTGCAATACAACATCAAGAAATCCAGAAACAATAACAAAAGGCATGGCACGATCGAAACATAAAAAAAAAACCTGTCGGTGGGAGACCTTGCCTTATTATACAACAGTTGGGTAAAAGGAAAACCCAAAAAGCTACATACAAAATGGATGGGACCCTATGTTGTCGAAGAGATACATACCAACGGATCAGTCCGACTAAGGACGTTACAAGGCATTGTATTTCAGAAACTTGTTAACGGTGCCCGACTAAAATGGTATAGAAACTAAACAAGTCCGATAAAAAAAAACCTGACCATAACGGTTAAACAAAAGCTATAAAAATCTGAAAATATAAAAAGCAAAATAGGATCGAAATACATAAAGAAGTATGACAGGAAATCACCACTACAACAACCGACATCACGCCCATCGACATAACACCATCGACCGCTCACATGATCGACATCGACCAACAACCTCGAAAGTCCCATCACGCCTTCATGACTACGAGCGACAAAATCAAATCGCCATTAACGCAAACTCAAGTGTTCATGCTGGACCATCACGTCTGCCATTAATACAACCATCGACTAAAACGTTAAACGCATCAACTATAAATACTGAACCGCCAAAGGATCATTTACATCATTTCAAACAGAGAGAGCAACTTAGCAACCAGACGACTGAAAGTCAAGAATACCAAAGTAAAGTCGACCAGCACACTGACAAGATGGCACCAAAACAAACCAGAGCTGCAACCAAAGCGAAAGAACTACAGACCGTGGAGACACCATTGACGAGGAGACTCAAAAACATTAAGAACACTAAGGTTCAGGAGGGCTCATGGGTGAAACTATGGGCCGAGATTAAAGAGTGGTCTTATGTCGACAAAAAGCCTACCACATCCACAGAGAAAATAAACCACAGTACCATTGTAAACTACATGAACGCACCGCTCATTGCCAGTTTTAGAGGCACAAAGGAAACAACGGTGAAATTTATCATAAGTCAATACCACAATGACAGGTTTTACTTCAACAGACCAGTCGAAATATCCGATGAAGTAATCTACAAATTGAATGGATTATCAAACCAAGGCGATCCAATACCAGTCGGAATAAAAGAAGGGTTGGTAGAGGAGCTAATAGGATCAACATCAGGAAAGAACTCCAAAGGGCTAATAATTCACCAAATACAAGCTCGAACGCCACAATTGTGGCTAAAATCATAGCCATTGCGCTTACACCGACAGGTCGAGGAAGCGACCTTAAACTGGATATGTTGGAGGCAGTGGATACCATTGCCGACACAGGAAAAATATACAGATGGACTGAGTATGTCGTCGACATGCTCAAAGGCATCTGTGAAAAATGCCAGGAGTCGGGAGGGATTATAAGGTTCCCATCCCTCATGATATGGATAGTCATGTACTCCTTGTGCCCTGTCGGGGACAAACAATTTCAAGAACGCACAAAATTTCATATGTGGAGATTCAAACCGTTCTCCCAAAATGGAACAATGAAGGAAATTGCAAAAGGAAAAGTGTTGTTAGAAAACTGGTTCCAATAGCTGAAAGTCCATATGACCAGATGGAGGGTGCCCCAGAACATCCGACGAAGTTTGCCCAAAACTGCCCACATCTAGTTAAAACTCGACCATACCGCGGTGTGGTCTTTTTGGGTCTACGAAAAGAGGGTTGCTTACTGCTCGCCTTTCTCTTCGCTTCTCCTGTCGTTAGGGTATCTTCTATATCAGGGTTCACTGTCTATGGTGGTGGGTACCAGCTTGTAGCCTTACTTGGAGTCCCTCCCCTTGGTACATGCAGGGCGCCAAGGCAAAGGCAAAAACTCTCGACTACTACCCGACAGTCGAAGAAATTTTTCGGGAGTTAGCTCGACAGTCGGGTACAAAATTTTCGATACCAGCAAAGGAAAAAGAGATAGACTTATCGATAGAAGAGCCACCGACAGACCAAGAGAAAGAAGAAGATTATGAGCTCAAATTATACATCAGCACATTTGTGTCGGAGGAGACACTAACAGAAGACACAGGTCGACTACAAATTATAATCAAACTGCCAACAAGGGAACAGGCACAAGCAGAACAACAGGCAACCAATCCGGCTGAAGAAAGCATCATCTCGACCCAACATCAAGGAGGACAGGAAGGGTGAGGAGATGACATAGAAACAAACCCTGAGTATGCTGTCACCAAAGAAAATATACGCAAATTGTCGAAGGAGATAACAGCATCAAGGAAAAGAAAAAGAACTCAAGAACATGAGCAGGGGAAGGGTAAGCGCAAGCTTATCATTGCAGATTCCTCAGAAGACGAGGAAGAGCTGGCAGCTACAACCTTCGACATTATAGAAGATGCCGTAGCAAACAGAGTTTCGATGGAAACCTATTTCCAGAAATTCGTCGAAGCAAAGGCACAACAAGGTCGGCCGAAGAAGGTGAAAAGCACAAATACTTCAATAGCCGAAAATGTTGTGGATCTTGTGTCTACACCTCCACCCCCATCTTCGACCAAAATAACACAAGACCTAATTCCAGAACCTCCTTCCATAAGCCCACTCGACATATGCAAGAATTCTATGCCGAAAACCTTGAAGGAAAGGTTCGATCGAGATAGAGACCTCCAGGCATACATTGAAAAATTACCTAAGTTGCTCACCTCAGTACAAAAGCTCTCCACCAAATGCCCTTTGTTCGAAGTTGGTGGATCTAGACTACTCGCTCCCCAACCTGACCAAGTACCCCAGAGGCCAAGGACTGTGGCAGTCATAAGTTCGACATTTCAAAGAAACCCTGACAAACAAGCTGCAGTTGTCGCAAGTCGGACTACATCTGTCATCCCAACCGTCTCCGAACCCCACCCACCAGCCTCGGAACTGATCGGAGATGAGGAAGGAGAGAACATGGATGAAATAACTCGAGAAATCGACGAACTGTTCTCCGACCTTCAGGAAGATTCACCCCCACAGATCCACGACTCGTCACCTGATCATAGCTCCACCAACCCAATCACACCCGACCATTCACCAATGCCATCACCACCACCCCCGAACCCAGAACCTGCAATCAAACCAGCTGCACAGGGACCACCTCCGCCACAACCATTAACGCCAATAACATCCGCATCTGGACCCTCTGTGCACAACCAACTAGATGCACAACCACCTGCAACAATCATCCAACCGACCCAACCAGAAATACCTTCAACCACTACTAGCCAACAACCAGACAACCCAATTTTGACTCTTGCAGGTACACAGGTGCCAAAGCAAGCAGAGCAACAAAAGCACAAAAAGAAAAAGGAACATCAAGGCCAGACGACAATGGTCCACATCAGTCAACTTGGGTCGATCACTGCAATTGATGCAACCAAGCTGAGGGATGGAGAATTAGGGCAACTTTTAGAAACACTGGCAATCGAAGCAAAGACAAGGAGCCAAAACAAACGTAAGGAGCTCAACGATAACAAAAAAGAACAAGTCGAGTTCCTTAACAAATGCAGAAACCTTGTGCAATCTGTGTTACCAGACCGACAAGCCACTAGAAAAATATTATCAGCTATTTGAGAGCATGGTGTTGATGCTACATGCACATATGCAGGACACAAGAGAGGAGCAGAAAGAAGAAACAACCCGACTGTTGATGCAACAACATACAACTTTTTCAAAAGCATACAAGGTGTTGCAAGATCACATGGAGGAGTCGGTCATTACTGAAGAAGTGCTACGCGACTGTCCTGCTTATTATGGGCAAGTCTATCAGCAAATTCGACAGACCCGATAAGAAATCCAAGCGCTTGAGAAGAGAAAAAGCACTGAGGAAGCAGTTAGAAGCACAATTGAAAATCAAATAGTGCTCGAAATAGCCAAATTACAGAAGCGCGAGCGACAAGCACATGAGTGGGTGCAGCAAGCAATTCCAAGTTTAGAAAAATTAGGCATCATCTGCTTGTAGATGAAATGACTTTTTGAAACAGCCGAGGAAAATGACCAGTTTATGGGTCCCGACATGGAAAGAATAGCAGAACTTTCCATTCGAGAAAAAAAGTTGATATTATCAAGTCTAACTACATTAACCATCGACATCCAAAAAGTACTGCAAAGTTGGACGAAATTCCAACATCATTTGACAATAACAGCTGAAGCAATTGTCAAAGTCTGTGTACAGAAGAGACCAACCATCAGACTTCACAGCCCATAAAGATCAAACACATAAATAACTACTTAGAATAGGCAAATAAATTTTGGTACCTCCTTGTTTCTTCGGGACGAAGAAACGTTTTGTTTGTGGGGGAGATGTTGGAGGAGCAAATCGGTAAAGCCGGTTAGAACTATAGCCGACTAAGTAGATTAGCCGACTAATTAGAGATTAGGTCGGCCACATAAGGTCGTGTCGGTTGACCGAACCGATAGGTAGTTATTTATAACTGTTTTGTAATTCATATATATTAGGTTGTTGAGCCAGATGAGAACTCAGTTCAGTTCTCTGTATTGTATGGACCCTTTCATTATAATATAATCTGTTATTCTACCTACTTGTTCTTATCTCTTGTTTATGTATGTATGTATGCTTTTAATGTGTGTTATTGGTAACCATATGTGATCTGTGAGATTACAACGAGGCTCAAAGAACTCTCTTTGAGCCTCACCCCTCGATGTGGGCTATTTACTCTATGTATGTTACTCTATGCATCAAATGTTAACAATTTTGCAGCTTTAATCTCCTCCTCTCTCAGCATCCAATCCTTCCGGGTCTCAACCCCAACATCCGAAAGGCTTGGATGCCGAGAGAGGAGGAGATTAAAGCTGCAAAATTGTTAACATTGATGCATAGAGTAACATACATAGAGTAAATAGCCCACGTAGAGGGGTGAGGCTCAAAGAGAGTTATTTGAGCCTCACCTCTCAAACCATACTAAGAAAGACACTAAGAATCAGTAACCCAATAACGCAATAGAATAAGAGAAGTGGAGGATGTCAAAAATCCTTGAATGCCCTATTGAGAAGGCATAGAGCCTTTTTATAACATTATTACAATGTGCCTTGGGGCAATACCATGGGTTGTGAAATACCATGGATGAGAGAAGTACAATGTGCCTTGAACCCATACCATGGAACAAAACCATGAGTTGTCAATTACCATGGATGAGAGAGGGTGGTCTCTCAGTTTAATGCTTTTATGATGACTGAGAGTGTGTGGCCTCTCATTAAATGCTTGTATGACTCATACATCCGAATTTAGACCATATTCCCCCTGAAATTCAGATCAATTTGTCTACCTCTTTTTGTGCCTATTATATTCTCGAGAGTTAAAAGGCTAATCCAAAGCTTAATATATGGTTTAATCCCTCTTCTTTCACACAAAAATACGATTTCACACTCAAAAGAGTCAATTCTTCCCCATAAAAATGAACACGACTCCCACCCACCATGGATGTTATATTTATGTAGAAGAATCACTCTAAAATGGAAATCAGTGGCTATAACATAAGACAAGGGCAAGATTAATTAAAGATTAAAGAAAAAGTTAATGAGTTGTAGTGGAATGACCAAATTTATCATAGCGAGGCACAACTGTGAATGTTTGAGAAAAATCAGAGAAGCTTGAACTTTAAAACTTTTATCAAACAATTTTATCAAATATGTATCTCATAAATCAACCACATATGAATCTCATAAATATATGAACCACACACACACACACACACACACACACACACACACACACACACACATATATCAGCCGCATAAGTCAACTTCATAAATCAACCTTATAAATCAGCTCCATAAATCAGCCATATAATCAATAAACCACGAGAGACAATATATACACTGGGAAAACCCTCCAAACAAGGCGAATGAAAAACCCAACAATTCTTTGAGTATGATAGACATATTTGCAGATAATGGTTTACAACACAAACAAATTGCTCGATAAGAGATATCACCTTAGCAGTAGAGAAGAGAGATCCAATACAACACTCTAACCAACTGTAATAAACTTTCCATATGCCTAGCATATTAATAACAAGCAAAACACCTAAAATGCACAATGATAGTGAATGGAGGTCTCCAGAATATTCCTAAGAACTTTACATAGCACATAAACAATGAGGAGCTTAACTAAACTCCTTCCATGCAAACATTGGCGCCCTCCTAAGCACTAGCTCCAAGTTGGCACTTAGTATTCTCCACCATGCACAAGATATGCGCCCTCCTTTCCTCAATTAACTTTAAATGAATGTTCACCGACTTGAACTAAAAGTGAACTACCTTGAACTGAATGTGAACTACCTTGAACTGAATGTGAACTGATTGTGAACTAATTGAACTGAACTCGATATTCAACTGAGTGCATAACCATAAAGTTAGGAAGTTAACTGAATGTTTTTGGTGCTTCATAATCAGTGCCATCCGTGCTTAATTTATATTATTATCTTTTGCATGGAATTTCTTAGTTAACTGATGCATGCTTTATTACAAGTGAGGATTTATTGAAGCCTTTACAGTTCGGGTTCACTTGGAGGTAAATATAGGCAATTCAAATCCATTCTTCTTCACTTGGAGGTAAATATACAAGAGCTAGTTCCCTAGTATGAATGGTTCAGATCTAGAACAAAACACAAACACATAATGCTAGAATCTCCCTAGATCTAGTTAATCACTTGAATGGAATGCCATGATGCTTCACTCAAAGGTTTTCCTTGCTATCCTCGTAGAAGAACCTATAAAAGATGGAAGACAACAAAAAAAACATGATAGCATACAATATAATCAACTAGATATATGCTTGTGACCAAGGAATCAAGCAATATAAACACATGAAACAGTAAATATGGGAAAGACAAGACATTCTTTATTAATCAATGATTGGAGAGACTACAACCTTCATGCTTTGGTGTTGAGAGTTCCTTCCAATGTCTCCTTGCCTCTAACTTCACCTTGCCTCCAAAAACCCAAGGATGATTTTGACAGAGTTTGGGTATGAAACACAATTCTTCCTCTTTTTGTCCCATGGGGGATGAGCTAGTATTTAAAGGCATGGGAGGATAGGTATGGTTGAGGATCTCATGGGTGAGGTGGATATTATATCCTAAAAGGGAGGATCTCGAACTCCAGCTGGTCCTAAACCATAGGGATGATGTTCCACATAGGCAAGCTTCGAGAATCCTCTTGAAGTTTCTCTTTTTGCCTTCAAAACTCGAGCACCGCTTTTCCAAAGAAGCAAACAGGCGATGATAAGGGGGCACCACTTTTGGCAATAAGGGAAAGAGCGGTGTCACCTCTCTTTTTCTCATGTATCAGGAGCGGTGCTAGCTCTTTGCTTCTTGGGTAATGCTTTTGGTCAATGGGGAAAGAGCGTTACCAGCTCAAAAGAGGGAAAAATTGCAAGGGGTTAATTTATTCCTTCATTTCTCTAGGGAAACTTTGAGGGATTGGAGCAGTCAAGGGGATACCTATCTCATAACATGAGGGTGATGAGATTTCGGTATAAGAAAGATGCCCCCCAAAGTATAATGGCTAGAGGGAAACGATAGGAAATATACTTTGAAAGAACAAGGTATAGTGTCAAGGCAAAGGTCCAAAGGTCGTTACTTCTCAAACATCACTAACCGTCTACAACACATTTTGATACATGTCCCAAATGACTCACAACATGGTTGCCGACCAATACAATGCAAATCCATGTGAGATACAAAAAAGTCATGGCTACTAAAATACAACATAGATCCATGCGAAGAAGACTCAAATTTGGACATAGCTACCAGACATACAATGCAGATCTAATGTAGATCTATGTCATACAGACGCACATCTAAGCACAACCACAAACATACAAATGTGTATCCATGCTAGGACACATACAAATACTCCATCGCAACCTGGGGAAAGAAATGACTGCTTAACAAATACCCAGGGTCTTTGTCTCGTCTTCCACAAAGTATGATTCTATCCATGTGATTACAATGATCTGAAGTCAAACATGGTAGAAACCACTTGATTACCGGTCAATGATGTGAACCGTTAACAAGTGCGAGGGAGATCACCATTAATGTCAATGATTCCCAAGGTACTCTAGTATAATCTATTGAGTGTGAATAGAGGTCTTGGTGTCGAACACCCAACAAATTCTTTCGATCAAAGGTCAATGATGTGAAATTATGTCGAAAGCGAGAGAATCTTTCATTAGGGCATACAGATCTCCAAGTACTAAACTTGTTTCCAAGACTAATTCCTGGAGGATGAGTTGACGTCGACAGGAATAGGCTCGTCGAAGGAGGGCCATGATGAATCCCGCATCGACAACCCGAAACTTGGAACAAAGTTCTGGAATTTTGTAGCTAATGTAACCATAGGACTGACTCAAAAAAGTTGTTTTGACTGTAGGTGTAAACTCTCAAAATAGTTTCCCTTTTGAACATAAGGCGGCACGACCGAAGACTTGGCAGTGACTTGATGAGGCGGAACATAATGCGACAATGGACAATGCAATCTTTGAGAGACTCAAAGGAGTGGCATGACTCATGAAAGTGGATCGACAAAAAAACAAGATGAATACCCAATTGACTGAATGAAATGCAGACAAGTGCCATGTTCAAAGGTGACTAACAACTGCCATTATTGCAAAATATTTTCCCTTTCCCTTAATTTCCCCATCATGATTGATGAGTGCCTCTTTTCATTTTTATGAGTTCAAAAAGGGTAACAAACAATTGTTTTAGCTCATCTGAAGATAAGTCCATTCCCATATATTTCACGAACCTGAGAAAGGAGGGGTTCCTTCCCCAAAAAGGGTCTTTCAATGTTTAGTTTAACGAGTCCAACAAAAGAAAACTCGGTGTAGTTCATGTTTAGAGAGTTTGAACAAACTAAACAAAACTCCAAAGGGTCCTTTTTCGTATGATTTAGTCCCTAAGGCCCGAAAAAGTATAAAATAATACCTTAGAGAACTCTTCTAGTCATGATTGGATGGAGTGTTCCTTTTTTGTAAATAGTCTATCTTAACCGAAAAAGAGATAACCTACCGTCGGAGAGACGACTCTTCAAATACTTTTACGAGTATGAAGAAGACAAGTACTCAACTATATTTTCACATTTTAAGAGTCCGAAAAGAGCTTAAATAAGACTCTATTAGACTTTTTCATGTTTGAATCCAGAGCACAAAAAAGTAGTAAACTAAGCTCAAACCAAATTTCATGTTTTAACCAGAGCACAAAAAATGAAAAGTAAGCTCAACACCATCTTACTGTTTTTAGCGAGCTCGAAGATCATTTGAAAGAATGCTCGAAGATTGGTTTCATTTTTACGCAAGCTCGAAACCAATGGGTAAACTATGCTTGAAAAAATCCCATTAACATGATATACAGAGGTTGGAAGCTTGCCCCCAGCATGATTACCAGCGAAGCTTACCCCTAGCATGGTTGCTAGCGGCTCAACATGCCCCTAAGCTTGATTTCATTTTACGATTCTTCTTCCATACCCAACCTAAAAACCTGGTTACTAATGTGAAAATGTTCACCAAGGGGGTAGGAAGAACGAGATTCAGGGAGGTGAAAAGAAGGTTCAAGTTCTAACACTAAAGTGAAGACTCGACTCAAGGGAAGGGGATCTGTTTCATTTTTACACAAGCTTGAAACATAAGGTAACTATGCTTGGAACATGGTTTCATTTTTATGCAAGCTTGAAACCAAAAGGTAAACTATGCCTAAGGAAACCTACTTCATTTTTTAACGAGCTTGAAATAGAAAATGAACTATGCTCAAGAATGGTTTCATTTTTATGCAAGCTTGAAACCAAAAGGTAAACTATACTTGAGGAGAGCTATTTCATTTTTTAACGAGCTTTACATAGGATGGGAACTTTTCTCAAAGGCATTTGTTTCATTTTTTAACGAGCTTGACACATAATGGGAACTATGCTCGCAGGCATCTGTTTCATTTTTTAACGAGCTTGACACAGAATGGGAACTTTGCTCATAGGCATCTGTTTCATTTTTTAACAAGCTTAACACAGAATGGGAACTTTGCTCATAGGCATTTGTTTCATTTTTTAACGAGCTTGACACAAAATGGGAACTTTGCTCATAACAAGTTCTAAGCCAACATGATGTCCAGAGGTTGGTGGGTTGCCCCCTTGAATAAGAAGCTAGAAACTTAACTCCAGTATGAAGTCCAGAGGCTGGAGCCATACCCCCCATTTTACCTATATGATGGGAAGAAGTTAATTAGAAGGGGAAAGAGCCACAAGAACATGCGGGACATTCAAGGAAGTCTGGTGAATGGAGATACATGATAATCAAGTTTAATAAAGGAAAACTGATCAACGGTCACAATCTTCGCATCATGGGGAAAATACATCACTCGAAAGAGTGTGGACACTACAGCTTTCATGGCGTAAACATAATCACGTCCAAGGAGCATATTGAAATCTAAAGGACCTTGGACTACCATAACATCGATGCAGACAGTTTTTCCTTCCAAAGTAATAGGCAACTGAGGAAGGATCCCTAAGGGCACTGTAGGTCTTCGATTAAAATCCAATATCTGATCGGTAGCTGGCACAAGCGGAGGAGAACCTATGGCTTTCCAAGCAAAAGAGGATAGAATGCTAACAGAAGACCCTTCGTTAATGATAGTGCGAAGTATACTCTTAGCGGCAACTTGCACAACTATCTGGAAAGGAACACTCGAATGAAAAGGATATTCTGTTAGGTTACTCCAGTCAAAGGAAATAACCTCACTACTCAGAGAGGGTTCTGTCGAAAGAGACAAAACTTCTTCTTGCATAGAACAATCAGAGCTAACTACGAAAACTTCAACTGAATGGTTTTCACTCTAAATTGTAAGAGAGGGATCGGGTGGAGATGACATCGACTCGACCACTTTAACTTCACCCTTCAAAGGAAGAGTGGGATCAATCACGGATGAATCCAGATTAACCACTTGGAATTCACTCTTGGAAGGAAGAGTGGGATTGACTGCAGATGAAACCGAATCAACCACTTTAACTTCACCCTTCAAAGGAAGAGTGGGATCAACTAAGTATGGACTTGGATTGACCACTTCAATTTCAGTCTTCAACGGAAGAGTGGGATCGACCGAGGTTAGAACTAGGTCGACCACTTTATCAACCAATGGGGGTTCAAGAGATAACTTATGATAACCTGTTGGAAGTCGTTGATGAGAAACAATAATATCTTCCAACAACTTACAAGCTTCATCCATGCAAGGACAAAGGTAAGTAAAGTGCATGTCCTTACAAAGCAAGAAAGGATTTCTGACTTTACCCTTCTGACTCTTAACCACAGAAGCACTGGTTGAGGGGGGATCATCAGTATGATGACCAGAGGCTGATGACATCGATTGCTAGGAAACCTTAGACCACTCTTCTAAAACTAGTGACAGACCATGACAATCTTTCAGAAGGTGATCACCCTTGCAAAGCCTACAAGGGAATTTGGGTTTACGCGGTCTTTGGGTGTGCAGATCAACACTCCACATTGGGAGGAGTGATTGGTTGAGACTTGGTTGTTTGTTTGTTTTTCTTCTTCTTAATATTCCTTTTCTTCTTCTTCTTATCCACCTGACTACTAGTACTACAACTTTCAACAGGAGAAGAGGTAGAAACGGGAGAAGACACATCTGGTGAAGAAGGAGAGGGATCAACATGAGGTTGATGCTCTTGCGATGAAGGATTAGGATCAAAAGCAACTAGTGTACATGGGGTAACTAGACTGGAGAATAACCAAACCGGTAATCCAATAGTCAATTCAGGAAGGCTTAACATAGCCATGAGAGGAGGACCAACATCCCCATATGGAGGGAACACAAAAGACACACTTGGTAAAGGAGTCTCTTGGTTGGTAGTCCCGGAAGGTGAAGCCATAACTATGTAACAAAATTATATCTCTCTTCTAAAAAATCCTAACTGTACAAACAACAAGCGCTACTGAAACTAAATAAGCAAGCAAAATATGTGAGAGGAGTGGATTAAAGGTCAGTTTTCTCACCAGGATTATCAAGACTTTACAAGCTTCGCCCGTAAAGCCAAGATGGCCAAAAGGTTAACTCGGTTTGGATAGGGTATCCTAGTGGGGTCTTCTGATATACGCAAGGTACGTGGGAGCTCAAATCGGTAGTAGTGTTGTCTAATGCACAACCGTTCACAAGGGGCCTTCCTATATACAATCGAGTACGTGAAGTACCTTTCTATATACCTCAAGGGTACGTGAAAGGCCGTTCGATATACTGACGATACGTGGAAGAACCGCACGAGTCCCGGGTTGTAGTGCAGACAAATAATGACAGCTCCTACGTTTAATGACGCTCGAACACGTCTCTAACCTATCACACAAATTGCTAAATTTTTTAAACCTAAGCTAGCGCTTAATTTTATCTTGTGCGTTTAGGTGGAACCATGCAGTGAAAACTTGAAATTAAAGAAGATGCACAATGATCTATATGATAATGCAAGTTTTCCTCTTCAATGAAATTCTACCTAAGAGAGGGAGAGAGAGGTTCAATTTATTTGAAACATAGAATAAATCCCATACAAAAATAAAAGACACTTGTTTATATGGTCCTTTCCTAACTTAAACAAACAAAATCTTCTCTTTTGAATTGAAAAAGAAGTGAGTCCTCTAATGAAAAGCAAGAAAAGATTGTTACAACTTTATACAAAAGTGTTCAGATTTTTCAACTAAAGTGAGATTGAAGGAATCACAAAATCATACAATAACTTTCATATGCACTTTTCCACAACTTTATGAAAAAAAGAAAAAAAATACAAAATCATGTATAACAAATGAAGAAAAACTGAAATGAATCTTTTCTTGTTCTATCAAAGAAGATAGAAATAAGAGATCTAACAAAACCAAGTTCTATTCAAAGCCAGCTATGAAGCTTGAAAAGACCAACATCAATCAAAATTCTTGAGAATAACTATGGATTGTTACAGTTGTTTTTTGATTGAGTTTTTGTTCAAAAATGAATTGCATAGTTCAAAAAACAACTATAACAATCTGAAGCATGCATCGCAGATACCAAAAGAAGCATTTAAGAATCAAATACCAAATAGGGCTAAGAAGAATACCTGGCACCACTTCTACAGGTGTTGAATAGGGCGTTACCATCCTAAGCACCGCTTCTTGCACACAGGAACAGAGCGGTGGCACCGCTTACTGCAGGTTCACACCAGGGCGTTACCAGGTCCAGCACCGCTTCTTGTACACAGAGAAAGTGTGGTGGCACCGCTTCTTTAACACAGAGGAAGAGCGGTGACAGCTCCAGAACCTCACTTATAACACAACTCAAGAGCGATGCCCAAGATGGCGATTTGAAAAATAAAAAAGCAACAGAAAAGGAAGTTACAGACTAAAAAATGAACCCAAACAATCACCAAAAAACCCAGTGAACCAAAAATATGAAGATCCAAAGGCAGACAGAGGCAAACCAATCAAATTCAAAGCAGATCTACATATCTATGCATGGAAAAGTAGATATAGAAATTGAAAATGAAGGTGGAGGTTTCAACTTACCAATGATCCAAAATTTGAAGTAGATCCCCAGTGGAGTTGCCACTTTTGTTAGCTGGAAATACACACCTCCTGCAGACAAGAGCTGGTTCCCTAGTTTGAATGGTTCAGATCTAGAACAAAACACAAACCCAGAATGCTAGACTCTCCCTAGATTTGGTTATTCACTTGAATGGAATGCCATGATGCTTCTCTCAAATGTTTTCCTCACTATCCTTGTAGAAGAATATGTAAAAGATGGAAGACAAGAAAAAAAACATGATAGCATACAATATAATCAACTAGATCTATGCTGGTGACTAAGGAATCAAGCAATATAAACACATGAAACAGTAAATATGGGAAAGAAAAGACATTATTTATTAATCAATGATTGGAGAGACTACAACCTTCATGCCTTGGTGTTGAGAGTTCCTTCCAATGGCTCCTTGCCTCTAACTTCACCTTGCCTCCAAAGACCCAAGGATGATTTTGACAGAGTTTGGGTATGAAACACAATTCTTCCTCTTTTTGTCCCATGGGAGATGAGCTAGTATTTAAAGGCATGGGAGGATAGGTATGGTTGAGGATCTCATGGGTGAGGTGGATATTAGATCCTAAAAGGGAGGATCTCAAGCTCCAGCTAGTCCTAAACCATAGGGAAGAGGTTCCACATAGGCAAGCTTCGAGAATCCTCTCAAAGCTTCTCTTTTTTCCTTCAAAACTCGAGCACCGCTTTTCCAAAGAAGCAAACTGGCGGTGATAAGGGGGCACCGCTTTTGGCAGCAAGGGAAAGAGCGGTGGCACCTCTCTTTTCTCATGTATAAGGAGTGGTGCTGGCTCTTTGCTTCTTGGGTAACACTTTTGGTCAATGGGGAAAGAGCGTTACCAGCTCAAAAGAGGGAAACATTGCAAGGGGTTAATTTATTCCTTCATTTCTCTAGGGAAACTCTGAGGGATTGGAGCAGTCAAGGGTATACCTATCTCATAACATGAGGGTCACAAGATTTCGGTATAACAGAGACATCCCCGATGGGACAAAAAGAGGAAGAATTGTGTTTCATACCCAAACTCTGTCAAAATCATCCTTGGGTCTTTGGAGGCAAGGTGAAGTTAGAGGCAAGGAGCCATTGGAAGGAACTCTCAACATCAAGGCATGAAGGTTGTAGTCTCTCCAATCATTGATTAATAAAGAATGTATTTTGTTTCCCATATTTACTGTTTCATGTGTTTATATTGCTTGATTCCTTGGTCACAAGTATAGATCTAGTTGATTATATTGTATGTTATCATGTTTTTTTTGTTGTCTTCCATGTTTTACAGGTTCTTCTGTGAGGATAGTGAGGAAAACCTTTGAAAGAAGCATCATGGCATTCCATTCAAGTGATTAACTAGATCTAGGGAGAGTCTAGAATTATGTGTTTGTGTTTTGTTCTATATCTGAACCATTCAGACTAGGGAACCAACTCTTGTCCGTAGGAGGTATGTATTTCTGGCTAACACTCATTATCATTAATTAATTATTGCATGGCCCACATGTGTATTTATTATTTAACCATCTTATCATATCATACTCAAAAGAATTATTCCATACCGAGGATCAAATATATTACCATGGGTCATATAATCACATGCTAAAGTAGATCGCTCTAGGGGTAGTTAATCCCTAAAGAATACTTATAGCACTTTGTGACCATGACTATATTATATCACATAGTATAACCACTTTACAAGTCTATAGTTTTGATATTACTCACAAGACCAGTCTTGATATTACTCACAAGACTCGACTTGATATTACTCTCAAGCTCATCTCCATAATTGGAGGTCCATCTCATAGGGTACCTTCTATGAGAATAATCAACTTGATATTACTCACATGTCTAGCCTTGATATTACTCACAAGACTCAACTTGATATTACTCGCAAGCTTTACAATACAACATCACCACCTCAATTATATGAGGATGAATAGGACTTGATATGACTCACAAGTCCGACTTGATATTACTCACAAGTCCGAAGAATGACTCCCAGTGTTGTATAATCAACACTCCCTCTCAACGAGGGAGACATTCTTTGCTATACCAGGTATTTTCTACCAAACCAAGCTTATCTTGAAAGGATTAAACTTCCACACATTTGCAATCTTCTCATCAATAGCTATGTACTAAAATTTTACTTACATGACCATGACTCTGATGAAGTGATACTTCATCTTAATGTGTTTCAACATAACATGAAACACTAGGTTCTTAGAAAGCTTGATTTTAAAACACCTAATAACAATAGGCTAAAGTATTTCACCCTAGTAGGTAGCATCCAAAAACTGCACTACTCCTCAATAGGTAGTACTATCTGTAAAACACATTTGCTTTTGTAGTATTCTCTGACATACACCTCACTTATGTAGTACCATTCACAATACACTTAGGTTTTGGAGTACTATCCACAATTTACATTGCTTTATCTCATGCTAAAATAATAGTTGGATAGCACAATAGGTCTACTATGTATCAAATACAATAGAGAACCTATTCTAATGTACCTTAAAGGTACTCAAACATATGCTTAATAATAAGCATAAAATACAATAGGTCTGTTAGGTATATTAAGAGACCAACCAACTACTTATACACAGTATCATCATCTGGATCCGATCTAGAATGCAATTTTTCTAAACTAGAAACCATGGATTTCAAATCCATACAATACATTAAATGTGTAATATTATGTAGAAAGAAAGTCTTAGTTTTTTCTCAATCTTCAACATTTGTTGACTTCAAGAATCTTCTACCATCTAAATAATTTCTTAGTGATCTTGCCATTCTCTATGATATTCTTCAAGGCCTGATCACTTTCATAGCGATTTCATATCAAAATACCCCACATAGCGAACTGTATGGCTATTTAACTTCTTCAATAGGTTTAATTCTTCTCTGACAGTTTAGACTATAACTCTTCTTGAGTATCTATTAGTTTTCGAGACTTTGACCATGTATTTGCTTAATTATATTTTCTCCACAAGATATCACAACCCCTGGATTCCTGAGTCATGTATCATGACTAACTAGTTTAGGGACTTTTAACTGTTGTTGCCTGTGAAGATACATTAATACTCCAAATTCAATTAGAGGAGCCTTTTTATACTATACCAAGATTGTCCTGGACAAAGGCTTAGTAAATATGTTGGAAATTATGCTCATCTGTGGATATGTACAATAGTTACGCAACTCCTTTATTGTAATGTCCCCGACCCTTCGACCGGCAAAGAGGACGCTACCGATGCTACTATCTACCTGGGCAACTAGCCCCATGAACATACAATGATAAAAAACTGAAATGCATTGAAGTAAACACATGCATAGATGCATAATTATTCATCATACAGCGGAAGCAACTATATTCCATTCACGTATTTAGCATGTTGATCATTTTCATTAAACAACAAATACAATTTATAGAGATGAAATAGACAAGAATAATTATCTTATGAAGAAACTCGTCCCACAACCAACTATGTCGCTGCAACGTTCCACCCAACCATAGGCCAGTGTGCTCCTTAATCTCTTAGCAACACTGCCACCCCCGAGCTGGGCATGATTCCCATAAGGAATAAGGAAACTAAGCAGGCTCACACATAACCAAGGATACCACAAAATTTAGCCAAGCTAACACAGTTGGGTTTATCAGGCTAAGAGTAGACAACAACACATAACCAAGCCAACAAGATGGGTTTATCAGGTTATTAGGATATGGAAGCACTGCCTGCTAAGCTAGTGGGATCACTGAAGAGCTAAGGGTGCCTACACTAGAACTAGCTTGACTCCTAAGACATCCACACACACCCAACACAAGGAATCATTCCCTTCTCTATTGCACAGTCCCTCGGGCCATGAATTCCGTTCCAATGCTATTCAAGGGGTGTATAGAAGAGAGCCATTCCTCTAGCTTTGTCTATGAGGCTCCTGCAAAACACTAGGTTTGTCAAGCAAACTCCTTTCCACTCCTACATAGTCCAAAGACCAATTGCATACACAACAATATACACAATTTCTGGGTTTAGGAAAACAGTTCAGCCACAAAATTAATTGCCAAGGAAGGTAAGAACAACCCACTACAACAGCTCGTATCCCAGGTACATTTTGGCCCTAACATGGCAAAAAATGAAATCAACAACAAAACCCAAGAGGATGTGGTCTCTCCTCTAAATCGATGGGAAACACAAAAATGATTTTCAGCTTGGCAAACATTGGGGAAATGCAATAGAAATCATTGGGGAAGAAACCCAACCACAAGAACATGACAAAAACGAAATTCTGAGCCTTCAGAAAATGAGGAATGACTGCCCACGTGAGGGAAAAATGCACACAAAAAATCCAAAATCGTGAATTTCACACTCAAGAAATTCCCAGCCGCTTGAGGGAGCCCCAACGTGGGTGAATGATGATGATGAAAACGCCCAAGAGCCCAAATCGTGAGGGAAGAACATACCACAGGAAAAATTGTGGAGGTAAAACAACTCCCAGCTTCCCTACGTGAGGAAAAAAATGAAGCACATGGATGTATGGCCCAAATGGGCATGCGTTTTGGGTGTTTACTTGCCCCAAAAGTCAAAATTGATTTTCCCCAAAAATGGGTTTTCCCCAAATTCGAATTTCCTGCCCATACTCTTCCCATCCCCATGCAATAACTACTTCAACCAATTTCTGGCAGAATTAAATGATTAGGTGAATGAGACAAGAAGGGTAGTTAACTGTTTCATGGGTTCTCCCATTGACATTTGGCTTTTCCCCATTGGCCCCAAAGGTTAAATATTTCCCTCTCCTTATCCTTAGGAAATCATGCCCCCGTCTCATTATTTGTTGCATAGACATAGCTGGTTGTGGGTATTTTAATTAGAATGCATATTTACGTGATGCCAAAATTATAATGTTGTCGGATAGCACGAAGTACCATCAGCAACGATTTTAATCACTGGAGCATAAAACGTTAAATCGATGGTGGGGCTTTTGCCTTTAGCTCCACACCATGATTAATTACAATATATACATCATATACATTTTAATGATAACGGGGTCAAAACCAGGGTGTTACATTTATGTACCATATCTCGGATATAATTGACTAGGAACTTTGTAAAGCTTTACGTCTTTACAATATGCTCTATCTGGAGCAACATCTTTGATGTGATATTTTTTTATCACTGTGCTAGTTAGAATTGATATATATATATATACAACTTTCTTTCATTGACCGATACATGTATGAATCTACATATACTTGTACTAAGTAGGTAGCGCAACACATGCTTTGTTGTACATATCTATGTACTGAATGTAAAGCATATAACTGATCTTGGGACCTGTGTATATCTAACATTTAAAATATACTACAATTCTGAATAAGAATCAGATTTATCTTTTGGCATTCTTGGGCGATAGTGGAATGAAGCGCGGCAGGTTTTCATTGCGGCTAGGGCCTAAACCCTAGCCGTCGCTTTGGTTATCGATTGCAGGGGCGAGGTCTTGGCTTGTAGTAGCCGCGTTTGCTTGCAGGGCCACAGATCGGCGGGTTTCAGTGCGTCTCTTATGCGTTTTTTGTTTTTGCATGCGTTTTGGAGCACGGCAGTGCGTCTCTGCGTTTTTTGTTTTTGCATGTGTTTTGGAGCACGGGTTTGGCTTGCTTCCACGACTTGCTTTGGTGGTTGCTGTCTTTTGAGATGGGAGAAAATCCATTGGAAGCTTTCAAAGCTTTAGTCCGTTCGGCAGGACCTAAAGCTAAGCCTTCTCTCTCGTCTAAATTTGTTAAGAAGATGGAGGAGATCCCTTCTCTGGAGCTATCTCCAGAGGAGCCTTGCAATCTTGCCCTCCACCTAGCAGAAAACGCCCTCATTGGAAAGTTTACGGGGTTATGGCCTAGCCCCAAATCGGTGGAGGCATGGATGGAAGACCGTTGGAAGCCGCTAATGCATGGAATCGTTTCTATGCATGTAGTAGGCAGGGGTTTTTTTGCCTTCAGCTTCTCGAGGAAAGAAGACCGTGATCTAGTTTTCAGATCTGGTCCCTATTTCATGGGGTCAAGAGGGATGTTCTTAGCCCCTTGGACTCTCGATTTCAATCCTGGAGCTGAGATCACCGCAGCCCCTGTTTGGGTTAGGCTGCCTCATCTTCCCTTACATCTCTGGGGGAAAGGATCTCTGGAGGACATTGGAAATAAGCTTGGGCGGTTCCTGGATAGCGCAGCGCCGAAAAGGGACCAATTTACCTGCGCTCATATATGTGTTGAGGTTAACCTCGAGAAAGGACTTCCGGAAGCCATTCAGCTCTCCCTAGGAGAATGGTGCCATATCCAAGAGCTGGATTACGAGCAGATACCGTTTAAGTGCCTCCAGTGCCATGCTTACGGTCATTTCGCAAAAAGCTGCCCCAAAGCCTCTGAGGATGCAGGACTAGACAAAGAAGGTGATTTTCAGCCAGTATCTAACCGGCGAAGGCAGCCAAGGCGAAAGGAGCCAGCCCAGGCTCCGAAGGCCACTCCCCCAGTAGAGGCAACTCTAGAAAATAAAAATAGCTTTGATGCGCTGAAGGAAGTTGAAGTCCTAGATCCAGAAGCAACAGCAGTTAAGGAAGATCCACCGGCAGATGAAAGCCTTCAGGATCCTGCCCCCGAAATTCGGGCTTCAGACCCTGAACCCTCTGCCCCTACAGGTCTGGTTGTTTCAGTCCCCTCTAGCGGCTCTGTGGAAACTTCTGATCCTGAAGACATTTCAGTCCCGTCTCCACCCCTTACCCGAGGGCGAAAGTCCAATAAAGCGCGTAGAGAAAAGGAGGCGACCTCCAGCATTTCTTTAGGCTCTCAGAAAAGGCTGGACCCTTTCTTTAAGGGGCAAATTTCATCCCACTCGGTTTAATGCTTTGCTTCTGTCTTCTTCTTTGCTCACAGTTTGTGAGAATTTACTCATGCAAGCATTTTTTGTCATTTTCTCGAATTAGCTCTAGTCGCGGAAGGGATTTGTCTCCCAAGACTTTCACAAGAAGGTTGGCAGCACTGTTAGAGGTCACCAACTTTCTTCAGATTTGTAACTTTCTAATTCTGGCTTGCCAGAATGCCGATTAATGCCACATAACCGTTCCTGTTAAAAAAAAAGAAAAAAAGAATCAGATTTATCTTTCATGTGTGTGGTCATGGACTTATGATCCATTATTCTTGAATCCTTTCAGGAACTCTACTAAACATTTTTCCTCAACATAAGTAAATCTTATCAAATGGCTATTACATCTCTAAACTTAAGAATCATTCAATATTCTTACATATAGCTTCCTTATGAATATGAGCACCATGCATGTTCCTAAATATCAGGAGTTTAATCAACCAGTTCCATTGGTTTTCGAAGAGATAGCAAATCTAGCTTCTCCCTCTCAACATCTAGGATGTGAGAATCATAATTTGAGTTCTTCGTCACAGAGACTCATACTCCTCTATTGCTAACACATATATGAATATAACTAGGATAATTAGAATTATCTTCAAGAGTCTTTACATCTTTCGTAATAGTATTAGGGCTTCTATTTTGACTTCTTCCTATGAGTCATAGGAACCTCCTGATTTTTTCTCTTTTCAGATCAACCATCGAAATGAATCCATATTCATGTCATTATTTACTTGTATATCAGGGCATATGAATTTTTCCTACAAGACAAAATATTCTAATGGTTAGAACCATTTCATACTTCACAAATTTTATTCACATGAATACTTTAAATATACTCATAATGATTTACACAGTTATGTACCTATATTAGCCAATTGTTTTAACATAGCCCATTATAATCTCATGTACTGATATGCATCCTTATATTAGTCTTATATTAGTCTAATATCAGTCCTATATCAATTCCACATCAATCCTATAAAAGAATTTAATGCAGCCCTATGTTCATAACTCATGAACAATCATGCACTCTTAAATTCATATGAAAATTTTAGCCTTACATGCAGCCCTAGATATCTCAATTTTTTTTTGCCTTGTATTCATCTTTCATAAAAGTTTACGCATCCCCAAATTTACAAATATTTGTGCATATCATATATTTCATGAGCTTCATCATTTTCCAATAACAGAGAGACAACAATATATATTCTCAACATGCTTACATCACAACACAATTCCTAATCTTAGAAATACATATCTCTATATGATAGCAATGAAACATATTAACAAAAAAACAAATAGATCTGATTTATAACAACATGTGATAATCATCATACAAAGTACTTATCTTTTATTGTTTTGTATGGGATCCCTCTTGATCTCTGCACTCTTGCGGAGAATATCGGAGACATTATTTATTCATTGCAACTTTAGACACTGCAAAAACTTACTGCAAACACTGGTAGCGAGTCTCTGCATGAGGAATAAGGATCCCATGCAACCAATTCTCTTCTCCACTGAAGGAAAAACTTCTTCCGACGATCATCATATTCTCCTTTTGGATGAGTCTTCCTGAGGAGGTTTATGTTCTTCTTTGGGTGAGTTCTCTTGTGGAGGTTCATCTTCTTCTATTGCAGTAGATGCATGAACTCGATCCCCATCCTTCTTCTTTGTGTAACACTCTCTTGAATAATGACTTTTCCTCTTACAGTAGTAGCACTGAAGCTTTAATTTGTTTGAGTCCTTCTTGAACTTCTTCTTCTTCGAATGGAAAACTTCTTTGTAGGGAAATGATTTCTCCTTTTCTTCATTATTGAGGTGAGGGTAAGATTCTCCTCTTTAGTGCACACAACCTTGCTTTGGATGCCCCCCTATTCTTGTCTTGAGGCCTTATTCTTGAAAATATTGGTGAGTGTATCAAAACACTCCCTTGCAGTCTTCAACATAATGATCACGAGCATGAGTTTGTCCTTAACCGAATCAAAGATGATATGCTTGGCCTTTGCTTGATTCTTCTTGAAGTTGATTCACCCTTAATTGGTGGTAGGTTCCTCTACCATAATGGTCACGAATGAATCAAGATCATGTTCTTTAAGAACATTCAACACCCTCACTTTCCATGTGTTGAAGTTTGATGTGCCTTCAAGTCGGTCTTCTGGTCAAACAAAGACTGATGTCACAGCTGCAATATTTTGCTCAACTCTTCAATATCTATGGAGGCTTAGCTTGGTGCACAAAACTAAGGTCTTTCACTCCCTATCTATGATACCATGTGAATGTTTGATCAAAATCAGAGAAGCTTGAACTTTAAAACTTTTATCAATCAATTTCAGCACATATGTATCTCATAAATCAACCACATATGAATATATAAGCCACATGTGAATCTCATAAATATTTAAGCCACATAAATATATCAACCACATAAATCCAAATATATCAACCACATAAATCATCTTCATAAATCGGCCATATAAATTAGCTCCATAAATCACCATATAATCAATCAACCATGAGAGACAAGATATACCCTGGGAAAACCCTCCAAACACAGAGGATGTGTAGAAGGAGCAAGTTGATAAGTCAACTTGAACGAGGACTGACTTAATCGATCAGCCGACTAAGTCGATGGGCCGACTTAGTCGATCAGCCGACTAAGTCGGCCAACTGACTAAACTAAGAGATTAGGTTGGCCATCTAAAGTCGCGTCGGTTCACCGAACCGACAAGTAGTTATTTTGTAACCGTCTGTAAATCATATATATTAGGCTGTTGAGCTAGATGAGAACTCAGTTCAGTTCTCTGCATTGTATGGACTCATTGTAATAATATAATTTGTTTCAATTCTATCTGTTCTTATCTCTTGTCTCTGTTTAGATTTATATATGTTTTAGTGTGTATTATTGGTAACCTTATGTGATATGTGAGATTAAAACATTGGTTCCATTGCCGGTAGTACACAACTGGAATATATGCTAAACATATGATACCAGAGCAGGATATTAAGGACTGGTGGGAACGTAAAATTGCAAACTATTTGCAGAATTACACACGAAGAAACAGATTAACAATCGTGGAAGCAAAAGAAATATTTTTCACAGAGACGCATGAAAAGTTTGTCGATTCAGTGCCCCAACTCTTGAAGAAACTCATGGATGAGAAAGCCGGACGCAAATAAAGAACAACAACTACTGGAAAAACTGATCCGAGGAGGTAGAACAAATTTTTTGGAGTGGTTTGAAAAAATCGCCGACGACTTCTGTGAGGACCAAGCAGTCGAAGACAGAACTTCGGTAGAAACCGTCAAAGAGAAATTTTACACAGATTTCATCGAACAATTTTTGTGTTCCCTACTGACCTTGTTGTTCAAATTCTTGATCGAGAAAGGAGTAGGACACATTTTTGAACCTCGTCCACCGCTATACAAACAACCATCAAACACTAACTGGGCGGAGAAACAGAGGAAGTGGGAGAAATTCATTGCAGAAAGGGAGTGGGAATACTTCCTAAGCAAATAAATCGAACTATTTGGGCTTTCTAAAAGCGTCGGGTAGGCTATGGGGGGGTAGCTGGTCATATGTCAAAGAGAGAGTATAGTGGATCCTAGCCGACTCAAACCAGATAACAGTCACCAGTAATGAGAAGTCGACCAAAAGGGACCTCAAGAGAATAGTATCCTATGAAAGTATGTCGAATATTTAGAAAATAGAAAGGGAAAAAAGACACTAGAGAAGGGAAGCACGACGAGAAAGGGCCTTAGAGATGCACAGAGGACAAAACCCTAGGGAGAATGACCAGGAAGAGAATCCGCCAGAGTCGGGTCATGACCGACATGAAGAGGGCGTAGAACAAGAAGCGTCCCCTAAGGAGGAAGAATTATGGATAGAGCAGCCAGAAGCTCTCCAACTAAGAGCTCCCAATGAAGGAACAACCCTTTCCCCATTGAATCCGCGAACTCAAATATAGACTATTGTCGAAGAAGACCTCCGACTACGAGCTCGTGACTTCAGTATCTGGAGTCGAATAGGTGACGAAACGTACCCTGGACGACACCTTATTATACGTCGACCAGTGGAAGGGAACTGGGTGACCTTCAAGCAGCAGCCTTCCTCCGAAGTATCCACTTACTCCTACCGACACATGAAGGAGTGCCCCCCGCCAAATACAGCTTTAGAAAAAATTGAACACTCAGAACTGTGAACAAATAGTTACAGTGGACCATCGACAATAGAAGTCGACATCAAACGACTACAAGTCGATGAACACTCGACAACTGACGAAAACGGAAGTTCCGTCGACCAGAATCTCGCAGGCACGAATACACCAATAACCCCACCACCCTCATCACCACCCCCACCTCCACCGCCACCACCTTTTGAGAGTAGTGACAATGATTCAGATATGGGTCACATATCGACTCACATTCCTCTTTATGAGGGAGATGAAGACCCTAGACGACATTGGTTCATCTACGAGTCGACCTGGGAAGCCAACTAGGTCATAGATGAAGATAGACAAATGGCACAGTTCGCAGGGGCCTTAAGGAAAAGGGCATTGACGTGGTACATGACCTTTTCAGAAAGACAACCCAGAGCGACAAAAGCCGAGATTAAGGCACAATTTTTGTCATTTTTCAAAACCCTATATGCTAAACACCTGGCTGCAAAGAAGCTTAAAACCACATCACAAAAGCCAGGGGAGACCGTCCACGACTACGATAAATGTTGGAAAGACCTACTAAGCAAGCTGGATTACGTTATAGATGAACAGTTACTAATTCAATGGTTTCTTGCAGGACTATCCCAGAAAGTACGCCGACACATCAGTATGGAGACGTTCAAAACTTACAAAGATGCGCTAACAAAATCTCTTCGGGTGGAGATGGACGAAGACATACCTGCTTACCCCACAAACCACAGGTTAGAAGAACAACTCGAGAATGTATATAAGTCTTTGAAGGAACTAAGCCTCAAGAATCAGCAGATCTGGTGTACCAAATGCTCGACGACCGGTCATTCGAAAGATAACTGTCGACAAGAATATAGCTGACAAGACGTTCAATTTGTACAGACCAAGTCCTTTTGCGACATTTGCCAGGAACATGGAGATCACTCTACAAAAGACTGTTCGTTTAACATGAAGAACGGAAAGGCTTCTTGGTGTGCCATATGCGAGACCAAAAGTCATAATACAACCGACTGTCAGTTAAACCTGAAGAATCGTCAGAACTATCAGGCGGTCTACCAAACGAATGCAGTGGCGCAACATAACGAGCATAACAGTCTAGCAAATGATCAGAATGGACAAAGATACAACAGTCGACGATATGAGCACAAGTACGACAATCGATGCCAAGGCTATGGAGGAAGAGGTCGATTCCCTGGGAATCACGACACACGACCGCGTCGACCCATCCAGTGCTTCACATGCTACAAAGAAGGTCACTGGTATGCAGAGTGTCCATACAAGGACATGAATGATCTCAAATTATATACCCACTGTGGGGTAGGGGATCACTTGATAGAGGATTGCCCTACCATGTTAGAAAAAATTAATACCAAGAAAAATGTTAATGTCTTGTCTTGTGTGCAAAAGAATGATGTAATAACCACTAAAAATTTACATATTGTAACTCGACAAGGAACAAAAACAAGACTTGATAACCCCATAATTAGTAAGATTAAAAACACAAACGCCTATCCTGACCCAATGAAGGAAAAACAAACATATAAAGAAGCAACTCACGTATTTCAAGAAATTGCATGACAAGAAAGCATGACTAACAGTCGACCCGACACAATAAATCAATTAATCCAACTCATTCAAACAGACAAATCAGTCTCTTAGTTCATTGAATTACTGCATCAAATAAAAGATACAAACTCTCAGAAACAAACAAAAAACATCTGTAGCTTAAACCAAAAAGACAAAAGTGATGCCAACCCCCTTGTCGATCTGGAAATCGAAGGTTACCACGTCCGACAAGTAGTGCTTGACTTCGGCTCACAAGTAAATATCATGACTCATGACACTTGGGAACAGATGGGTAGACCTCGACTCCATGAGTTAGGCATATACCTGAAACTCGTCGACCAAGGCCTAATTGAACCCATTGGAGTCTGGAAAAATGTCGACACGACCATCAAAGGAATCTTAACTAAGGTCGACTTCGAAATCATTGACCCAAAGGAAGGATCCAGCTCCTTCCCTGCACTAGTCGGTCGACCTTGGGGTAGAAAGATGAAAGCATCCATATCCTTGGACAAGGAACGCATCAAACTAAAAGGAAATGGTCAAAAGGTCATTGTACCCATTCATCCATCACAAGGAGAACCCTGGACCGAACCAATTGATGAGGAAGTCGACGTCCGACAACCCTATCAAATCCACAACAACGTAGACTACAAAGAACCAAACACCTAGGGAGAGCTTTACTTAGGTAACCAAGACTCAGTTGGTTATAACTCAGACGCTGAATTGTATGACTGGGAGATCGAAAACTATGAAACAGAAGCAAGAGGGTGCTAGACTATACAAAAAGTGCAGAAAAAGCCCACCCGACAATGCTTCATAGTATCCATCGTTCCAAAAATCTTCGAAAAAAAAAGGGAACACCCTACCTTACAACCAACCAGCTTGAATACTACACAACTACCAAGGTATAAGGAGAGGGAATCACCAATTATGCACGTCGAAAAAGTCTCTAAAAATATTGGTGAACATGGCCGACTTCAAAGCCTAGTTGAAACTTTTACAGGACAAGCAACTAGATGGTGGGATACCCATCAGACAAGACTACATACCTGGACAATTGCTTCGACTTACTTTGTCGAAAGGTTTGGAGGAAAGAAGTTAACCCAACAAGCTTCCATACCTATATTCACTCAAGGGAAAAACCCAGAAGAACATATCAAAACCTGTGAAAAGGAGTGGAGAAGACTTGGATACAAGGATGAGCGAGCCTGGCCACACTTGTTCCCCTCAACCCTAGCCGACTTACCAAACAAATGGTATAATATGGAAGAAGCTAGAGGTGAAACCTTCTTATGGCACGAAATCCAGGAAATTTTTATTAAAGACTTCAACTTCATACCTCAAAGTGAAAATTTGGTCGAGACAACAAAGAAAATTAAACAATTTATTCAACCGACCGAAAACCAACCCCTTCAAGAACATCGACAAACAAGGGACTGTAACAACCTACAAACATGGTCAAAACCACAATCGACCTGTATACAATTAGAAAATGAAAACACAGAAGGCAAGAGCTTCAGATGGAAAACCAACCATACTGAAACAACAAAACCTATCCGCACAATCCTAAACGTCGCAACAATCGACAAACATGATACTGACAGAATGACTGCAGCCGACTTCCCTGCCACATTCTCATAGTTCAAAGAAGGAAGTCGACCGATCAATGAAGACAAAGCACCGGAGTGGCTAGATGCCAAAATAAAAACTAAAGAAGTCGACATCTCAAATGATGATCGACCAAAACTAGAAAAAAATGGTGACTATTGGAACGAACAACATACCACAGAGATCGTTAACTTACTAAAATAATTCCAAGATGTCTTTGCCAGATATTATAAAGACCTAAAAGGCTTAGTCCACAAAATGGGAGAAATGAAAATTGATACTAAACCTTATGTTCGACCTATCAAGAAAAGACCCTATAAACTAGCTCACAAATACAAGGAGATAGTCAAAAAGGAAATTGATAACATGTTAGCAGCAGGCATTATCTACCCTATCGATCAATCAGAATGGGCAAGCCCAATGGTCGTACAACCCAAGAAACATGAACTGACCAGGCTAAGAATTTGTGTCGATTTCAGGGAATTAAACAAAGTAACACTGACAAACCCATTTCCCACTCCTTATGCAGATGAAATCTTGAATGAAGTTACAGGAGATGAATGCTACTCATTTACAGATGGATTCTCAGGCTATAACCAAGTACCAATAGCTAAATATGACTAGAAGAAGACAACATTTGTGTGTGAATTTGGTTCCTTTGCTTACAAAGTTATGCGTTTTGGACTAAAGAATGCACCTGCAGTGTTTTCTCGAATTGTTGTCAAAACATTTCAAGAATACATCTATAAAACCATGGCAGTATACTTCGACGACTGGACAATATACTCCACTTTAAAAGATCATTCCAAATGGCTCAGACTTATGCTAGAGAGATGTAGACAAACTCAACTCTCCCTAAACATTAAGAAATGTATATTCACGACCCCCATAGGGATACTATTAGGGCACATTGTCTGTAAGGAAGGTATCAAAGTCGACTTTGCAAAGATTAAAATTATCCTCGACCTGAAACCACCAGTAAACCCCAAACAAGTCAGGGTGTTACTTGGCCATATAGGCTATTACATAAAATTCATAAGATACTATTCAGATATGACCTATCCTCTTGAAGAACTATTAAGGGAAGATCAAGAGTTTAAGTGGACAGAGGAATGCCACATCTCATTCAAAAAACTGAAAAGAAAATGAGTCGAAGCCCCCCATCTTAAAGTTTCCAAACTGGTCGATCAAATTCCATGTCCATATTGATGCATCAGGAATAGCAATAGGAGCAATCCTAACTCAACCAAGAGATGATGGGATGGATTATCCCATAGTATACAACAACAGAAAATTAAATAAGGTTGAAAGAAACTATTCGACTACAGAAAGAGAAGCCTTAGGTATGGTTTTTGCCCTCCAAAAGTATCGACATTACCTTTTAGCCAACCCCTTCATATTCTATATCGACCATCAAGCCCTGAAGTATCTTGTCAATAAACCAATCCATCATGGCAAAATTTGTCGATGGTTACTTCTCTTCCAAGAATTTGAGTTCGAAGTCGTTGTCTGTCCAGGCAAGTTAAATGTCGGACCCGACCATCTATCCCGAATAGACACAGGAGAGGAACCGACCGGAGTCGACGACGACTTACCTGATGCACACTTATTTCGCATAGAAGTAGTGCCAGCAGAACTAGAAGAAATAGCTCAGTTCTTAGAAAACGGATAGGCACCAAAAGGTATGAATACCAAGAAAAAACAAATCTTAGCTATCATAGGTTGCACCATATAGTCTCATCAACGATTTTTTATACAAAATGGGATTAGACGACATCCTCAGAAGGTGTGTACTCGAACATGAACGAGACCAAATCATGCATGAAGCACACTATGGACCTACAGGAGGACATTTCCAAGCAGACACAACTGCAAAGAAAATCCAACAGTCAGGATTATGGTGGCCGACACTCCACAAAGATTGCAAAACTTTTGTTAGTCGATGTAACAGATGTCAACAACTTGGTCGACCCCTGCCTAGCACAGAAATGCCCCTGATAACAATAAATCCCAGTCTCGCATTTGAAATCTGGGCCATAGACTTCATAGGACCATTCCCTATCCCAGCAAAAAGATCAGGTGCAAGGTATATTATTACTGCAGTGGAATACGTTACTAAGTGGGCAGAAGCTGAACCTGTCGATACATGTTCTAGTGAAATAGTTGCTAAGTTCATTTATGAGAATATCATCACTAGATTCAGATGCCCGCTAACCTTAATTAGCGACCAGGGGACACACTTTATTAACAAAACCATCAAAACCCCAATTGACAAGTTCCAAATCGACCACCGACGGAGTACAACATATCATCCTCAGTCGAATGGAGCGATTGAAGAATTCAATAAAACATTAACAAAAGGGTTAACTAAAATATGTAATGCTGACAAGGACGACTAGGATGAGAAAATACCTGCAGTCTTATGGGCATACAGAACATCCTATAAACGATCAACCGATGAAACCCCGTTTCGACTAGTCTATGGACAAGAAGCAGCAACCCCACTACACTTCCGACAACAGACACCTATTGTTGCACAACTGCTACATGTCGATGTCGAACAAGGAAGGAGGGACCGACTATTTCAACTCAGCAAGATGGAAGAACACCGACTCATGGCTATGCAACACCAAGAAATACAGAAGCAACAACAGAAAGCATGGCACGACCGTAACATCAAGAAAAAAACCTGTCGGTAGGCGCCCTTGCCTTACTTTATAATAGTCGGGTCAAGGGAAAACCTAAGAAGCTCCACACAGAATGGATGGGACCTTACGTTGTTGAAGAGATACATCCCAACGGATCAGTCCGACTGAGGATGTTATAGGGCCTGGTATTCCGCAAGCTCGTTAATGGAGCCCGACTGAAACGTTACAGAAATTAACATCTATCTAAAAAAATAAAAAAATAAAAAATCATATAACGACCATAACCGACAACCAAAATCCATAAAAAAACTAACAAAAACTCAAAAAAATAGTAACCCAAACACAAAAACCATGACAGGACATCACTATCTCGACAACAACCATCATGACCATCGACCATTTTCATCGACCACTCCTATCAACCATTTTCATCACCAACACCAGTCGACCACCTCAACCGTCCCATCGCGCATTCATGACCCCAAGCGCCGAAAGCAAATCACCATTACTTCGCACTCGCGTATTCCAGCTGGAACATCATGTCTGCCATTAATACATCCATTACCACACACAAACACACCATCGCCTATAAGTACTGGACCGTCGAAGGTTCACTCACCACAAACTTTACACAAAGAGCATCGTAGCACTCAGTTGACCAAAAGCCAAGAACCCCGTAGTGACATCGACCAGACCGACACAATGGCCCCTAAACAAACTAGAGTCTCGACTAAAGCCAAAGAGATACAGGCTGCGGATACACCTTTAGTCCACAGACTGAAAAACATCAAAAACGCCAAAGTGCAAGAAGGGCCATGGCAAAAGCTATGGACCAAAATACAAGAATGGGGCTTTATCGAAAAGAAGATGACTCAAGCAGCAGAAAAAGTCCGATGCAACACCCTCTTTGGATATGCCAATGCACCGTTGATGGCCATCTTTGGTGGCACAAAGGAAGTTGCCATGAAATTTATTATCAGTTGATATCACAACGGTCAGTTCTACTTTGATGAGTTGATCGACATTTCTGGAGATGTCATCTCCAAACTGACTGGCCTTTCTAATAAAGGAGACCCTATACCAGTCAAAATTAGAGAAGGACTGGTCGAAGAGCTCACAGGATCACCTTCGGGAAAAAACTCAAAAGGTTTGATGATCAGTCAGATCACAACTCGAATGCCACAGATTGTGGCCAAAATCATTGCCATCACACTCACATTAGCAGGTCGAGGCATCGACCTCAAGTTAGACATGCTGGAAGCCGTCGACACTATTTCCACCGACGGACGACTATACAGATGGGGAGATTATGTCGCCAACCTGATAAAAACTGTCTGTGAGCGATGCCAGGAAACAGGGGGAATCATCAAGTTCCCCTCTCTCATCTTATGGATTGTTATGTACCACATCTTCCCAGAAGGGAGCCCAGTCTTTCGGGAACAGTCCAGGTTTGACATGTGGAGGTTTAAACCCTTCTCCCAGAAAGGAACCCTGCACGAACTGGAGCGTGGGAAAGTATTACTGGAGAACTGGTTCCAATAATTGAAAGTTCGCATGACTAGATGGAGGGTGCCTCAAAACATCTGATGAAATCTACCCGTGAACTCCCACATCCAGCTGGAGCTTAACCATACTTCGGTGTGGTACATGTAGGGTGAGGAATCCAACGCCAAACATTTGGACTACTATCCACCGGTCGACCAGATTTTTCGAGAATTGTCTCGACAGGCTAAGACCAAGATACCAGTACCAACAGCAGCCAAACAGATTAACTTTTTGATCGCAGAGCCACTCACCGACCAAGAAAAGGAGGAAGACTATGAGCTCAACCTCTACATTAGCAGATTTGTGTCGGAAGAGACACCGGTTGAGCACACTGGTCGACTACAAATTACTATTAAGCCTCCGACCACAAAGAACACAGAACCACACCCCGCAAAACCAAAGCCACCATAGCAGCAGACAACTCCCCCAGCTCCAGCAAGTGTCGTCCCGACTCAAGCACTGATGGGCGAAGTTGAACCAGACAACCCTGAGTATGGTGTTACCAAAAGCATTAATAGAAAACTTATCAAAGAAATAGTAGCAGCCAGAAAGAAAATAAAAACCCATGAGCAACACCAGGGTAAAGGTAAGCGCAAACTTATCATTGCCGAATCATCAGACGAAGAAGACGAACTGGCAGCTACAGCCCTCGACATCATAGAAGATGCGGCCACAAATAAAGTGCCGGTCGAAACCTAGTTCCAGCGTTTTGTCGACGCAGGGGCACAAGCGGGTCGACCAAAGAAAGCAAAAAATGCGACAACGCCTGAAAATGTCGTCGATCTAGTGTCGACACCTCCACCCCCATCATCGACACAAATAGTCGAGGAGCAAGCACCAACACAACAGTCAGTCAGTCCCCTCGACTTATACAAAAGTGCGATGCCGAAAGCAATAAAAGCAAAGTTCGACAGAGATAGCGACTTGCAAGCCTTCTTTGAAAAGCTGTCTGCGATTTTCACGTCGGCCCAGAAAATCTCCATAGAAGTGCCTATCTTCGCATTCGGAGAATAACAACCAGAACAGGGCCCCCAACCCCCAATCATTGCAACAGCCTCGTCGACTTTCGAAATAAATCCCAACAAGGACTCCGAAGTAACTGCACGTTGGTCCTCCACTATTACACCGACCGACCCCGTACCCCAAGCCAACCTCCCTGAAGAAGAAGAAACTGAGGAAGACATAACTCTACAAATCAATCAAATGTTTTCCGACGTTGACTCGCCCCCTCAACCCGACAAACCACCATCTCCACCACCACCAACACCCCCCGACTCAGAAAAAGACCTATCACAACCAACTACATCCACACAACCGGAGGTGGTCATACCACCTCCCCAGCCAGAGAAACCATCGACTTCCATCCAGCAAACCAAAGGCCCCCCCTCAACTGTTGCAGGTACACAGGAGACAGAAGCAGAAAAGCACAAGAAGAGGAAGGAGCATCATGGAAAGACTCCCAGACTTCGGATTAGCTTGAAGGATGCAATCTCTTTGACCGACACAGAGGTGGGACAACTCCTCAAAACCCTAGCCAAAGAAGCAAAGACAAGGACTGAGTGAAAAACCAAAGAACTCAGGGACAAAAATACAGAACTGGTCGAGTTTCTTGACAAATGCAGGACCTTAGCTCAATCCGTTATACCGGGCCCCATAGAAGTTGAAACTGATAGACCGCTTGAAAGAGCATACCAGGGAGTATGGCGTCGACCATCCAAGCGCACCTCCAGGAAACCAACGAGGAACAGAAAGAGGAAACTGCCAGACTCCTACTAGCACAACACACTGCATTTTCGAAGGCATACAAGGTGTTACAGGACCATATGGAGGAGTCTGTTGTAACTAAAGAAGTACTAAGAGACTGGCCTACTCACTATGGGCAAGTTTACCAGCAGACATGACAGACTCAACAAGGGCTTCAGGCATTGGAGAGTAGAAAAACCATGGAGGCAGCACTTAGACCAACAACAGAAGATCAGATAGTGCTGGAAACCGCTAAACTGCAGAAACTGGAACGGGAAGCACATCAGTGGGTGCAACAAGCTCTCCCCAACTTAGAGAAAGTCGACATTATCTGCCCGCAGATGAAATGACTTCTCGATACCTCAGAGGAGCAGGATCAGTTCATGGGCGCCAACATGGAGAGGATAGCCGAAGTCTCCATTTCGGAAAAGATGTCAATCTTGTCAAGCTTAACCACACTGACCATTGATATCTAGAAAGCTTTGCAAGGTTGGACAGACTTCCAAAATCACCTCGCCATCACAGCCCCGGCCATTGTTGAAGTTTGCATACAGAAATGACCAACCATCAGACTTCACAGCCCACTGTAGTAGGTTTTTTGTTGTTGTTGTTGAAAGCCCAAGCAAGGATTTTGTGGTCCTCCCTGTTTCTTTGGGACAAAGAAACGTTTTGTTCGTGGGGGAGATGTAGAAGGAGCAAGTCGATAAGTCTACTTGAACGAGGACCGACTTAGTCGATCAGCCGACTAAGTCGATGGGCCGACTTAGTCGATCAGCCGACTAAGTTGGTCAGCCAACTAAACTAAGAGATTAGGTTGGCCATCTAAAGTCGCGTCGGTTCACCGAACCGACAGGTAGTTATTTTGTAACCATCTGTAAATCATATATATTAGGCTGTTGAGCCAAATGAGAACTCAGTTCAATTCTTTGCATTGTATGGACTCATTGTAATAATATAATATGTTTTAATTCTATCTGTTCTTATCTCTTGTCTATATTTAGATTTATATATGTTTTAGTGTGTATTATTGGTAACCTTATGTGATATGTGAGATTACAATAGGATGAAAAACCCAACAATTCTTTGAGTATGATAGATAGATTTGCAGATAATGGTTTACAACAAATAAGAAGATTGCCCGATAAGAGATATCACCTCAACAATAGAGAAGAGAGATCCAATACAACATTGTAATTAACTGCAACAAACTTTCCATATGCCTAACATATTAATAAAAAGCCAAAATACCTAGCTTACAGAATGATATCAAATGGAGGTCTCCAGAATAGTCCTCGGAACATTAAATAGCACATAAACAAAGAGGAGCTTAACTGAACTCCTCCCATGCAAACATTAGCGCCCTCTTAAGCACTGGTGCGAAGTTGGTACTTAGGATTCTCCACCATGCACAAGATATGTGCCCTCCTTTCCTCAATTATATTTAACTGAATTTTCACTAACTTGAACTGAAAGTGAACTATCTTGAACTGAATGTGAACGGATTGTGAACTATCTAAACTGAACTCAATCTTCAACTGAGTGCATAACCATAAAGTTAGGAGGCTAACTAAGTGTTTATGGTGCTTCATAATTACTGCCATCCATGCTTAATTTATATTATTATCTTTTGCATGGAACTTCTTAGTTAACTAATGCATGCTTTATTACAATTGAGGATTTACTGAAGCCTTTACAATTTGAGTTCACTTAGAGGTAAATATAGGCAATTCGAATCCATTCTCTTTCTCTATGCTTATCTCATTATAAATAATTAATTACTGCATGGTCCACATGTGTATTTATTATTTAACCATCTTATCATATCATACTCAAAATAATTATTCCATAATGATGATCATATATATTACCTCGGGTCATATAATCACATGCTAAAGTAGATCACTCCAGGGGTAGCTAATCCCTAAATAAGATTTATAACACTCAGTGACCATGACTAGAAATATATCACATAGTATAACCACTTTACAAAGTAAAGTATGCCACCTCAATAAATGAGGATATTGGTAGCCTTATTACCCACAAGTCTACAGTCTTGATATTTCTCACAAGACTAGTTTTGATATTACTCAGAAGACTCAACTTGATATTACTCACAAGCTCATCTCCATAACTAGAGGTCCATCTCATAGGGTACCATCTATGAGAATAATTTTCTTGATATTACTCCCAAGTCTAGCCTTGATATTCTTTACAATACAACATCACCACCTCAATCATATGAGGATACATAGGACTTGATATGACTCACAAGTCCTACTTGATATTACTCACAAGTCTGGAGAATTACTCATGATGTTGTACAATCAACAACAACCAACGAAAAAGTTGCAAATGAGTAATAACCGTAGTGAATTTCAGTAGCAAACAAAGTTGGAAGGGGAAATAGAAAATTTATGGAAATTTATTCAGATATCTATACAAGGCTATAGCAAAGAAAAAAATGAACTGAGAGTTAGCAAGAGAATTCAATTGAGTGGGAAGGATTTTTAAGGAAAGATGTTACATAGTGAAATGCGGGATCTAGGAGGATTCAATCAAAGTTGATATATGACTTGGAGGTCATAATTCTTTCTACTGTGGGAGTTTGATGCAAGAGCATCTGCTCTCATTAACAATCTTCAAGTTGATCAGATCTAGAGTCTTGACATTTAGCCATGAAAGGGGGGTTGATTTTAAATACTTCATAGTTAGTAAGGATAAGTTTAGAAGGTTCTAGTAGTATAGAAGGTGTTAACTAAAGCAACAAGTCATTGAAATTGAATTTGCTACTGCTAGTAATATTCGATGGAGGTGTAAAAGATCTTCTTATGAGCCATTAGGAAGAGAGGATTTAGTTTCTATTATTAGGAAACAGTTGCAGAGTTTTTAGGAATTCGTTAGTGTGCTGGCAATATAACATACCAAGTATATATGTAAACCTGCAGAAGAGCAGGGGGAGAAGGGGGGCCAAGAAAGTTGTGAAAATAAGGTCAATGGAGAAGATAGAGGTAGAATAGGTTAAAGGTAGAGTTCTCGAATAAGAGGAACAAGTAGGGAATAAAAAATGTAAAAGGACTTCCCCGCTTTAATGAAATTTGAGTTGCATACATTATGCATTGGTTTCTTCTTTTCCCTCAATTCAAACGTAAGTTTTAGTATTACTCTGAAAGTGTAATCCATGTTTCTTTTTCTACAAGAGTTAGTTCATGAGTATGATGGAGAGTTTGTGAATGAATATTGATGTGTAATTACAAAGATTTTTACCGAGTCCAAGTGATGAATAATTAGATATGGTCGAATGATGATGAATAAAATATGTGAGGGGATTGATCGTATTAGTGTGAGTTTATTCATGAAAGGGTGATGGAGTTTTGCACCAAGTTTGAAGCGAGTTAATCAAAATCCCGGTTATTTTGAAATGGATCAAGGCGCAAGTGCAGAGTTTATTTGGGTTAAGTCCATAATATCATAGCATTGGAGAACTCTTATACCAAGACCAAAAGTGAATGGAAATTTATTGAATCCAAATTGTATTAATTCAGATGGCGATAGTCATATGGGTAAGTCTTATTGTTTTCATTTGAATAGGATCGAAATTATGTAGTAAAGATATAAAAGCATGAAATCTTTAGAGAGCTACAGTTTAGCTGGAAAACAAATGGTAATTTGGGTGGAATTTCTTGAGTGTGATGATTGATCAAGTTCCATTATGGAGTTTTGATGAAAATATCCTATAGACTCATAGATGGACTTGCAACATGCTATCAAGTATAATCTTTCCAAGTGCATAAGGTACATGTTAGGTGAGATCTTAAGTAAGGTAAGGATTGTGCATTTAAATTATGAAGAGGCATGTATTTGTTGAATGAAAATGTGTGTTGTAATTCATATAGTAAGGCCCTGAGTGATAAATGGAAATGGAGTTTTAAATATCCATGAGAAGAAGGTGAAGTAATAAGGAAATTGTGGGTAACCCCGCACCAAGGTCAAATAATAGTACAAATCTTGGACACATACAACCGCAAGAACATTCTAGCTTGGGATGAGAACTAGGAATTCATATAACATGCATATAAAATGATCAACATGGCCATTTCAAGCATACCTTGGCTTAAAAATTGCAATGTCAAATGATGTGGCATGCCCAATATTTATAATTGCTTACACTCTCATTTCAATAAAGTGGTTGAGCATTGTTGAATTCATTTAGTAAGTGAAAAATGTGTGGCACCATAAGTAAAATTGTAAACGCCATATTATTCACAATTTCAAAGTCAATAAGATGCACCAATGCATTTATTATCAATACACATTGGTGCATAGTATATATTTGCGTCGAGAGGCGCTCTACGGCTTAGTATGGGGGAGATCTTGTAACGTTACATAACGTTATGTAACGTTACGTAACGTTATTTTTATTAATTTTTTTTTTTAATTATAGGCCAAAATAAATGTCGGCCAAAAAAACAATCTAATATGGGGGAGATGTTGTAATCGTCCTACCTAACAAAACAATAAAAAAGTAAAAATTTAATTATCCGTAAAAAAAATGTGGGTCGCTAAAAAAACACAATATGGGGGAGATGTTGTAATGTTTCTACCTTACAAAATAATAAAAAACAACAAATTGAATTATCCTCAAAAAAATGTTGGCCGTGCACATGGTTTTAAAACCATGTGCAACCCATGGTTTTAAAACCATGTGCAACCCATGGTTTTATTGTACATGGTTTAGGAGGGCCTTGCATGTGGTTTTAAAACCATGTATGGAGAAATGTTGTAATGTTTGTTCCTAACAAAATAAAAAATAATAAAAAATATTATATGTCGGCCATAAATAATATTAAATATTAATAATAAAAATATTATATGTGGACCTTAAATAAAAAGATGTGTCTTTTGGTTTGAATCAAATCAATGGATACCTTTTGATCCCTCTCGGCGCTTGATAGAGCCTAGGATTTGGATCTACGCTAGTTATAAATCATTAGTACATAATATATATAGTCAAGACATCAATGCATATTATATGTTCATAAGCATTGATTTGTATATCACAATGTGTATTGTAAAGTGTTGTAGTGATAACAATAACAATAACAACAATGGGAATGGTATTATTCAAGGTAAAGGTGTTGTCATTGTCACTAGGAGCACTAATACTCACATTGTAGTTATTAGTACTAGTGCATTTGTTCATGTATAAAGCACCAATGCATAACAATCATTTAAACACATCAATTGGGAAATATGTATGAGCCATATTGTTTCGTTTCAATGGATATAATGCACCAATACGTTTCAATGGTAAATTTATCCACGTTGTGGGTCTGAAAATGCAACTTCTTGTTTTTTTTTGGTAGAATTTCAATTACTCATAAAAAAAAATAGATATTTTTTCTAAAAATATTGACTTTTATATTTTAATTATTGTGTTTCAATATAATCATTGTGTTAATGTACTATTTCATTTAAACACATATACTAGTTGATTACACCTCTATTCATTGTAAGTATGTAAATCATTTGTTAATCAATAATATAACATTTATGACATAGACACTGCTATAGAACAAGAAACCAATTTTATTATATATTAATAAGGGACCTATCGTTATACAATATGAGACAACATAAAGTTTCAATACAATCAAATTGTCAATAATTGTTACAATTATTGGTAACCCATTGGTATCCAATTGGGGCAATATGTCCACCTTAAACAAAATGTTTGAATTTTATAGCCAAATGTTTCAAAATATACAAATCGTAATATTTAGCTATATTGATCATCATTAATTGCTCGAGCTACTTGCATCCCTCTTTTCTCTATCACTTGCAAGGGATATTGTACATGGGTTATTTGATTAAATGCTTTGTTGGTTGGCCTGATTTGGTCCCACCTTTTCATATTCCATCTACAAACATAGAAATAAAGTGCAATCAATATATATATACATTTATAGTATAATATATATGATAGTATAAATTGAAAAGCGTGCCATAACAATGATTGATGCATAGAAATGCACATTCTTTTGATTTCATTCCTCCTCTTGTCTCTCAACAAATCTTTAGTTGGCTCCACTCTATACTTTCTTTCCTATGAGTTTTATACACCACAACAAATCATAGATATACTTAAATGCTTTTTGTTACCCCATTAACTATAAAATAGAGGATGTAAAACAACATAACTATTTACAAATTGTTCAATTAATTCTTGATACTCCAACATACACTTACATTTCATACTTAATCCATTGTCAATCAAATGTTCAAATGCCCCTTCTTTGTACAGTAACACCAATTATAAAACATCCATGGATGATTGCAAATTAATCAAAATATAAACATCACAAAAAATATGAAATGATAATTAAGAAAATGTAAGTAGTGACGAATTTTGCAATCAATCCTTTTATGCCTTATCATCCCATCTTATCATCCCATCTGCAATAATAAAACACTTGAAAATTAGTATTTCATGGGATAATTAAACTATCCAATTACTCATATGAAAAACACAAAATGCTAAGTAAGAAAATGTAAGTAGTGACAAATTTTGCAATAAACCCATTTTTGTTGCCTTGTCATGCCATCTTCTGTGTTGGTTCCATTATTTTTCTGCAATAACAAAACAATTGAAAATTAATATTTCATGGGATAATTAAACTATCTGATTACACATAAAAAAGTCAGTACTTACATACATTTGATACATGTTGTTGATGGGATAAAACCTCTCGTGATTCATTTATTCTCATTTCCTCAACCATCCCCTTTTACATTCTTTTGGACATTCTTACTGGCATGTTTTAGATAACATGTCATATTGTCCTTTTAAATTTTCTTAGTATTCTAAAAGAAAGCACAATAAAAAAGCTATCAATATTCATATGAATTAAATATAGCAGAAATATTGATCTATCATGTTTTTAGTCTAGTACATACATATTATATAAAAACATGTTTATCATTGTTTAGATGATGTCAATTCTCGCTAGCTCACTCAGTTAAGGTTTGGGTTTCATTTGTAAGGAGACCTAAGATCAATGCCCTTAGGGGTGACTTAGTTGGGAGGATACACCAAAAAATCCAACCATGTTAAGGGTTGGTGTGCCTAAGCTAGGCACAATCCTCGAGTGATTTTGATGGCTTAGATGCCCCTGAGTTGCGGTTTCTTAGCCAATGGTTGAAATGCGTTGGCTCTGAGTGACAAGAATTTCTAACAAACAAACAAACAATTGTTTAAATTATTATTTTTTGTTATTATATGTTAATTTGTTTGTCTAGTACAAGTCTCATTGATCATTGATCCTTAAATGCTAGTTGTAGTTTAAATATAATATGTTTTTGGTTATTATATGTTTTTTCTAGTACAAGTCTCATTGACCATTGATCCTTAAATGCTAGTTGTAGTTTAAATATAATACGTTTATTGGACTCGTTGGAATTGTTTTTGTAATGTAGGTGAAAAAACATCTATACCTCATATTTTTAAAAATGTTTCCCCCCTCTCATTAGTTTCCACCAACACTCCAGATGAACTAAAAACCAATTCATCTTAATTTTAATCTTCTTAAGATGGGCTTATGTTCCCTTGTTTGGTCCATACACAACATTCAACATATATGAAACCAATGTTTGCAACATGTTATATTATTAAGAAGTATATCATTAATAAAATGTTAAATAAAATTTCATGTTAATCACCTTGTGATCCACCTAATTCCCCTATTGGCAACATTTTCAAAAAGATTTTACACTCATTTACACTCATATTGCAGATGATCCTATTGATTTTTTTCAAATTTTTGTTTTATATAATACACGTTAATAAGTACACATCATTCAAACCTACCAATAATTCAAAGATATTACTTTATATAACTTACCATGCTCTCTTCTTGGATGTGCTTCCATCATGTTTGTTCTTATTTTTTTCCATGGTCTTATATCAATAAAAGACTTGCATAATAAAACATACAAATTATGAAATATGTTTTACAAAATAAACATCACACTAAAACTATTTCTGAGCTTGTTGGTGCATTTTTTAATAGTAATAGTATACAATGATATGCGTAGATGCATGTTTAATGTACCACATGCATCTCTAAAAACCATTAAAAAAAAACTAACATAGGTAAGCAATGTGTTATACAATTACCATTGCACTAGTTTGTCATTACTATATATAGTGTGCATTGATAAACCCAAAAATAGTTTTAAAAATTGAAAGCGTCAATTAGAGTGCTCTATGGTAAACAATACACGAGTGCATGTTAACTATATAATATGCACCATGGAACCCAAAAGTGTTTAAAAAAAATATGATAACAAGAAGTTTTGGGATCTAATACAATGAGTTATCACAATCTAATAATACCTAAAGTAATGAACAATCCAGATCCGAAAATACCCAAAGCCCCAAGTATAAATACTCAAAAAAATAGATTCAGTTCCAGAAAACCAATCCCATTATGAAAGGGTTTACTTAACCCTTATTGAAAGGGTTTGCAACAATATAAAACAAAAGGTAAGCAACAAGAAAGCTATGGTTTGTAACATTGAAGGTAAGTCAATTTTCTTGCAAGTGAGGCTACTTTTTTTGAAAATGCAAAGATAATGAATTTACATACCTGAAATTTATCCAATGCAGATTCGTATGTGACCCACACAAATCCCTTACAAATTAGGCTCTTCAAAGGATATATTCCCACTCCAATATCTTTCCTGGTAATACTCTCTAGCACTAATCTTTCCTCTAACTTTTGGCAAAATAATGGAATAGGGACTAAGCTTCTATTTTATGGATTCAATTGTACAAAATGAAATAATGCTCATTTTTTTCCTAAAATTTAGGCACATTGATGATAAATATGTAATTAATTTTTTAAACTTGTTTTGGCCTACGATGTGCCATTTAGCCTCATTCCCATCAATGTGCTATTTTGACCTAAATGCAACATTGTAACAATATTGAATTTGTGGAGGTTTTCCTTTGTGGAGATATTAGTGTAGGTTCTTTTTTTATGTGCATAGAGTTTTAACACGTTCGTATGTCTAGCATATCAAAACGCAAAGATGTGCTAATTTAAAAAAGGTGCACCACTTTAGCAGAAAAGGCCTTCAAAAGTTTGTTTGGAATTATAATGCTACACACTTAGCAAACTTTCTTTTCAAAATGTAGCCACATATTGATTGGTGGTTTTGACTCAAATGTAGGGGGGGGGGGGAAATGATGATATCAAATGGTTGATTCTTCATATTCCTCATCCTATATCCCTCCAAGTTCATAAAGTTCCCCCTTGTTATTTGTTGTAAGTCAAGATTCTATTTATATTTTGATTGTCTAATTAAATTTATGCTACATTTGCATTTGTATTTGAGTAATTGTGCATTGAATTTTGTAGGATCCTGATTTGGGATTGAGTTTGGATGCATAGGATATTCCACTAGTTTGAAAATGTCACAAGTTATTTTTTGGAGCAAGATAATGCAGACAAAGGGTAGGTAAAAAAGGAAAGCCACTTTACCCCACTAACTATAGCATGCCATCTTCCAACGACCATCATGGGCTAGTGGCACTTCACCATAATCTTGATCTCTTTTATGACACCCTAGTAGTATGTGGTTGTTCAAATTTGAAAGGTTTGAAGGTGAACCCTTGGCATGTGAAACTATCCCATTCTATTAATGAATTAGCTATCAAAAGTTGTTGGTCTTATAACTCCCACTGTAGTTAATGATCCAAAAACTAATATAGAAAAGACACATAAGAACATTTCAATATGCTTAGATTTTGAAAAGATAGAAGCCAAGTCAACAATGGTTTGTCCAAAATTGACCAACCTATCTCCTTCCACTAAGTCAATCGAGAGTTCTAGTGAGGCAACTTACAATATCAATACTACCAAAAACATCTCTACTAGGAGATCCAACAAGTTGTACAACATGAGAGCAATAATATCCAAGAACACATCAATGTTGATTCAATTGTTGGAGGGTAGTGAAGAATTCTCTCTTCTTATCCATTTGCAAAGTAAATACCAAACTTGTTACAACCATGCTTTATAAGGTGCTTGACAATCTTCCCTGCTTGTGGCCAGTGTTGGATTTTTTTTCTTCTTTTTGTGTAATATTTACATGATTTCCAAGTCTAAAATAGATGTTGCAAATATTGGGTTGTTTGTCCTTTCACATATGTTGGTTCTTCCCAAACAATCAATGTCACTTATTCAATTTTGTGGTCCTCTTTATAGTTGTTTTGATTACTTGAATATTGTTCACTACAAAAGTGAGATTTTCATGTATAGTATTAACATGAATGGTTATTCTTCCATAAAATTTAACAGGAATAACTTGTTATATATTGATAGTCATCTACATACTAATGGGAACATTGTAGGGTTCATAAATAGTTGTAGGTGCCCATTGTTCAATACAAAATATTTGTTTGAGAAACACTCCAATGACAAAGAGTTATGAAAGGGAGTCATCAATATTTGTTGTTGTGTATGCAATACGTAGTTTATCTTATGGTGATGAGTTGCTAATAAACTATAACTTTTGTAAACTACCAATTGATTGTCAAAGGCAAATTGCATTGGAACTACTTGTAGATGTCCCCTTGGGGTGGAAGAAAAAATATCATTAACTTTATATTTGGATTTTCAATGGAACTAATGTAACTTTATTGCTTAAGTCGACATATGTTTTATAAAGTGGTTAGTTGTAGGTGCATTGGAGAGCATACATAATGGTGGCTCATACAAAGACACGATCAATGATCAAAACAATTTTTTGATAACAACAATGTTATCATGCTAAGCAAGGAACATAATTGATAGCAACAAAGAGCAATGATAATGGTAATTTCACAAACAACTTTCACGAGTATATGTATGCATTATTAGTTATCGCCAAGTTTCAATAATTCCAATGAATTTATACAATACCAAATTCATTTTTTCTTCATTTTATGATGTTGGATATAAAGAATTAATAACCATTTACAATCGATTGAAAAAAAATGTTTTGTAACTTCAAGCTCTTTAATAAATTATGAATAATTTTTAACTGTATGTTGTCATTTTTGGTAAGATTGATATTAACAACTATTGTCATCAAAGCCATCACTTAAGTTGAAAGTATTTTTTTTATATATCAATTTAATAATTTAGAATTATTTTTCGTGAGTTGATTATATAAAGTTTTATCAAACAAATTGATTTAATAAATTAATCAAATATGGTTTTGAATTGTTAACACTATTTATAAGATTAATATTGACAACTATTATAGTCTAGGAAACTTTAGTTCAAATATTTTTCTATTATTTTTTTGTATTTACTATAAAAATTTAGAATTATTTTCATGACTTATAGAAGATTTAACCAAACAAAATTTTAAGAAAATTAATAAAATTTGATTAAGAATTATTTCTTCATTTAATATGCAAGATTTGATTACTATAATAAATTAAAGGGATAATTAATTTTGTTAGATTTAACTATAATAATTTTAATTTTATAAATATTAATAACAAGTTTAGTAAAAATATTTAAGAATTAATTCAAAAAATATGATTTAATATTTTTTAAAAATAATCAAACCGTGCAAACATTTATTTAATCATTCTTTTAATCAATTTTTGTAAACATGTTTAATCAACATATCTTGTCTTCCTGGACAACAAAGAATTCACCTTGAAGAAAACTTAAACATTATATTGCATTGAATGATTATTGTAAGATTTTGCAATCACAGCCCAAATTAAATGATTTTGTATAACTAGAGTTAAACATTATGTGGTGTCCAAGGGGTGCCAAGCGTGAGGGAGATAGTCTTTGATCCCGATGGAAATAAAAAAACAAATTACAAATGGGAGTCATGTGACACAACAAACAATTAGCTTGAGACCCTAGCTATATATCAATGGATCAAATTCCTAGACCCTACTCACATTATGAGTCTTTTCAGAATCTATAATTATAAGATTGATGAACAATCCTTCCATCATTCTAATGGAAAACTCTATAGATATATTTTGAGGATACTAAAGGAAGTGAATCGTTTTGATCACATATAGTTATTTCATGTTTGACTGGAGTTCAATCAACAAACTAATATTTTAACCAATGCTACCTCTTGTTTGGGTGAAGGAGTGATAAAGGTAAAAGGGGGGTCACTCTCTCCCCCATCCATTAATAGTTCAAGTATGATCAAATCCAAAATTTACATGCCATCCACGTATCAAGGTATATGACATGGATGATTTACTGTGGAAGATCAAACTTCAAGCGACATTATATTATTTATTTTAACAGAAACTTAAGAAAATATGAATTAAATGGGTTGTGCACAACCATACAAAACAAAGGTTGCTTCGAGAGAGCTTTCAGTAAGAAGAACTGAAACAAAACAGAGCCAAAAGTAAGGCCATCTAGAGTAGCTAGAGTTGTTACTGTTTTTTAAATTGACAGTAGTGGAGTATACTCTGATGAACTGTTTATTCAAGATTTTGCATAAAAACATGATCAAACCAATTTAATTTAGTCTCCGAACTGATCAACTGGGTGAAAGTGTATTTCTTAATCCTCCAAATACTTGCACTAGTTTATCTTGAGCCTAACTTCCTTGGTCCAAAATCAATGAATTTTTATCCTCTGGCTGTCTACGGTCACGTGCTCCTCTGATAGTCCTCCATTTCGATATCAAGATTCCTTGCTCATTGCCAGTCCCCATTGAATAAAGGAAGCTGCTTGTCTTTTGTCTTTCACACTGCTTATTGAAGTTCCTTGCATTTCCAGGACAGTCCCTTTCCCACTCTGTCCAATCGTGCTCTCCTCTCATACTTAATTTCTGCTCATTTTTATCCTCTCCGAAATGATTCTCCCTGTTTTTTAGACAAAGATATGATACACCAGAGAAATTTTCCCATTTCAGAGTAATCGCAAAGGCATTTAGATAACCTGATACGTGAATCCTGAATTTGTTCTGATTGCTTGAAGTAGGTGCAGAGAGCGTTGAATTGAGGCAGAGAGCCCACACATCCATCTAAAAACTATCATGGCTGCTGATAAATGGAAGAGAAGAGTACAATCTGTTGCATCCAATTCATGTTGGGAGGAAGCTGCGTGGCCTGCCAGGGAATCGCTCAGTGTGTAAGGCATTATGATTATACTTTGAAGAGAAAACCATGCCCTGGCATTTCTTAATGCAAGAGAACCAATTTTGATTCTTAGGGGATATGTTTGTAGCTTGTATCTTCTCCATTTAAAATTATTGAACCTTGTGAGAGAGAGGCCCCCTTATTTTCCATTGTGTCTGCTTTGGTGTTATTTTATCTTAAAATATGGTAGTAATTTGTACTCTTAGGGAGATGAAGCTTTTGGATCCTGCTGTGCATCCTTCTGCATTTAATGGATCCCATAGGATAGCATGTTCTCATTTTGAGGATCACTTGGCAAGGATCCCCTAATATTATCAGCCTAGTGATGGATTTTGCATCAATCATCTCTAGCCCTTGCAGCAGAGCCCGCCACTCAACCTCATTATTAGTCTTACTCCCCAATCCCCATGCAAAAGAATTGATTATTTGTCCTCTTGGATTCAGAATAAGACCCCTTGCACTTGCCTTCCCCGTGTTGCCTTTTGAGGCACCATCAAAGAATAAAGAATAGGAGTTTTGATTTGTAATCCATCGAAGGAGATCATCAAAGTTTTTTCTTATTTCCCATGGCTGCCTGCTATGGTAGTTTTTGGCCTGAGGGGAACTCCTTTGGAAGAAAATGCTGCACCACTTGGATATCTATGCTAGGATATATTCTGCATCTGGAAATCCCATTCCTCTAGTCGCTAATTTTTCAGCAGTCATCCCAATAATATTTGTTGCTATCCGATTGATATTAACCTTGTCTCCTTTGAAGATTGATCTATTCTTTCCCAACCAAATCTGCCAACATATGTTCTTAGGAATGACATTCCACAACCGCCTTAGAATGGGTTTTTTTCTTCTTCTGAGATTCCCTGGAAAAAGACTATTCCAGACTATTAAAAGTTGCTCAAGGGAGTCTGGAGGTTTGAAAAAGGCACAAACGTTATGCAAGATGGCCCTCCAAATTTGTATAGCAACTTTGCAATGGAGAAAGAGGTGCGTGGCAGATTCCAAGTCTTCTTTAAACAGGGCACATCTGGAGGGGCCTTCTATACCTCTTTTAGTAAGATTGTCTACTATTAGAAGTTTGTTGTACATTAGCAGCCAAATAAAATAGTTTACTTTTGGAATACAGTATGGATTCCAAACCTTCTTCCAGAGATTTGCTGAAGCAGAAGCTAAATTTTTTTGGACCAGTTTGTATCCCTCCTTCACTGTATAAATACCATTACTGCCCCGCCCAATGGAGTCTTTAGAGCTTTTACTGATGGGGGCAATACCGTGAAAGAGGGGGAACAAGAGATCAACAACTTGTTTCAGATGATCTGGAGGTTGCAGCAGCTTCCAGCCAGTCCATTTTCCTTCCCTATCCTAGCTTGATAGATCGTAAAGTGTAACTGTTGCGGTTGCAACATTTTCCCAAATTTCTGAAAATTTTGGACCCTCCTTTTGATCTTGTTTGCCCCCACTCTGCTACGTGTTTGGATTATTTTTGCTATTCGATATTTCGTTTGGTCTGTGCATGATTTTTGGACTATAAGGCTTAATAGTTTTACTATGTTTATCGTTGAGATATGGGACAGAATTGTTATTTTCCATTTTTCAAAGGGTAGCTCGCATTTCATTATTGGAAAATAGGCCTCATTTTTATCTTTCAGAATGAGTTATGATTTTGATTGGAGGCCGTAGGCTGATTGAGTTCCACCGTTGCGGCCCACGAATAGACTAATCGCTCGTCGAAATGTTTGTCCTGTCGTCGATATCCTATTCATTGTTTCTCCAATGTTTACTAACCTGCAGATTTTCTTGATTGTAAGACTTCCGCCATTGCAGCTGTGCAACGCTCTAACTATCCGATACCTTAGTAAGTCCTGCCCCGATGTTTTATCGCGTCTAGTTTTGATGTGTATTCAAGAACCCCTAGACGGTTAGCCTTCTGCCATTGCGGCTTTACAGCGCACTAATTGTCTGATGTCTAGTGTTCCGATTTGCCGATGGGGATTCTTATATGCGCGTTTCTAAATCGTTTGCCCGCCAGTTGTCATGAGCTCGTCATTTTTTCATAGAGGACCTTCGTGCTTTGTCTTTGTAGGTTGATGTTACATGAGAAGGCCCGCTCCGTTTTCCTTTCCTTTCAGTTTTCATTTGTTTAGTATTATGTTTATATTTATTAAAGATAGTCAGAATAAATGATGAATTTTCGTTTGATCGCAGACAAACATGGGAGTTTTTCTCAGATCCCTGTGAAGATTATTGTGGCGAAGAAGATGCAGTTGGAGGACAAAGCAGGATGAAAAGGATAAGGCAGCAGAGTTGTTGCTCAAGAAAAATAAAATAATAAGGGTCTGATGAGTGTCCAATGAATGGTAGAATGCAATCATTAAAGAGCAAGGGCCCTGGCTTGGGAGTTTCGTTGGTTACCTAGCGGTATCCGTTTTTTATTAAAGTCTTTATTCAAAACGAAGCGTGGAATCATGAGCTTTAGCAAAATGAAAAGGCTGGAGATTGAAACATTGGTGGGGCAACCGAAAGGTTGAGTTGGTTCTTGTATAAGTGGGATATGAGAGAAAGAAAAAGGGCTTTTTCCTAGAGAAACTTGTGAACTACTTGTTGTAAGAGGAACTACTTCATTTTGCAATAATAAAATTACAAATTTTGCGTGTTGGAGAAAGTGCTGTGTGGAATATTCAAATGTTATGAAATGAACCATGTTGAAGGGGAACTATTTCGTTTTCAGCTTTGTTTCATTAACTGTGAGAGCGTTCTAAATTTCTGAACCTATGTTCTTATTTGAATGTTCTCTAGTTTATTCTGTGATAATTTCCACCATGAGTAATGGATGTTTTAACGGTTGATGATCCATCTTGTCGTGTATATCTTTATTCATGTTTATTTGTTTTGATTCTAAGAACAACTATCTATGATTTATCTTAACATGTGAACAGTATTACATTACTCATGAATTAATGATCTTGCTCCCTAGGGATAGCTTAGTTAGCATTTGTTTTTCTAGTTGTGTGTGATTTAGGTATGAGAGAGTCTAAGACGAGAGGTAAGAACCTGCGCATCACATTGTGATGACTCCTTGCATTATTTATCAATCTACATCTTAGATAGGCACTTGCACATCATACTTAAAGTCAAAAAATACAAAATATACACGGTGGACCGGGCCACAACCGGTAAGACCCTTTTGTTTTTGTTACTTGACCTACGGTAGCTGGACCGCAAACCGGACGGATTCCCTACACCAAACAGTCACTGGCTAGTTGGGAACGTTGACTGGGGAGAGTCCCTTGCTGTTGTTGCCTGTGAATTTCCAGGCCTCAATAGTTTCTGGTGCTAGAAGGAGGGCCACCAGTGCATGGCTGGCCGGGGAAATCCATTTCCTCGAAATTACTCTACCAGTGATAGTTTTGAAAGCAGTTTTCCTGATCCAAATACTAAAGAGAATAGAGAACATTTGTTTGCTGTGGACAACCAAGTAGTAAATGATCTGAGAAGACACACGCGGGCTTATGTAAAGAGTATTGGAGGATTACCCATTATCCCTGATTTGCCTTGAAGAGAATACAAGAAGAAAGATAGTCCCGTCTTGGAATATTCGGTGTTGGTGGGAGATTTGGAAGAGTTAGTAGAAGTAGCGTTACAGGAAGTTGTTCAACCTTTGAATCAAGTAGGCCCAAACACACCTTGTTGTTCTTCTATGCGGACTCTTGTTCCTTCACCTCCTCACTCTCCACCCAGACTCATGGCAGGTGTAAATGCAAACCAGCCACCTAGCCCACCAAATCCACCACCGGCTTGGAAGGCTAGATCACCCCTGAACTTAACACCTCCATTGCATGACTTACCTCAAGCTTTTGAGAAGATGCTGCCCAGGTTTGATCCGAACGAGAAGATGTTAGTAGATGACCATTTACAAAATTTCTATTTGGAAATAGAAGGATTGAGGGCTGGGGAACATTAGGATGTAGTTTGTAGACTCTTTCCGCATACCCTTAAAGGAACAACAACGTCATGGTATTTTGATTTGCCAGCAAATTCTATCCCAGACTGGGATACCTTCGAGAGGATTTTCAGAAGTAAATATGCAACCCAAAAAACTCATGCGGCTCTCATGAAAGGGCTATGCGCCTTAAAGAAAGAAAGAAAAGAGAAGGTCCATAGTTTCACCCAAAGATTTAAAGCTTATCTTAAGAATTTTTCTGAAACTGACAAACCCTCGGATAAAGTTCTGATTGAGTATTATACTTCAGTTCTAGGACCCGAGTTGGCTATGTTTGCCAAAGTGAAAGCCAAACCAATGCTGGCAAAGACTTATGAAGAAGCAGAAAGAGTTGAGGCTGAAAAGGAAAGTATCGAAGACTATCCTGAACAGTCGGGAGAGAAAAATGTTGGGAGGAAAGCTTTGTTATTTACTAAGTCTAAAGAGGACCATTCACCAGACTTCGAAGGAATGGCAAAGATGATGCAGAAGCTCTCTAATAGAATAATAGACTTGGAAAAAGAAAAGGAAGCCCAAAAGTTTTATAAGCCTTATTACAAGAAAAGGGAAGATAACAATCAATCCCAACCCCCACCACACGGCCCTACATCTATGAACTTAACGGAGGTAGGGATGGATAACTTTTGCACTTTTCACCAGCAACCCCATTCTGAAAAGAATTGTCCTCAATGGATAAATTCAATGACGTTGGTTATGAATCAGCTGTTGGATTCCAAATTAACCGAGGAAAATGATGAAGAAGGGAAAGACAACAATAAATCAACAGAAAAATAGGAGGACGAGGCCATGGTTTTATGGGACTGTGTATCATTGTTTGACGCTGAAGAAGAAAAGGATCTGAGATATGAAGACATCTTGGAAACAAATATAACGATGAGAAGCCAGGGGTTGATTAAGGAAAATGGTGTTGTGCTCCCAAAGATTAGGAGACTTTAAAAGAATGTTAAGAAATTTCAAAAAAACACCCTAGCTAATAAAATTCCGGAATTTACCATTACCAGTCAAAATCCTAGACAGACCAACACGCCTGCTAAGCCCATTAAAGAAAAGATAAATAATGTTAAAATGAATCTCACAGAGCATAAGATGGATTATGACATTGTGGAGGATATAAAAAAGGTAAGGGCGAACATCTCATTATTTGAGATGTGCAATGTGCCGCAACAGAAAGAAAAGTTATTCAAAGCACTTGAAATATCAGAGGAGGAGTTGCCCACTGACAATCAACCCCAAGAAGAAGAAATTGGTGAAGCAAGTGTGGGAGGTAAGCCTAACTGCAAGACTCCACCTTTTCTCCTTACTTTCGAAATTTTTAACCACAACGTGCATAACTGCCTAGTAGACTTGGGGGCATCAGTCAACGTTATGCCGCTGTCGGTTTGTAAAAAGATAAATGGGCAACCTAAAACATCCACTTGGAGGATTATTCAATTGGATAGAATGAATGTGAAGGTAATTGGGGAAATGGAGGATATTCTCATTCGCTCGTCTTCAAATGATAAGGTCTGTCAATTCATTGACATTGTGGTAGCTGACATACCTGAGGCTTATGGACTTGTCTTGAGCAGAGATTGGTCGACAAAGCTGAGTGGATATTTTCCCTTGGACTGGTCACATCTGTGGCTACCTTATAAAGGAAGCCCAAATCAAATTAAAGTTTTATGGGAGCCACGCATGAAGCACAATGTTACTCAGTTCGAAGAAAAAAATGAACCAGTGAATTTTGTTTTGGGAAATTACTTTATTGAACTAGAACCAGGAAATTATCAAGCGGAAGAAGCCAACGATACGTCAGATTCTCAACCTGATCTCCTTCATTTCTCACAGGCTGATGGAATCGATTGTAAAATAGCTGACTTAACTATAGATGTAGGTATTAATCCATGCACACTAGTGGTAAGCGATTTTTGGACGCTTTTCTTTGATGGCTTTGTTGCAGCTGCAACTGTTTCCCCAAATTTTCAAAATTTTGGACCCCCTTGATAATTTTTAGCATTGCCTAGAATCGTTTGGATCCATGAACTCTGTTTTTGTTTTCCTTTTGCTATAATTTTGGACTATTTTGAGGTTAACTCTCTTCATGCTTTTCGAAAAATTGCTTATGTCTTAAACTGCTGTGGGTTGTGGAATTTAGAGCTTGGTTTTTGCCCTTTGAGCTGCGATTTATTTCTTTGTTTTCGGAAGCATATTTCTCATTCTAGCCACTATTTTAAAGGCCATTTAAACAACGAATCAGAGCCATATTTCCTTAGGGAGCCTCCGTTGCGGACGCTGAACGATGAGCGTTCCGCAGGATAGTCTTTGATTTCTCCGATGTCGTGTTGTATTGTTTTGACTTGTTTCATTATCGAAGGTTGATCGAATTTTGGGTCGGGGTTGTTTGATTTTGTGAAGCCACTGCACAACCTTAGGTTTTGCGAACACTTAACGTTTCATGGTGATTTTCGTGCCTATCAAAAATTTTTTGGTTTTGATCGAAGGCTGTAGTCTGTTTGCTTTCCGCCACTACGGCTCCCGAGCAAACTAAGTGTCCGCCATATAACTGCTCTGCTCGCCGATGCTTTGTCTGGGTTTCACCATTTTCGTCCTTTGAGCGTGGGGCCCATAGTATTTTCATCTTCTGCTATTGCGGCTGCGTAATGCACTCACCTTCCGACGTTGATGTCTTTTCGTTCGCCGACAGGGAACTTTACCGCCTGATGCTTTGGCATGTAGTTCTTCTGACTCCGATAGGTTTAACGATCTTGCGAAACTCATTATCCGTCTGAAACCTGCCGTTGTGGCTGTAAGTAAGACTGTTTGGCTGATGTCTCAGTGTCTCAAGACGCTGATAAGGTTTTCCCCGCCGTCTTGTGATTTTTTTAAACCCTGTGCGAACGTTGGTTGGTTTTTGATTCCTGTTAGGGCTTCGAAACAAGAGTGCAGTACAGAGTCTCATTTTGAGAATCAGTTTGTGTTGTTAGTATGGTTTAAGTTTATTGAAAAGATGCAATCCTAATTAATGATGAAGTGTTGTTTAAATACAGGTGAACTTAGAAGATTCTTCAGATTTGCTGCTGCGAGAAGACGTAGTTAAAGGACAAAGCTGAGGAAAGTTGGCTAAAAGTGATAAGCAAATTTTGTTATGAAATCAACGGATTTAAAAAAAGGGACAAATAAAAGACAAAGTGGAACCAATAGCAACAGAGTCCCCGTTTTTGGAAAAGGTTCAGCAATTACTGAGCTGGTCCCGTTTTATGAAGTCCTCATAAGTTGAAATTCGAATGTAATGGATTATATGAATCATGAGCACTCACAAACTCACAAAATTGTGAGATTAAAATGGTTTGGGAAACCGAAAGGTCGAGGGGCAGGGGGAACCTAAAGGTTTTGGGGGTTTTTTGTATAAAGATAGGAAAGTTAGAGGGAAGAAGGGGCTTTTTCCCTGGAAAAACTTGTAAGTTGTGATTTGTAAGAGGAACTATTTCGTTTTACAATAAGGAATTGCAAATTTTTCCTGTTGGAGAAGGTGCTGTGTGGAATATTCAAATGTGATAAACGAACAATGTTGAAGGGGAACTATTTCATTTTCGGCTTTTGTCTATTAACTGTGAGATCATTCTAACTCTTTGAACCTAAGTTCTTGTCTGAATGATCCCTGGTTCATTTTTTTGAAAATTTCCACTATGGGTGATGAATGTTGTTCATAAGCAATTGGCTATCTGGTTGTTAAATATCTTTAAATGTTCGTGTCTTTTGGAAAGACGTATTAGCTATCTGTGATTTATTTTACAACGCACGGACAAAATACATTGCTCATTAATAAGTAATAAGCGTGCTCCCTAGGGATAGGTTAGGTAGTTAGTTTTACTTTCTTGCTGTGTGTGTGATTTAGATGCATGAGAGTCTAATACGAGAGGTAAGAACCTACGCATCACATTGTGAATACTCCTTGCATTCTCTATCGATCTGCATCTTAGGTAGGCACGTGCATATCATACTTAATGTCATAAAATATATACGGTGGACCGGGCCGCAACTGGTAAAACCTTTTATTTTTTGTTACTTGACCTACGGTAGCCGGACCGCAAACCGGACGGATTCCCTATACCAAACAGTCACAGGCCAGTTGGGAACGTTGACTGGGGATAATCCCTTGCTGTTGTTGCCTGCGAATTTCCAGGCCTCAACAAGTTCTGGTGCTAGAAGGAGGGCCGCCAGTGCATGGCTGGCCAAGGAAACCTGTTTTCCCGAGATCATTCCACCGGCAATAGTTCAGAAGGCAGTCTGTTTCCCAATCCAATTCTTGAAGAGAAAGGGAGAGAAAATTTATATTCTATAGACAACTAAGTTGTTAATGATCTGAGAAGACACACTAGGGCATACATGAAGAAGATTGGAGGATTACCCATCATCCCTGAATTGCCCAGAAGAAAATATAAAAGGAAAGATCGTCCTATATTGGAAGATTCAGTGTTAGTGGGAGATTGGGAAGAATTAGTAGAAGTAGCATTACAGGAATTTGTACAACCTTTGAATCAAGTAGGCCCAGATACTCCTTACGGTTCTCCTATTCACACTCCTATTCATTCACCACCTCACTCTCCACCAAGACTCATGGCAGGCGTGAACGCAAATCAGCCACCCAACCCACCAAATCCACCACCTGCTTGGAAAGCTAGATCACCTTTAAACCTAACACCTCCTTTGCATGATTTACCTCAATCTTTTGAAAAGATGCTGCCCAAGTTTGATCCGAACGAGAAGATGTTAGTAGATGACCACTTGCAGAGTTTCTATCTAGCAATAGAAGGATTAAGGGCTGGGGAATATGAGGATGTGGTTTGTAGACTTTTTCCACACACACTTAAAGAAGCAACAGTGTCATGGTATTTTGGTTTGCCTGCCAATTCTATCCCTGATTAGGATACCTTTGAAAGGATTTTTAGAAGTAAATATGCAACCTAAAAAACTCATGCAGCTCTTATGAAAGGACTATGCGCCTTAAAGAAAGAAAGAAAAGAGAAGGTGCATAGTTTTACCCAAAGATTCACAGCCTATCTTAAGAATTTTTCTGAAGCTAACAAACCCTCGGATAAGGTCCTGATTGAATATTATACCTCAGCTCTAGGGCCCGAGTTAGCCATGTTTGCCAAAATGAAGGCCAAACCTACGTTAGCTGAGACTTATCAGGAAGCAGAAAAAGTAGAGGCTGAAAGGGAAAGTATCGAAGATTATCCTGAACGATCAAGAGAAAAAAATGTCGGGAGGAAAGATTTGTTGTTTACTAAGCCTAAAGAGGAGCAATCACCAGATTTCGAAGGAATGGAAAAAATGATGCAGAAGCTTTCTAACAGAATTATAGACTTGGAAAAGGAAAAGGAAACCCAAAAGTTCTACAAGCCCTATTACAAGAAAATGGAAGATAACAATCAATCCCAACCCCCTCCGCATAGCCCTACATCTATGAACTTAACGGAGGTAGGAATGGATAACTTTTGCACCTTCCACCAACAACCTCATTCTAAAAAGAGTTGTCCTCAATAGTTAAACTCAATGATGTTGGTTACGAATCAGCTTCTGGATTCCAAATTAACTGAAGACAACGAGGAAGAAGGGAAAGATAATAATAAATCAACAGAACAATAGGAGAATGAAGCTACGGTTTTATGGGACTGTGTATCGTTGTTTGACGCCAAGGAAGAAAAAAATATGAGACACGAAGGCCTCCTGGAGACAAATGTAACGACAAGAAGCTAGGGGTTGGTCAAGGAAAACAGTCTTATGCTCCCGAAGATCAGAAGACTGCAAAAGAATGTTAAGAAATTTCAAAATAGCTCCTCGACAAATAAGATTCCGGAGTTTACCATCACTAGTCAAAATCCTGGGCAGATTCACATGCCTATTAGGCCCAACGAAGGAAACAATGTTAGATCGAACCTCACAGAACATAAGATGGAGTACGACATTGTGGAGGATATCAAGAAGGTGAGGGCAAACATCTCATTATTTGAAATGTGCAATGTGCCATAGCAAAAAGAAAAGCTATTGAAAGCAAAGTTGCCCACTGACAATCATCCCCAAGAAGAAGAAATTGTTGAAACAAGTATGGGAGGTAAGCCTAAAAGTAAGAATCCACCTTTTCTCCTCACTTTTGAAATCTTCAACCATAATGTGTATAACTGCCTAGTAGACTCGGGAGCATCAGTCAATGTCATGTCGTTGTCGGTCTGCAAAAAGATAAATGGACAACCTAAACCATCTACTTGGAGGGTTGTTCAGTTCGATAGAACTAATGTGAAGGTAACTGGAGAAATGGAGGATGTTATCGTTCGCTTATCTTCCAATGATAAGGTGTGTCAAGTCATCGATATTGTGGTGGTTGACATACCGAAAGCTTATGGACTTTTTTTGAGCAGGGATTGGTTGGCTAAGCTGAACGGATATTTCGCCTCAGACTGGTCGCATCTGTGGCTGCCATATAAAGGAATCCCAAATCAAATTAAAGTGTTGAGGGAGCCCCACATGAGACATAATGTTACTCAGTTCGAAGAAAAAAATGAACCAGTGGACCCTGTTTTCGGAAACTATTTTATTGAGTTAGAACCGGGAAACTATCAAGCGGAAGAAGCCAGCGATACATCAGACACTCAGCCTGATCTCCTTCGGTTTTCACAGGCTGATGAAATCGATTGTAAAATAGTAGACTTAGCTGAAGATGTAGATATCAGTTCTCATGCAGTAGTAGGTAGAGATTTTTGGACGCTTTTCTTTGATGGTTCTAAAACTTTAGAGGGGTTGGGAGTCGGCAGTGTCCTGATTGACCCTATGAAAAACAAACATTTTCTTTCATGTAGGTTAGAGTTTGAATGTACCAATAACACAACTGAATATGAAGCATTGGTTCAGGGGTTAAGGAAAGCAATTGAATTAAAGGCAAATAATCTGGAAGTGTTTGGAGATTCTGAAATAATTGTAAAACAAATTCGGAATCAAATACATTGCATTTCTCCTCATTTAAAAGCTTATCAAAATGAAGTATGGGATTTACTTAAATGTTTTAATGCATTTAACATTGTATCGATTCCAAGACTTAAGAATGCAGCAGCTGACTTGTTGGCCACATCAGCTGCGAGGCTTGTGCCCTCTAATAATTGGTGCTATGGTGAATTGCTTTTCAAGCCCTCGGTTCCGGATATTATTACCAATCTACGAGTGTTCGATGACGATCAATAGATTATAGAATGCTTAACGAATGATAAGGCATTCAAAGGGGTGATTATTGATGATGAAGAACATCAGGCCGAGCCGAAATTCGATAATTTCATTCCTAAGGGAGTCAGAACTTTAGAACGGATGTTTGATTTAAATGAAAAATTTAGAAGACCAGCAAATGTGAAGACTCATAGCTCATCTCTACAGTTCGAGTTGATTAATTTGGGGACTGAGATGAAGCCTAAATATGTGAATCTTGGAAAATGTTGTTCACCAGCTGAAAGGGATAAGTTCATCGTTCTTTTCAAGCAATACAAAGATGTTTTTGCCTGGATGTATGAAGATCTGAAGACATATGACACCAGTATTATCCAGCATGTTATCCCCGTCAAATCTGGAATCAAACCTTATCAGCAGCCTTTAAGGAAAATGCATCCAAGATTGGAACCTCTAATCCAGAGTGAAGTTAAGAAATTATTGGATTCTAGAATCATTTTTAAGGTTAGACACTCGGATTGGGTTTCAAATCTTGTACTCGTGAGGAAGAAATATGGAGAAATCAGGTTATGTGTTGATTTTAGAAACTTAAATTGCGCTTCAGAGAAAGACAATTATCCCGTTCCACCCATGGAGCAAATATTACAAATGGTTTCAGGTTCTGAACTTTTCTCTTTATTAGATGGATTCTCAGGCTACAATCAAGTATTAGTAGCCGAAGAAGACAGACTAAAAATGACGTTCAGGACCAGGTGAGGAACCTTTGCTTACAGAAGGATGCCTTTTGGACTCATAAACACCGGAGCTACCTTCCAGAGGGCTATGGACATAGCTTTCCGTGGTCTGATTGGCCGCAGTGCTGTAGTATACCTCAATGACATCACGATATTCTCAAAGAAAAGAGAGCAACACACATTTCATCTAAGGCAGATTTTTGAATGATGCCGGAAATATGGTATCTCACTAAACCCCAAGAAGTGCGTGTTTGCTGTTACAGAAGGTAAGTTGTTGGGTCACGTGGTGTCTAAGAAGGGGATCTCCATAGACCCAGAAATGATCAAAGCCATTGAATAGATTCCCTTGCCCCATATTAAAAAGGGCATGCAATCATTTATGGGGACAATAAACTTCGTGTGAAGGTTTGTGCCAAATTTCGCTCAAATTGTTAAACCTTTGCAGCAAATGGTAAAGCAAAGTGTACAGTTCAAATGGACTGATGTAGAGAAGAACACATTCAATAAGATTAAAACAGCTATTGCGCACGCACCTTCCCTCAAAAGTCCAGATTTTGATAAAGATTTTATTCTGTACACTTTCACCTCTGATGATTCACTAGCAGCTGTGCTGACCCAGAAAGAAGATGGGGGAGATGAGTTCCCCATATCATTTATGAGCACTGGTCTGCAAGGGGCCAAATTGAATTACCCTGCTATGGATAAACAAGCTTACGCAGTGTTCAAAGCAGTGAAACAATTCATACCATATATACTGAAGAACCGGACAAAGGTAATAGTTCCACACCCAGCTGTGAGGTCTCTTTTTGTACAAAAGGAGCTAGGAGAAAGGAGAGGAAACTGGATAACGGCTCTACAAGAGTATGACCTCGAATTCAAGCCAGCCTCCATAGTCAAAGGGCAAGGATTGTGCAAACTGATGACTGAAAGTAAAGACGATGAAGAACATGACTGGGAAAACGAAGCTGAGTTACATTTGATGGATGTATGTCCTCTTTTCATAGCTCCGGACTCTTGGTATAGAGACCTTGTGCATTACCTTCAAGAAGGATTGTTACCAGAACATTGGAATTCTAAGCAAAGAAGAGCATTGCGTCTTAAATCAGCCTCATATCAAATTATTGAAGGAATATTATTCAGGAAGAATTATGATGGAGTTCTTCTTAGATGCTTAGAGAAAGAAGATGCGAAGAAGGTAATGATAGATTTACATGATGGGCCTGCTGGAGGACATTTTTTCGGAGATACTACAGCTCATAAAATTCTCAGAGCCAGATACTATTGGCCCACGTTGTTCAAATATGCACACGCCCATGTTAGAAAGTGCGCGACATTTGTGAAAGGTGTGGTGGAAGACAAGCTAAAGCAGCAGGACCGTTAAAGCCTGTGATGATAACAGAGCCTTTTGAGCAATGGGGGTTGGATGTCATTGGGGAGATAAAGCCAAATTCTTCTCTGCAACACAAGTATATTCTGACAGCAATTGACTACTCCACTCGGTGGGTCGAAGCCATTCCGTTGCGTAAAGTAAACGGAGATGCGGTCATGGTTTTTTTGCAAGACCATATTATGACCAGGTTTGGAGTTCCAATTTCTTTAGTCTTCAATAATGCTACTTACTTTTCCTCCATTATATTTACTATATTTTCTCATGAGAAAGGAATTAAGTTGCATTACTCTGCTAATTACTATCCACATGGAAATGGTTTAGCTGAATCCACAAATAAGAATCTGATTAGGATTTTAAAAAAGACAGTGATAGAAAATCAAAGGAGTTGGCACTCAGCGTTACCAAATGCTCTTTGGGCTGATAGGGTCACCCCCAAGACTTCGTTAGGTGTGTCCCTGTATACCCTTGTTTATGGGAAAGAGGCCATTCTACCCCCCAATATCATGTTACCCTCTTCCATAATCGCTCAAGAATCCAGAGGATCAAATAATGAAGTCTTGTAAATGAGGATATATAATCTCCTGAAAGCAGAAGAGTCTCGATATAAGGCCAGAGAACATTTTAAACAACAACAAGAGGTAGTAAAGAGATGGTTTGATAAACACAAGGCTAGAACAAAAGAATTAGAGGTGGGAGATTTGGTTCTCAAGTAGGACCATCCCCATGATGAGAAAGGAAAACACACAAACTTTCAACATTTATGGGTAGGACCTTTCCAGATTGCAGCAAAGCTTGGCCCCTCAACCTATAAATTGCAAGATTTACAGGGGTGGGAAGAGAACTTACCAGTAAATGGTTTATTTCTCAAACCTTATTTTTCCTGAGTTTTGTTTTTGTCCTTTTATCTTGTATATAAATAATTTGACTTCGCTGTTTACTTTGATTTATGTAGTTCTGTTTTGTTTTAGTTTAGATTTTGATTGATTTCAATAAAAGGAGGCAAACTCTTGGTTGCATGGAGAACATCAAAATTCTGGAATGATTAAAGTTCTTGGGTGTAAGACTGTGTATTATTGTTTATCTGTAAGAATTTCTTCTATTTTAGCAGTTTTCCCGAATGGCTATGAACACATTGAAGTCCTGCTTAATCCTTGTAAAATAAACCAGAATCAAAAGGTCTGGAATACTATTTTGAGGCTCCGTCCATCTCACATATTAAAATGTCCTAGGGAGTGACAGCAAAGGGCCCATGGAAAGGAAGTAGGGTAAACATTATATTGTACATAAATGATCCCATGCCAAGAATTGAATGCCAAAAGGCAGTTAAGAGTCGAAAGCTCCTATGAAAGCATGATGTACCAAAACAAAATACTGAACCATATAAGTACTAAATTACCAAATGTTCCTCTCCGTCTGTGAGCTGAAAATTGAATACATCTCTCACACAAAAGGACATTATGGATAGAGGAGCCTGAATAAAAAATTCAGAAAGAAAGGCATGCAGGAGGACTCATATGAAAAGGACAAAAGTTCAAGAACACAAAAGGTGCAAAAATGGCATAGGAATGAGGAACAAATGAATATTTCTGTTTACCATATGCTACAATCCTGTGGTGTCCAAGCTGGAAGCTATCTAAAGACAGAGGTAACAAATGAAACTCATCTTCCTGGCCTTAAAAGAGTTATCTTGACTTGAAAATCTTGGTTTCCACTCTCCTAAATTGGACTATCATCAATGATTAAAAGTACATATATTTGCCATTTGAGAAATCCAGATATCTGGAAGAATTCCACATGTTCGTTTGTTGTTAAACAGTCTGTTACTCAATAAATAATTGTCCAGAGATCTAGGTCCACCAGGTAGTCACCAATTGTTGCAGCTACAACTGTTTCCACAAATTTTCAAAATTTTGGACCCCCTTGGTAATTTTTAGCATTGCCTAGAATCGTTTGGATCCATGAACTCTATTTTTGTTTTCCTTTTGCTATAATTTTGGACTATTTTGAGGTTAAATCTCTTCATGCTTTTTGGAAAATTGCTTATGTCTGAAACTGTTGTGGGTTGTGGAATTTAGAGTTTGGTTTTTGCCCTTTGAGCTGCAATTTCTTTCTTTGTTCTCAGAAGCATATTTCTCATTCTAGCCACTGTTTCAGAGGCCATTTAAAAAACATATCGAAGCCATGTTTCCTTAGGTAGCCTCCGTTGCGGAAGCTGAACGATGAGCGTTCTGCAGGATAGTCTTTGATTTCTCTGATGTTGTGTTGTATTGTTTTGACTTGTTTGCATTATCGGAGGTTGATCGAATTTTGGGTCGGGGTTGTTTGATTTTGTGAAGCCTCTTTTTCTGCCACTGCATGACCTTAGGTTTTCCGAACACTTAACGTTTCATGGTGATTTCCGTGCCTATCGGAAAGTTTTTGGTTTTGATCGAAGGCTGTAGTCTGTTTGCTTTCCGCCATTGCGGCTCCTAAGCGAACTAAGTGTCCGCCATATAACCGCTCCGCTCGTCGATGCTTTGTCTGGGTTTTGTCGTTTTCGTCCTTTGACCGCGGGGCCCGTAGTATTTTCATCTTCCACTATTGCGGCTGCATAACGCGCTCACCTTTCGACGTTGATGTCTTTCTGTTCGCCGACAGGGAACTTTACCGCCCGATGCTTTGGCATGTAGTTCTTCCGACTCCGATAGGTTTAACGGTCTTGCGGAACTCGTTGTCCATCTGAAACCTACCGTTATGGCTGTAAGTAAGACTGTTTGGCTGATGTCTCAGTGTCTCAAGCCACCGATAAGGTTTTCCCCACCGTCTTGTGATTTTTTTAAACCCTGTGCAGACGTTGGTTGGTTTTTGATTCCTGTTAGGGCTTCGAAACAAGAGTGCAGTACAGAGTCTCATTTTGAGAATGAGTTTGTGTTGTTAGTATGGTTTAAGTTTATTGAAAAGATGCAATCCTAATTAATGATGAAATGTTGTTTAAATACAGGTGAAATCGAAAGGTTCTTCAGATTTGCTTCTGCGAGAAGACGTAGTTAAAGGACAAAGTTGAGGAAAGTTGGCTAAAAGTGATAAGCAAAGTTTGTTCTGAAATCAACAGATTTAAAAAAAGGGACAAATAAAAGACAAAGCGGAACCAATAGCAACAGAGTCCCCATTTTTGGAAAAGGTTCAGCAGTTACTGAGCTGGTCCCGTTTTATGAAGTCCTCATAATTTGAAATTTGAATGTAATGCATTATACGAATCATGAGCACTCACAAACTGAAAAAATTGTGAGATTAAAACGGTTTGGGAAACCGGAAGGTCGAGGGGCAGGGGGAACCCAAAGGTTTTGGGGTTTTTTGTATGAAGATAGGAAAGTTAGAGGGAAGAAGGGGCTTTTTCCCTGGAAAAACTTGTAAGTTGTGATTTGTAAGAGGAACTATTTCATTTTACAATAAGGAATTGCAAATTTTTCCTGTTGGAGAAGGTGTTGTGTGGAATATTCAAATGTGATAAACGAACAATGTTGAAGGGGAACTATTTCATTTTCGGCTTTTGTCTATTAACTGTGAGATCATTCTAACTCTTTGAACCTAATTTTTTGTTTGAATAATCCCTGGGTCATTTTTTTGAAAATTTCCACTATGGGTGATGAATGCTGTTCATAAGCAATTGGCTATCTGGTTGTTAAATATCTTAAATGTTCGTGTGTTTTGGAAAGACGTATCAGCTATTTGTGATTTCTTTTACAACGCATGCACAAAATACATTGCTCATTAATAAGTAATAAGCTCGCTCCCTTGGGATAGGTTAGGTAGTTAGTTTTACTTTCTTGCTGTGTGTGTGATTTAGATGCATGAGAGTCTAAGACGAGAGGTAAGAACCTGCGCATCGCATTGTGAATACTCCTTGCATTCTCTATCGATCTGCATCTTAGGTAGGCACGTGCATATCATACTTAAAGTCATAAAATATATACGGTGGACTGAGCCGCAACCGGTAAAACCTTTTTTTTTTGTTACTTGACCTACGGTAGCCGGACCGCAAACCAGACGGATTCCCTATACCAAACAGTCACGGGCTAGTTGGGAACGTTGACTGAGGAGAATCCCTTGCTGTTGTTGCCTGCGAATTTCCAAGCCTCAACAGGTTCTAAGACGTTGGAGTGTTCAGGAGCCGGCTGTGTCCTGATTGATCCTAAGAAGAATAAACATTTTCTTTCATGTAGGTTAGAGTTTGAGTGCACCAATAACACAGCTGAATATGAAGCACTAGTTCATGGACTAAGAAAAGCAAGTGAATTAAAGGTAGAAAATCTGAAAGTGTATGGGGATTCCGAAATAATTGTAAAACAAATTCGAAATCAAATACATTGCATTTCTCCTCATTTAAAAGCTTATCAAAATGAAGTATGGGATTTGCTTAAATATTTTCATGCATTTAACATTGTATCAATTCCTAGACTTAAAAATGCGGTAGCTGACTTGTTGGCCACCTCAGCTGTGAGGCTTGTACCCTCTAATAATCGGTGCTCTGTTGAATTGCTTTTCAGGCCTTCGGTTCCAGATATGATCACCAATCTACAAGTGTTTGATGATGATTAGCAGATTCTAGAATGCCTGACAAATGACGAGTCTTTCAAAGGGGCGATTATTGACTATGAAGAACATCAAGCCGAGCTAAAATTCGATAATTTTATTCCTAAAGGAGTCAAGACGTTAGAGCGAATGTTTGATCTAAATGAGAAATTTAGAAGGCCAGTGAATGCGAAGACTCATAGCTCGTCTCTACAGTTCGAGTTGATTAATTTGGGGATTGAAAATGATCCTAAATATGTGAATTTGGGAAAGTGTTGCTCTCCAGGTGAAAGGAATAGGTTCATCAGTTTGTTCAAATAATACAAAGATGTTTTTGCCTGGAAGTATGAAGATTTGAAGACATATGACACCAATATTATTCAGCATGTTATCCCCATCAGATTTGGAATCAAACCTTATCAGGAGCCTTTAAGGAAAATGCATCCAAAATTAGAACCTTTGATTCAAAATGAAGTAAAGAAGCTGTTGGATGCTCGAATTATCTTCAAGGTTAGACACTCGGAATGGGTTTCAACTTTGGTACCGGTAAGAAAGAAATCCAAAGAAATTAGACTATGTGTGGATTTTAGAAACTTAAATCGCTCTTCGGATAAAGACAATTATCCTGTCCCACCCATGGAACAGATATTGCAAATGGTTTCGGGTTTTGAATTATTCTCTTTATTAGATGGGTTCTCAAGCTACAATCAAGTGTTAGTAGCTGAAGCAGACAAACTTAAAACTACATTCAGAACCAGATGGGGAACTTTTGCTTACAGAAGGATTCCCTTTGGACTCATAAACGCTGGAGCTACTTTCCAGAGGGCCATGGACATAGCTTTTCGTGGTCTAATTGGCCGCAATGCTGTAGTATACCTTGATGACATTACGATATTCTCAAAGAAAAGGGAGGAACACACGTTTCATCTAAAACATATTTTTGAATGCTGCCGAAAATATGGTGTCTCAGTAAACCCCAAGAAGTGCGTGTTTGCCGTTACCGAAGGTAAGTTGTTGGGTCATGTGGTTTCTAAGAAGGGGACCTCCATAGACCGAGAGAGGATCAAAGCTATCAAACAGATTCCCTTACCCCATAATAAAAAGGGCATGCAATCATTTATGGGGACAATAAATTTCATGCGAAGGTTTGTGCCAGATTTTGCTCAGATTGTTAAAACAAAGTGTACAATTCAAGTGGAATAATGTAGAGAAGAATGCATTTAGTAAAATAAAGACAGCAGTTGCACATGCGCCCTCCCTCAAGAGTCCGAATTTTGAGAAAGATTTTATTTTATACACTTTCGCATTTGACGATTCACTAGCAGCGGTGCTAACCCAGAAGGAAGATGGGGGAGATGAGTTCCCCATATCATTTTTGAGCACTGGTCTGCAAGGGGGTGAATTGAATTATCCAGTTGTGGATAAACAAGCTTACGCAGTATTCAAAGCGGTAAAACAATTCAGACCATACATACTTAAGAATCGGACAAAGGTAATAGTTCCACACCCAACTGTGAGGTCTTTTTTTGTACAAAAAGAGTTAGGAGAAAGAAGAGGCAACTGGGTAACAGCTCTACAGGAGTATGACCTCGAATTCAAGCCAACCTCTATAGTTAAAGGGCAGGGATTGTGCAAATTGATGACTGAAAGTAAAGACAATGAAGAAAATAACTGGGAAAACGAAGCTGAGTTACATTTGATGAATGTATGTCCTCTTTTCACAGCTCCAGACTCCTGGTATCGAGACCTTTTGCATTACCTTCAGGCGGGATTGTTACCGAAACATTGGAATTCTAAGCAAAGAAGAGCACTGCGTCTTAAATCAGCCTCATATCAGATTGTTGAAGGAATATTATTTAGAAAGAATTATGATGGAGTTATTCTTAGATGCTTAGAGAAAGAAGATGCGAAGAAGGTCATGATAGACTTACATGATAGGCTTACTGGAGGACATTTCTCCGGAGATACAACAACACATAAAATTTTCAGAGCTGAATACTATATGCCCACACTGTTCAAAGATGCACATGCCCATTTCAGAAAGTGCGACATCTATCAAAGGTGTGGTGGAAGACAAGTTAAAGCCGCAGGACCTTTAAAGCCTGTGATGATAATAGAAAACCAAAGAAGTTGGAATTCAGTATTACCGAATGCTCTTTGGGCTGATAGGGTCACCCCCAAGACTGCGTTAGGTGTGTCCCCATATACCCTTGTTTATGTAAAAGAGGCCATTCTCCCCCCCAATATCATGCTACCCTCTTCCATAATCGCTCAAGAATCCAGAGGATCAGATAATGAAGTCTTGCAGATGAGGATACATAATCTTTTTAAGGCAGAGGAATCTAGATCCAAGGCCAGAGAACGTTTTAAACAACAACATGAGGTAGTGAAGAGGTGGTTTGATAAGTACAAATATAGAACAAAAGAATTTGAGGTGGGAGATTTGGTTCTCAAGTGGGATCACCCTCATGACGAGAAAGGAAAACACACGAAATTTCAACAGTTATGGGTAGGCCCTTTCCAAATTGCAGCAAAGCTTGGCCCCTCAACTTATAAGTTGCAGGATTTACAGGGATGGGAGGAGAACTTACCAGTAAATGGTTTAGTTCTTAAGCCTTATTTTTCTTGATTTGGTTTTATTTTATTCCATTTTGTATATAAATAATTGACTTGTTTTGCCACTGTGATTTGTTCTTTTCCTGTTTGTTTAGTGTAGTTCTCTCCTGATACCTTATAAAGGAAGCAAACTTTTGGTTGCGTGGAGGGCATCAGAACCCTTGATAAACTTAGATTCTTTGGGCATTAGGCTGTTTGAATATGTTGGAATTACTTCTAGTAAGTAGTTTTCCTAAAAATGTCTATGAACACATTGAGGTCCAGCGTAATCCCTGAAATAACTCAGAATCAAAAGCTCTGGAATACTATTTCGAGGCTCCATCCATTTCACATCTAAAAAGTCTTTGGGGTGACAACAAAAGACCCATGGAAAGGAGAGGACGGTAAACAGTATATTATATCTAAATGATCCCATGCCAGGAATTGAAAGCTTAATGGCTAATAAGAGTCAGAACTTGTAAGAAAGCAAATATCATCGAAACAAAGTACCAAATTATATGAGTACAGATTGCCAAGAGTTCTTCTCTGTCCATGAGCTGAAAATTAAATGCATCTCTCACACAAAAGGACACTATGGATAGAAGAGCCTGAATACAATTCAGAAGGAAAGGCATATGGAGGACTCAAAAGGCACAAAAGTGCAATTGGCATGGGAATGGGGAACAAATGAATATTTATGTTCACCACGCGTTCCAATCCTGTGGCGTCTAAGCTGGAAGCTACCCAAAGACAAAGTTAAAATGAAATCCGCCTACTTAGGCCTCGAAAGAATTATCCTGACTTTGAGGTTTTTGGTTTCCATTCCCAAAAAATTGGATTATCATCAATAATTACGGGTTCATGTATGTGACATTATGGGAATCCAGACATCTAGAAGAATTCAGCATGTCAGTTTCACTACTAAACAATCTATTGCTCAGGGAAGGGTTTATTCAGAGATCTGGATTCACCAGTGAGTCGCCAATTGTTGTAGCTGCAACATTTTCCCAAATTTCTAAAAATTTTGGACTCTCCTTTTGATCTTGTTTTCCCCCACTCTGCTACGTGTTTGGATAATTTTTGCTATTCGAGATTTCGTTTGGTCTGTGCATGATTTTTGGACTGTAAGGCTTAACAGTTTTACTATATTTATCATTGAGATATGGGACGGAATTGTTATTTGCCGTTTTTTGAAGGGTAGACTGAGTTTCATTATTGGAAAATAGACCTCATTTTTATCTTTCGGAATGAGTTATGATTTTGATCGGAGGCTGCAGGCTGATTGAGTTCCGCTATTGCGGCCCACGAATAGACTAATCGCCCGTCGGAATGTTTGTCCTGTCGCCGATATCCTGTTCATTGTTTCTCTGATGTTGACTAACCTGCATATTTTCTTGACTGTAAGACTTCCGCCATTGCGGCTGTGCAACGCTCTAACTATCCGATACCTCAGTAAGTCCTGCCCCGATGTTTTATCACGCCGAGTTTTTATGTGTATTATGGAACCCCTAGACAGTTAGCCTTCCATCGTTGCGGATTTATAGCACACTAATTGTCCGATGTCTAGTGTTCCTATCCATCGATGGGGATTCTTATATGCACGTTTCTAAATCTTTTGCCCGCCAGTTGTCATGAGCTCGTCATTTTTTCATAGAGGACCTTCATGCTTCGTCTCTGTAGGTTGATGTTACACGAGAAGGCCCACTCCGTTTTCCTTTCCTTTCAGTTTTCATTTAATTAGTATTATGTTTATATTTATTGAAGATAGTCAGAATAAATGATGAATTTTCGTTTGATCACAGACAGACATGGGAGTTTTTCTCAGATCCATGTGAAGATTATTGCGGCGAAGAAGATGCAGTTGGAGGACAAAGCAGGATGAAAAACATAAGGCAACAGAGTTGTTGCTCAAGGAAAATAAAGTAATAAGGGTCTGATGAGGGTCCAATGAATGGTAGAATGTAATCATTAAAGAGAAAGGGCCCTGGCTTGGGCATTTCGTTGGTTACCTAGCGGTATCCGTTTTTTATTAAAGTCTTTATTTAAAACGAAGCATGGAATCATGAGCTTTGGCAAAACGACAAGGCTGGAGATTGAAACATTGGTGGGGCAACCAAAAGGTTGAGTTGGTTCTTGTATAAGTGGGATATGAGAGAAAGAAAAAGGGATTTTTCCCAGATAAACTTGTGAACTACTTGTTGTAAGAGGAACTACTTCGTTTTGCAATAATAAAATTACAAATTTTGCCTGTTGGAGAAAGTGCTATGTGGAATGTTCAAATGTTATGAAATGAACCATGTTGAAGGGGAACTATTTCGTTTTCAGTTTTGTTTCATTAATTGTGAGAGCATTCTAACTTTCTGAACCTATGTTCTTATTTGAATGTTCTCTGGTTTATTCTGTGATAATTTCCACCATGAGTAATGGATGTTTTAACGGTTGATGAGCTATCTTGTCGTGTATATCTTTATTCATGTTTATTTGTTTTGATTCTAAGAACAACTATCTGTGATTTATCTTAACATGTGAATAGTATTACATTACTAATGAATTAATGATCTTGCTCCCTAGGGATAGCTTAGTTAGCATTTGTTTTTCTAGTTGTGCGTGATTTAGGTGCGAGAGAGTCTAAGACGAGAGGTAAGAACTTGCACATCACATTGTGACCACTCCTCGCATTCTTCATCAATCTACATCTTAGATAGGCACTTGCACATCATACTTAAAGTCAAAAAATACAAAATATACACGGTGGACCGGGCCACAACTGGTAAAACCCTTTTGTTTTTGTTACTTGACCTACGGTAGCCAGACCGCAAATCGGACGGATTCCCTACACCAAACAGTCATGGGCTAGTTGGGAACGTTGACTAGGGAGAATCCCTTGTTGTTGTTGCCTGTGAATTTCTAGGCCTCAACGGTAATAAAACCATTGCCCATTGCCCAGTTGGATAGATCCTCCATGTGAGGGAGAGTAGAGACGGGGGGGGGGGGGGGGG
>LPNX010648159.1:480960-687724 GCA_001517045.1 Pseudotsuga menziesii
CAATAGAATTCAGATTCAATTAATTTCAGTGCAGATTTGCATAGCTGCCAGATTGATGTTCCTTGCCCATCCCAAGGATGACAAAGAACTATGGAGTGTGGCTTCCTTATATATTTTTTCCTGATGACTACTTTCCACCAATCCCTACTTCTGGAAACCAATCTCCAAACCAGCTTAGCTCCTAGCGCTTTATTCATCTGCTCCAGATCTCTAATGCCCAACCCCCCCTTTAATTTTGGGGTCTTAACCACATCCCATTTAACGAGATGGAATTTTTTAGATTAAACTTTTCCTCCCTGCCAAAGGAACTTTATTATTTCCATACTTATGTTGTTTGTGATCATCTTTGGGGCTAGAACCATTGACTTGGTGTATATGGGGTAGGCGGATAGAATTGACTGAATGAGAGTGGCTTTCCTTGCAATGTTGAGCCAACGCGTACCAAGAGAGAGAACCTTGTTTTTTATTTTTTGTATTACAGGTCTCCAAATGGCTGAAGAGAAAGACTTTTCGGTGATTGGTATTCCCAGGTAGTTGAAGTTGGTCCAGTCATGATTGACTTTAATGTTGAGAATATGGGAGATATCTCTAAGGGTGTTGACGTTGCTGTGCCACCCATAGATTTGGCATTTATCCAGGTTCACCTTGCTGCCCGAGGAAAGAAGGAAGAGATTGAGATACTGCTGGAAACTCCTAGCTATATAAGTGGATGCCCTTCCCAGCAAGATGGAATCATCAGCAAAGAGTGCATGATTGATGGATTGGATCCCTTTTTTCAAGGAGAGGCCAGGAATCATTCCTTCCTCAAGCTGTTTGTTTAGTCTTCTGGTCATACAATTTGCAACTAAAATGTACAGAAATGGGGATAGAGGGCAGCCCTGCCTTATCCCTCTTTTAGGTTTGAATAATTCAGAGGGTCTTCCGTTAACTAGAGGTGCTATCCAAGGTGAGCTTATGCACGCTTGAATTTGTTTGACAAAGATGGGAGGGAACCCAAACTTTTCAAAACCAGAAATATAAAATCATGTCTTAGTCTATCAAGGCGTTGGCCAAATCAAGTTTGCTGGCCATTCCAGATTCCCTACTTTTTTGATTGGAATGTATTGCTTCTTGGACTAAAATTATGTTATCACTTTTGTGGCTGTCGACTATGAAACCTCCCTGATTTGGAGAGATTAAGGTAAGGAGGGGATAATAGTTTTCATCCTGAGAGATAGGACTTTGGAGAAAATTTTGTATGAGGCATTACAAAGAGAAATGGGTCTGAAACGTTTAATAGGGGTGGGATTAGGATCTTTTGGGATTAAGGCCAAGAAGGTGGAGTTTGTTGCACCTCCCATCCTTCCTTTGGACATCCAAGAAATGAGGCGAATCAGGTCTTTTTTTATGAAGTGCCAACACATTCTATAAAAACGAATTGGGAAGCCATCAGGCCTGGGGGATTTGTCTAGATGGAGGGACCAAATGGCCCTCTTAATCTCTTCTTCAGAAATGGGTGCTTCTAGGGCTTCGATATCTTCAGGTTTGACTAGATGGGGAATGTCTTTAACCATTTCCGCCATATCCTCTTTAAGGACTTCCTCTTCATTATTATACAAATTTTCAAAATAACCCCTTACCTCATTGATGATCTCGGCCTAGTCTGTGGTGGAAGTTCCGTCATCCTTTTTGAGCTCCCTTATGGTGTTCCTACTTTGCCTTTCCTTGCACTGATTTTGAAAAAAAATTGTATTATGGTCTCCGCTGATTAGCGATAGATTCATGGACTGCAACCTTAAACTTTCCTCCTCCTTCCTGAGAGTGGTCTGCAAAGCCTTTTCAAGCTCTATTTCCTGGATAATTAACTCCTTGGTAACTTCTCTTGCTCCCATGTGTCCATGCAATGTTTCCATCTGCTTGATTAGCTCTAGCTTTCTGTTCTTGGGCTCCTGGCAGTGCTTCGTCGCCCATTGCTTGAGAGCAGTTTTCACACACTTTAACTTTTGCTCCCAAATGTAAGTCGGGGATCTCGGTATAAAACAACTCCAATCGTTATAGATGATGTCGGAGACACCTTCTGATTCCATCCAGAGGTGATTAAATCGAAAAGGAAGAGGTCTCAGCTTCCCCACATAATATAGAAAGAAGCATATTGGTTTATGATTTGAAACAGTTGAGCAGAGTAGCTTTGATTCTGGGATTGCCAGATTCTTTAAAAGGTGTGGAATAACCAACACCCTATCAAGACTGGCTACAATGTGTCCCGGTCCTATCCTTTTATTATTCCAAGTGAATTTACCATTTTTTGGCTTGACATCTGCTAGACCCCAATAGGAAATCAGGTCCTCTAGCCTCTCTCCAAATGGATCTCTGACTTTGGTGCCTCCCCTGCGCTCTTCGGCCGATATAGTAACATTGAAGTCTCCTGCAAATATACAGGGACATTGCTTTTTCCCCACGCATTGGTCTTCTAAGGAGTTCCAGAAAGAGTCTTTTTGTGCCTGAATGGTAGGGCCATAAATGTTCCCCACCCAGATAGTTTCCTTGCTTTCCTTATCTTCAAGTTCCACAAAGAGACAGTTCTTATTTTCTATTGCTGAATGCATTGTGAATTTTCCCTTGTCCTACCATGTGAGGATGCCTCCTCATGCCCCAGTCGCACTGACTGCTTTTTCTTCACCTTTTGGCCAGATTTTCTTTATTGATGAAAGACTGTCTTCTGTAGTCTTTTTTGTCTCTTGGATGAGGAGGATGGAGTTAGCTTCCATTTTTTTAATTCTTTTAACAACTTCTATTTTCTGATTTCCTCCCAGTCCTCGGCAATTCCAAGATACCAGCTTCATTATTTCCTATGTTGATGGAGCGCCCTCTCCTTTTCTTTCTTTTCTTCTCCAGGGATGAGGAGGTATTTATGTGCCTGTGGGTTTCTTACCAAAAAATCTAGGTTGGAATGTTTTCCTGTTGCTCTTTCCCTTGCTGCTTCCTGTTCTCTGAGAGTTTTATTGGATCTTCTTCCTTTTTCAGATAGCGATTCTGGTTCTTCATTGGAGTTTTCTGAGACTTTTTCTGATGTTGCCCTTGTCTTAGACCGGTGCATGTACCTCCATTGTTAGCAGAGGAATCAGGTCTTAATTCTGTATGCGTTTGAACCGGAGGACTTTGAGCTAGATGCTCTTCCATGTCATGAGAAGGTAAAATATTTGGGGCTTCAACCTCTTGCAAGGTGTTAGTCTCTTCTCCCGCCATGATTTCCCCTTCTTCTTTCTCCTCATTAGCTAGTGCTTGAAACTAATTTTCGACTGCATTCTTTGCCGTGGTGGTTTGAGATTGAGTTGGGGCTATTCTTGCTCCCTTTATTTTACTTGCTACGTTCCATCCTTCCTCAGGGTTGGATTTTTCTGGCTTCTTTGGGCAAGACTTGGAAAAATGCCCATATTCATGGCAATACTTACATTTAAAAGGAATCTGCTCGTAATCCACAGTCTGCATGTGGTTCCACCTATCTATTGTCGAGTTGATGGCTACTAGAAGCCCTTTCTCCAGGTCGACTTCAACACAGATCCTTGCGCATGAAAACATGGGGGCTTTTGGCTTTGATTTGTCTATGTATTTCCCTAGGGTATTTCCTATTGCACGGAAGTCCTCATCATTCCAACAATGTAGTGGTAGATGGGGTAGCTTCACCCATACCGACACTGCCTTAGGGATATATTTTTCAGGGTCGAAGGAGGGGTCCCATTTGTTAAGATACATCCCTCTCAGCCCCATAAAATATGGCCCATTTCTGAATATAAGATCCTGATCCTCCTTTTTTTCAAATATGAAAGCAAAGTAACCCTTGCCGTAGAATATTTGTTGCACTTCCCTTTGGATGAGCACTCTCCAGTTTTTATTAAGCCATACTTCCATAGATCTGGGGGAGGGCCACAGTCCTGTGAATAAGCCGATCAACCTTTTTTTTGATAAGGTAACAATCTTCCTTTTTGAAGCCGTGGAGGAGAGCTTGACACTCGGAACTTCGGATCTCTTGACAAAACGAGAAGAGGCAGTCACACTGGATGGCAGGGGGGAAGAGGATGCCACAATCCTTTGAAAACACCCATCGAAATCCTCTGGATCAGGGCCCAAGGGGGTCCATGATGCCTGGTAGCCTAAACTGCCGCGCAGGCAAGCCGAAGGCGTGAAGGAGAACGTTCGCTGCATGATACCGGTTATCGATCACTGCGTTTTTATGAGAATGGATTTCTTATGCATATAACCAACACTGAAATTTTTCACTTATGAGAATTGAACTTGGATGGGGAAGATAACAAGCATTCCTCCCAACCACCCAAGGTACATCCAATAAATTTAAAAATTTGGACCATTTCTCGATTTGTGCCTGTCATCCTTGCGCAGGGGCCATAAGTGACATTATATTATTGATATGATCACACATTTTAATTTTAATTGAGACCCAACACTTTCAAATGGATAAGGTTAAGAATTGGGATGACGTTGGGATTGGTTATGATAATTGATGTTGCTTTCACTTGTATAAGAGTTGTTTCCTAGTGTTATGATCCTTCCCAGTGGCAAAATGCGAGTTGGAAAGGCCCGCTTGGATTAATAAAAAGGAAGCCATTTAATGTAAGTTGGACTAGTCCCATTATGTTTGTTATAATTAAATAAGGTCCACTATGGTAGTTAGTATCAAATAATGTACTGTGGTCTCATTAAAAAAGGTCCATTAAGTAATTAGGAGGTTATTATAGTTATGGTCTTTTGTTATATATAAGTAAGGATGGAGTACTCCTTGTGAGAGGTGTAGAAGAATATTGTATTTGGTGCTTAGCTCATTGAGAGGTCACCCAAACTTAAGAGGCAAGTGAACATGAGTGAATTCCTTCCATACAAGGATCAATTGTAAGGTGTTTCCCTACCCTAAGGTGCTTTTTTTACCAATAAAGAATTGAATTTTTTTGTTATATTGTTTGTAATTCCATATTAATATTTAAAGTACATAACAAGTGGTATTAGAGCACTTTCTAGAGCCCCAAAGGGAGAATTCATTTTTCCTTTTATTTTGTATATTTTCAAAGGGAGTAAGAGGGCCACAACACTCAAATCAAATTTCGAATAAATTTCAGTAGAATTTCCAAAAACAAACTGTAGATCTATATTCTCCTCACAAAAATACGCAATTAAAAGAAAAAATCACTCAAATTGGGGACCAAATAAAGGATATATTGTAGATTGAAGCCTGTTTTTTAGGGATTTTCAATAACAATCAAGGATCTTGCAGAGGACATAACTTGTTTCGAGGCAATTAGATTGCAACCAGACAACACCATTGGATAGTAAACTTCTAGGTATTTGATATGACATATTATATATATGTTTATGGTCAATATACAATATACTATAACCCATTGCAAAAAATTTCCCTCAAACCCTCATAAATTAAAAAATGGAAAGGTGGTGGAACATACCATGAGAGGAACCCATATGTGTGAGAAAATTTTTAGGACATGTATGGAAATTCAGAAGTTATAAACTAGACAAGTCGGAAATTGAGGAGAACCATATTCTTAAAACCACATTTTATTTCATTATTGAAGATTATAACCAAGAAAGATGCACATGGTATGTATGATATAAAATATGCTTATGAGAAATGGTATATGGATAGTTGTAATTTTTTGGAAGATAACTATTTCCATCTTCTTTTTAATGACTCTTCTTCACTCTATGAGAAGAAATTTGTGGAGAAAATATATCTGTAAGTGGTGCTTACTAATTTCTAGTATGTTTGTTCTAAAACAATAGAGCTCCTTTTACAACCATTATTTTATTGCCACATAAATGATTTGTTTGTTTTGGATAGGTATACTTATTTGGATCCACAAGACCATGGCGGGAATTTGAAGCATAGGTGTTCATGGAGATTAGGTGTCATTGGTTGAGTGTCAACTTGAGCACTTGGATATGAGACCCATGTTTATGGATGATTCCCTAGTATTACTTTAGCATTGCAATTAGTCCTTACACATGGGACATTGGCTACTTCAACATGGTAGTCAACACTCACACATGGGCCCTAGGCTTGGTGGAGTTTGTTGGTCTACTTGCCATGGTGGAAAACACTTGTACATGTGGCCTTGGTTCCTTGGCCTACTTCAGCATTGGGGTCAATGATCGTCCATGGGACCCTAGTTTATGGTTGCACCTTCACATCAAGTGTTGAAGGCAATGCTTTTCCAAGGGGGGTAGAGTGTTATGATCCTCCCTAGTGGTGTAATGAGAGGATGAAAGGTCCATTTTTAGTAATGATAATGGATGCCATTATCATTACTAGGTCCACTATGTTTGTTATTATTAAATGAGACCCACTATGATAGTTGTTATTGAAAAATGTAATGGGGCCTCACTAAAGACGGTCCACTAGGTAGTTATGAGGTTTTTATGGAAATGATTTTCTTGTTATCTATAAGTAAGGTTAGAGTCCCCCTTACAAAAGGTGTCAAAGAATATTGTATTTGGAACTTAGCTCATTAAGAAGTCACCAAACCTTAAAAGGCAAGTGAAAATGAGTGGATTACTTCCATAAAAGGATCAATGGTAAGGTGTCTCCCTAGACTAAGGATTTTGTATCATTAAAGAATTGAGAACTTATTTTATCTTGTGTGTGATTCCATATTCATATTTAAGGTACACAACTCCTCGGCCTTTGCAACTTGATGCTTTGACACCTTGGAAAGAGCTTTCCTCTATCACAACTTTCGAGGTTGGGTAATTGATAATTTGGGCAGTCAATCCCAACTTGGGCACTGCCCTTTCTATAAAATATATGATATACATAGAGTCTTTTAGAGGCAAGAAGACATTATAGTTGATAACATAACCTCCATATTTTCAGTAGCAAATAAATTTCATACACAATAAGAGCTCCATAATAGTGGATATGTAGTAATTATGGAAGCTTTGCATCAATATAAAAGGTAAATTCAAAGTCTAGAAGTCGAGTGCAATCTACTTCATCAATTAATTACCAATCTGAACAAAGGCTCCCAATTTACTGCTTCTGGTTTTAGAATGTCAATAGGGTCAACACTTGGTGAATTGAAAGAGGATTAGATGTTCACCAACTTCTAGTAGACATGGACATGGATGGCATGACACACAAACCCCGACCCTCATATAATGGTCAAGAAGAAACATATACCAAGCATGTCTTTCACTAAGTTTAGATTTACTTTATATATTGCAAAGTAGGTTTGATTTTATGTATTTTTATTATATATATACATAAGCACAAACTTGTGGGCATCCTTTGCATCCTTTTTCTACAAACTCTCAAGTTTCTGGGCAAATTATGACCTATAAGCTATGAAACAACCCTTTTATTTTTTCATTGTTATGTTGACCAATGCAACTGTAGCAATTTTCTAATACAAAAAATTATCTCTTTTTGTTAAAAAAATATGTGGTGTCTCAAATTTAATTTAGAAATAGAGAAATAATTAATAATGTTAATTATTAACATATTACACATGATACATTTATTATAAATCAAGCAACATCAACATCAACATGATATGAAAATATACTTGAGCAATAATACCAAAATCAAAATAAATGAAATATGAATCTCAATTCAAATATATGTGTCCAATAATATACATCGTAGCAAACAATTGTTGCTAGGTCTACTATGAGACCTAGAAGCTATAATGCTTTAGATAGACGAGAGATAATTTATAATTAGATATATAGCTATAGTGGCACCTATATCACCCGAGGTGTAGCTCTAATTTTGTTGGTTTTCTCGATTAAGGGTTTTAAGGGTAAATCTTTGTGTATTATGTGCGTGCCATTGTTTAATCTCTAGTTTTCTCTCTGAATCTATGTGCATTGTTTCACTTCATAGGTTTAAAACTTACATGCGGTATCAAACCTTGATTATTGGCTTCAGGGGGACGTCTTTGTTGCTAAGGGTTTGACTCGTTTGATAAAGCAAGTTTATCTTAGGTTTGTGATAACCTGAGTTCAATGGGAGATTTGTAGTGGTGATTTGTGTGTTGAAAGAGAATGGCAAGTAGTTATATAATCAAGATTTAGAAATTTATTGGTTGAAGCTTTGAGTTATGGAAGCTCAAAATATAAGCTCTTCTTATAGGTCGATGATGGTGAGTTGTTATGGATCTAAGCAAACAACTTGCTACGATGGAGAAACAAGACTGGAAAAAGATGGAAAGAAAGGTGAGAAGTACGATTTGAATTTTTCTATTAGAATCAGTGTTGTTGAAAGTTGAAATAGAAGACAACATAAATAAGTTGTGGGATAAGTTAGAGAGTTTGTATCAGTCAAAGTCCATGGTAGACAAGTGATTGTAACACCCCAGTTTTGACAATGTGGTATTGAATTGGATATGATGTAAATATTGTATTTAATCGTGGTGTGGAGCTGAAGGAAAATGTCCCACCATGGATTTAGTGTTTTATGTTTGGTGATTAAAAATTGATGCTGAAGATTTATGTGCTATCCAGGCACAATACATTTTGAGACATCATGTAAAATGAAAATTAATAAAAATACCACAACTAGCTAAGTGCCGCAACGTGAAAGAGATTGGGGCATGATTTCACAAGGAATAGGGAGGGGGGGTTATTCAAATCCTTGAGTCAATGAGGAAAAGCCAAATGCCAAGGGGGAAAACCCATAAAGTTGTCAACTACCCTTTTTGTCTTTTATGCCCAGTCATCTAAATTTGGTGAAGGAAGTATTGCCTTGGGATTGGAAAGGTATGGAGGTCAAATTCGAATTTGGGAAGTGACCCATTTTTGGAAAACATGTTTTTGGCTTCTTGGGCAAGTGAATTCTTGGAAATGCATTCCCAAGCCATTATTCACCCATGTGTTTACTTCCTCATGCAACTAGAGATAGCTAGGGCATTCTCCCTCACGGTTTTTGTTGTTGTCTACATTCCTCCATGGCTGGGGATTTCGTTTTTGGTATGGTTGAGTGAATGTGCAACAGTGATGCCCGATTTGGGGGTTTTGAGAGGCCATTTTGACTCCCTCATGCAGTTGGAGCATGCTGTGCGTTTCCACCATGTTTTTATGTTGTCTCCTCATTCCTTCATGCACAAAATTCCGTTGTTGTTATTGTTCAGTGAATGGGCAAAAGAGAACCACAATTTTGGGGTTTATGGCAGTCGTTTTTGCCCATGTGAAGCCATAGACGTCTCTAAAATCGAGTTTGATATCATAAGGTTGTTTTCCCTTGTTTCCATTTTCGTTTTGGCTTCTTAGGACGTTTTTTTGTCCATACCAGCATTGGTATTTTGATGTGAAGTGTATCCTTGTATTGCCTTGGATGAGTAAGTCCAAGGAACCCATCTGTCAGGTGGTTGGCTGTGTTGGATTTGATTGTTTTCTTGGATGAGTAAGTCTAAGGACCCCATGTTATTGGTTGTTTCCTTAGCATCCTTTGAAACCCAATTCCTTATTGGCTTGGCTGGACAGTTTGTGAAACGCAACGGTGTGTTGGATTGACTATGGATATACAGTTTTGGCTAGGTATGAGCCTATTGTTGTTCCCTAGTTCCTTGTGGAATCATGCCCAGCTCGGGGGTGGTAGTGCTGCTGAGAGATTGATGAGCACACTGGCCTATGGTTGGGTGGAACATTGCAACAACATAGCTAATTGTGGGGAGAGCTTCTTCTCAAGATAAGTATCCTTGTGTATTTAATCTCTGTAATGAATTAATATGAACATGATGAATGCTTGAATGTGTTGAACGAAATGTATTTGCCTCCATTGTATTTACATGTCTTATGCATCTATATATGTTTTTATTCCAATGCATTTTTATGTTTATGTTCATGGGGCTAGATTGCCCAGATTTGATAGTCGTGAAGTCACGTTCTTTCTCTGGTAGACGGGTGGGGACGTGACAGTTATTTCTTCGAATTTTTTTGTATCGTATTAGGATGGATGATAACGACTTAGTGATGAATCATATAAATGTCATTAATACTCTTGTATGTCAAATTTTCTATGTTGATATTATTATGGAGGAAGAATATAAGTCTATCACATTGTTACGTTCTTTGTTGGACTCTTGGGATAATCAAATAGTAGCAATTGGTAGTGCTGCTCAATCCACATTAAAGTTTGAGGATACAATGGCATCCTTGTTATTAGAGGAAATGAGGTAGAAAAACATTGATAGTTAGAGCAAGGATGCCTTATTGTGAGAGGTCATCCCCAATACAAAAATAAAAATAAGTCTTCAGGGAGGGATTTAAATCTAAAGGTAGATCTAAATCTCAAAGAAAATCTTTAACGGAATGTGGTAAATCTAGGCATTATAAGAATGATTGCAAATATAAAAATATCGATGAAGGGAAGGGATCTAATGATGCCCCTTTCATAGAGGTGAAGACCCCCTAAGAAGAAGGAGGATATGTGTAGTTGGCTTCTACAAGTACCCATTCAGGTTGTGATGTTTGGTTGACTTACTTAGGTATTTCTTTTCATATGACTCCTTACAAGGAGTGGTTTTGTAAATATGAGAAGTACAATGGAGGTGATGTTTACTTACGAGATGAATCGACAACCATAATCATAGGACATTGAGGAGTCAAGTTGTTTATTAATGATGGATTAAGGAATGGAACTCTCCCTGGTGCTTTACACATTCCAGAGCTTGCTTGAAACTTGATATCCATTAGTAAGATGAGTGATTAAAGCGTACATATTATGTTTGGAAAAGAAACATCCAAAACAGTTCGAGGAGCAATGGTCTTGACAAGGGGATCCCATAATGGAACTTTGTACAAGTTATTGGGAAGCGCTATCACTTATGGATGTAACAATTTTGTTGTTCTTGAGGGGGGCAATAAAGAAGACAAAACCCTATAGTCTTTGGAGAAAACACAATGATATGACATCAAATACTGAGGCATATTGGAGAGAAGGGCCTTTGATCATTATATGGTAAAAGTATGGTTTAAGTAATGTCTGATTGTACACTTGATTTAAATTTATGTGAACATTGCATATATGGTAAACAAAATCAAGTAGGATTTGCATATGGAACTACAAGACAAAAGGGAACCTTAGAGTTAATACAAAATGATGTATTTGGACCTATGCCTATTCCATCATTAGGTAAATCTATGTATTATGTTTCATTTATAGATGATTTCTCAAGGAACACATGGATTTATTTCATTAAAAGAAATATGAGGTATTCAATAAATTCAAAGAGTTCAAGACTTTTGTAGAGAATCAAACAAAGAAGAAAATAAAGGTGTTAAGGACATATAATGGTGGAGAGTTATGTGGAAATGAATTCAAGGAACTATGTAAGAAGTGTTGAATAGCAAGGAAAAATACTACTCCATAAACACCTCAATAAAATGGAGTTGCATAAAGAATGAATATGATGTTGATGGAAAAGGAAATGAACACACTTAGTGGTGTCGAGTTAGGACATCAATTATGGGTAGAGGCAATGGATAATGCATGTTACTTGGTAAATCGATCACCCACATCAACATTGGTTGACAAAACTCTGCATGAGGTGTGAATTGGTAAGAAACCCTCTCTTAAACATCTGAAAGTTTTTTTGTGTGATGCTCATGTACATGTTCCAAAGAAAAGAAAAAAATGAGTGAGCTGGATAATAGAGCTAAAAGATGTATCTTTATTGGTTATAAAGATGGTGTGAAAGGTTTTAAAATTTGGAACCTAGTAACTAAGAAGATTGTTTATAGTTGGGATTTTGGTTTTAGAGAGGTTAAAGATGTTCCCAACAAGAAGTCCTTCCAAGGGAAAAAGAAATAGAGAAAAAAGAGTTTGAATTGGAGAGTGAAGAATCTAACTCCTGCATACTACAAAAAGTAACAAAAAAGTAACCAAAACATCTGTTTACAAAGACATCATGCTAACACAACATATACTTTTTACTTACATCCTAACAACATTAAAATTAAAAATATCATATCGCCTCGAATCCACCAATTGCTCCTCCTTAAATTCTTCATAAAACAAGGAGCCATCCATTTCCCCAATAGCCTTCTTTGACAAAGAATCAACTAAAGTATTTAATTCCCTGTAAACTTGGTTGAAAGAAATAGATGAAAAATACTCTTTTAGCTCCTCAATCTTCTTGAACTAGTAACCGAAATTGATAACCTACGAAGTGGACTTGCCAGCGGCTCAGTCAATGACTACCCGAGAATCACCCCAAATCCTGATATTAAATAATCCTCTTTTGCGAGCAACCCATAAAAGACCCCAAAATGCAATAGTTTCAGCTTTGGTATTTGTACCATAACCAACACCCAACCAAAGACATAAACAATGATCATGTTTAATTCTCAAAATCATTCCAGATCCACATATACCATTTTGTGCCGCCCCATAAAAAAACCAGAAGTACATCCTTCCACCTCCACTGGCTTAAGAAGCATATGAATTCTAGAGCCAATTTTCTCTTTATAATATTAAAAAAAAAGAACCAATGACTCTCGTTCTCACCAAATAAATAGAAAGTTTACTTCTTTAAAAAATAAGCTTATTTCGAACCTTCCACTCTTCCCAAATAGTGAACATAGGAAGTTCTTTAGACCCACCACAATTATGAACCCAATGTAAAACACAATCGTGAAAATTCTTTTGATTTATTATAAATGTTGTTTATATATATATGAAAAAAATGAGCAAAAATAAAAAAAATTATAATAATGAAATTGATTTATAAGATCATCAAATTTGTGAGATGTAGAAGAGTTGGTGGCGGGGTATGGTTAAAGATCATCCATTCAAATCCCATGGATACCAAAAAATCCAACCATGTTAAGGGTTGGTGCGGTCCAGGCCGGATGCAATCACCAGAGGATTTTAACTCAACCAATAGCAAACGTATTAGTTAGAGAGTTCCTCCCATTAGCCAATATATATATGATCATAAAAAAAATTTCTTCCCATTAAGCAAATATATATATATATAAAAGACAATCCCATTAGGCAATATATATATATATATATATATATATATATAAAAGACCATACATTTTTTTTGGCATAATTGATTTCATTTCATTTGTTTTCTTATATATATACGAGGTGGATTTAAAGTGCAACACAATCATTTTACTAAACTAAGAAAGTGAGATAACATGTCTAGTGGGGCCAAAACATGAAAATGTATTAAACAATTTTTATTCGGAGAAAAAAGTTGTAGAGGTGCAATAAACATCTTGACAGGAAATTCTCGATTCTCTATATCAAAACAGGAAATGGCGATGATTAAGAAATAAGTTTAAGAAAATAAGTTTTAATAATATAATCAAATAAATTTACTCACAAAGCTGAATGTAACTTTAAATTACAAATACATTTGAATTTTGAAATTTTACAAATATTTAAAGTAATTATGTTAAATATTTGATTGTGTTTCGGACATGGGATACACAAGCTATTAAGACATTGATTTACTTTACAACTTATCTATACAATGGATCAGATGAATAATCATTTGATTAAATGTTGGAAGGCTTGTTTATTAGATTATAAAAGATATATATATTTTTATATATTAAAGATTTACTAAATGTTAATATTAAAATGTATTTATCAAAATGAAAATGGAAATTTGACTAAAATAATTGTATTTTTTCGTATGGAATAATTTTAAACAAATTTATGATTATTGTTTTTCGTTTTCTTTATAAAAGTGGAAGTAATACATGTTATCTAATCAAAATTAAAAAAATGTACATTGAGAGCCCATACTTATTACTTAATCACAATTAAAAAATACATACAATGAGCATTTGAGCTTATATTTACCTTTTTTTTCCTAAAAAATTAGTCTATTTATATTAGAAATAAACAATTTTTTACAAAGATCCGAGGATCTTTCCAACAACCAAGGGGCTTTATGAAAGTACAATCATTACAATAAGTGTCTTTTCGTCCTGAATCTTGACAGAAATAAAAACAAGTGTCCATATATCCAAAAATTATCCACAAAATATGCAAAGTTTATCATGGCAAAAAATTATAGCATTGGACCCATCAATCCAAGTAACCCATGAAGGGATCTAGATCTAAAACAATCCTGGTCATTGGTCCTTTCCCACCTATGCCAAACACCTTAAACAACATGCCTCTTTTAAACATGAGATCTGTTGCAAAATTCCTTTCCCTATATATGCGTTGAAAGGAGACAAACTAAAAGAGATCCAACATCCTGATGATTTCATCATATAATGGAACAAGGAGAATATTTTTCGGCTTCCTTTAGTTTTTCATCCACTCAACGACAAGTTTAGAGTTACCAAAAACCTGTAACTGTTGCACCCCTTTCACAACTGCTCAGGAGATAGAAAAATTAAGAGCCATTTGAATTCATCCCTCTTATTAGTATTGGGACATAGGCTTGCAGCAAAACAAATCTGATGTGAATCGTATAAATGAAGAGTGCCACCTACACTACCCACATCAAGACCATGTTGAGCAACTCCATTAAAATAAATCCAAGAAAAAGTATGATCAACATATTCAACCACAATTCTCCTGACTAGCCGAGTGGGAGACTCTTATGGGAATAATTTAAAGATAACAAGGCCTTTGGAAGCACATACACTAGAAGAAATAAACAAATCCTCAAAATGGCTTTGTTCCTGGAAAGCCATACTCCCCATAATAAAATCACAAGCAAATCCCTATAATTCTCGAAGATAGAATTTGAGAGCCATATCTCTACGTCTTGAACCAAGGATATACCATCCCAAAGAAATTGAATACCTCTGACATGAGAGATATAGTCCCACACTTGTCTAATATAGTTGCAATGAATCAATACATGTTCTAAACTTTCACCACTAGAATTGCACAGTGGGCATCTTCCAGGACCGATCCAAGATTTCCTCACCAACTAATTCCAAACAAGTATTTTTTTAGAAAGAGAAAGCCAAAGGAATATTCTACTTTTTAGAGGGCAATTGAATTTCCAAATAGCAGAGAACCACCATCACTGAAGGTATAGTTGTAACTGTTGCACCCCTTTCACAACTCTTAGGATATAGAAATATTAAGAGCCATTAATTCATCTCTCTTATTAGTATTGGGACCCATGATTGCAACAAAACAAATATGATGTGAATCATATAAATGAAGAGTTCCACTTACACCCCCCACATCAAGATCATGTTGAGCAACTCCATCAAAATAAATCCAAGAAAAAGTATGATCAACAGACTCAACCACAATTCTCCTGACTAGCTAAGTGGGAGACTCTTGTGGGAATAAGTTAAATATAGCAAGGCCTTTGGAAGCACATACACTAGGAGAAATAAACAAATCCTCAAAATGGCTTAGTTCCTGGAAAGTCATCCCCCCCATAATAAAATCACAGGGAAAGTCCTATAATTCTTGAAGATATTATTTGAGAGCCATATCTCTAAGGCTTGAACCAAAGATCTACCATCCCAAAGAAATTGAATACCTCTGACATGAGAGATATAGTCCCACACTTGTCTAATATAGATACAATGAATCAGTACATGTTTTAAACTTTCACCACTACAATTGCATAGTGGGCGTCTTCCAGGACCAATCCATAATTCCCTCACCAACTAATTCCAAAAATGTATTTTTTTAGAAGGAGCAAGCCAAAGGCATATTTTACTTTTTAGAGGCCAATTGAATTTCCAAATAACAGAGAACCGCCATCACTCAAGGTATATTATATCATATTTACATATTGAACTCTATTTTCACATTTTTATATTATATGTTATGTTTCAAATTTGAGATATGTTACAAGTATATTACTGACAATGAATAATGAATATTGCTTTTAAATTTTGAATAACCAAGTATATTTAATAAAAAAATTTCCACTAAAATGAATATATATATATTATTTATAAAGAATTTTGATGGGCCTTCACCCAGTTACATCTATTCAGAAATATGCAACTCCTTTTCTCGAAAGCTTCTCATTTCAGGATTAGGGAATCTGATGCATCATACTAGGTTTGTCATTCAAGCTTAGCATTCCTTGAGGAAGAAGACAACCCTGATTTGCTTTAAGATCTGCTGACTTATTCAATTCGCGAAGATTGTGATAAGAGGAGACCAGGACATAGTTTGTCAAGATAAAGTGCAGCCTTTGCATAATCATGTTCAAGTTGAGATTGTTGAACTTTGTAGCAAAGTTCAAAACTTTTATTATGATTTCTGAATCTATGAATATTTGAAGGTTGTTATGCCCAGCTTCTTTGGCGAGTTGACATGATTTTAGAAGAGCAAATAATTATGCTTGATTATTTGTAAGTTGTCTTAATCCCCAACTAAAACCGGTTTGTATCCTTCCTCCCAGATAGAAAATCAATCCACTTGCTACAACGTTCCCCGAATTTCCTTTTGATGCACCATCAAAGAAGATTGATACTTTATTTTTCCTTTGCCACCAATCTAAAAAGTATTTTTTTTCCGAACGTCTTACCTGCCAAAATGGATTGATAACAGGCCTTCTAGAGCCCAACTGAGTTTTATCCACCTGTAACAATCCAAGCCAATTATGCTCAACTTTGAATTTAATGGCATCAAGATGATTGTTTCCCACAACTTCCAAAACCAGAGCCTTATCTTTTATTGCTACAAGTTCTAGTTTCGTAACTTTGCTATTGAAAATCAAGTCATTTCTTGCTAACCAAACTTTCCACCAGAAGAATTTTGGAATAGCTTGCCAAATTTTCCTCCATTCATGACTTGTTGAAGAAATTCTTGGATATCTGGACTGCCTATTTGCAAATAGACTGACAGGTTCAATATTTGAAGGAGTTGGGACAGTCAGCCCACTCAAGAGATGTGCCCATTCTTTTTGAGTAAAATCACAACCAATAAAAATGTGCTTTGAAGTTTTTGTAGCTGTTTACAAAAACAAAATCTGGATGGTCCAAAAAATCCTCTTTTTGACAAGTTTCACCCGTTAGAACTCTCTGATGCATGAGAATCCAAGTAAACAAATTTACTTTTGGAATACTGGGTAAGTACCACACTGTTTTCCAGAAAGAAGCGTTGTGTGCAGAAATTGAGTTGGTTTGAAATGATTGATAACTGAGAGCTGCCAAGTAGTTTTTTGAAGAACCCCTACCCCACACGTCCTTGCATGTTGTATGGATTAGAGCCAATCCTATCAGTTTGACCAACAAAATTTTGAATTGAGAGAGTAGAAATGGATGTCCAGGATCTGGCAATGCTAGGAGATCCCACGTTGCTCAATTTCCCTTATTGTCCCAAGAAGTGATATCAGATAGTTGTAAAAATCCTTATTAACTAGTCAGGCCTTGATCTCTGCAATAGTTGAATCAAAATTTAATGGTGCATTGCCTTTTATTTTATCATCCCACAAAAATGTTTTCCTGCCATTTCCAGGAATGCGATAAAGATGTTGAGTAAATAAGTCTAATCCTCTTCTGCATAAATTCCAAGTTATAGTGCCTTTAGGAGTATTTGTCACCTGTAAATTCCTCAGAGTTCCTCCTTTGAGATATTTTTTCCAAAAAATTGACTGACTAGGTGTTTTTTTGTTAGAGAAGAGTTTACACAACAACTTACCTCCCATAGCAAGATTAGCCAATCCCGGGTCTCTAATATGAAATCCACCTTCTATAACTGGTCTTTGGATAATGGCCCAATTAACCAAATGCATTCGGCTCTAATTTCCTTTACCACCACTCCAAATGAAATCTCTAATCAACTTGGATATCTGTTCCATAATCACTTTTGGAGCCAGAAGGCAAGAGGATTGATAAATTGGGAGAGCTGAGAGAATTGACTTAATCAAAACAAGCTCTACTACCTTCGTTAGCCAACGACCACCCCATGAGGCAGTCTTTGATTTTATCTTGCCAATAATTTCCATCCAAAGAGAAGGGTTGTTTTGTCCTAGGGTTAGTGGAAGACCCAAGTACTTGACCTTGTCTCAAGTGTCAAATCCATCAAAGCCTAAAATTTGTGAAATATTTGCAATAGATGAGGGATCTACGTTCCAACCATACACAACACTCTTCCGATTGTTGATAAGAACCCCTGAAATAATACAAAAATGTTGCATAATCTCCTTTTAAGATTCTTACCAACCTCAACAAAGCCCCTCCCAAAAGCAATGTATCATCCACAAAGAGAGCATGGTTGATAGATTCTACTCCAGTTGCTGACTTGATGCCCAAAATAATCCCATAATTTTTTCCTGCAGTTATATTTCTATTCAAAGTATCTGCCATTAGAATATATAAAAACAATGAGAGTAGACATCCCTATTGAAGACCCCTGGATGCTTGAAAGAAGTTTGTTGGTCTTCCATATACTAATGGTGCTATCCAAGGTTTATCGGTACAAGCTTTTATCAGATTTATAAATACAAAACTGAATCCAAACAAGCTAAGAACTTTGTAAAGAAAGGATAGCTTTACCCTATCAAAGTCATTTGCCATATCAAGTTTTATTAACATGCCCTTCTCCTTTCTGTGAAAGCTGGAATGCATGGCTTCCTGAACTTGAATCACATTGTCTAGAATGTGTCACCCTTTTACAAATCCACCTTGAAGAGGTGAGATCAACTTCCCACGCAGAGGTTTGAACCTGTTAGCTAAGAGTTTAGATAAGATTTTATAAGATGCATTACAAAGTGAAAAGTAGTCGGTTTAACTTCATTAGGAATTAAAGCAAGGAAGGTGGAGTTGGTACATCCACCAACTTTGGATTTTAATTGAAATGCTTTGATCATCCTGCGTAGACCTTTTCTGATTACTGTCCAGGAAACTCTATAAAAATGAAAGGAGAATCCATCAGGGCCTAGAGCTTTATCCGGTTCCATAGACCACATAACATCAATGATGTCTTCCTCTGAAAAAGGCTTCATTAACTCACCATTTTCCACTTCACTCACCAAACTAGGGATGTTGGAAACACATTATGAGGTTAAATCTGAATCAATAGAGCCATCCTCTTTATACATGATTTGAAAATGAGCTTCAGCCGCTTGTTTAATTTGAGAAATACCTTTAAAAGATTCACCAATCAAAGAGGAGATTTCTGATATATGATTATGGGAGAGTCTGGCTCTATACTACTTATGGAAAAAGAGGTATTCCTATCTCCCGATTTCAACCATAAACTGTGAGACTTCAATCTCCAGAATTCTTCTTCCTTCCTAAACACTCGAAAAGAGTTAAAATGGGATTTTTGTTCTTTTTCCAACATGGCAGGGGTGATCTCTATTTCTTCCATTTCCAGTTGAATCTCTTCCATTTTTTCCAAGGCCTATTTTCTATCGCTAGTTGTATTTTTGAGAGATTGCTTTACCTAGTCCTTCAACACAGAGTTGGTATTTTTTAATTTCCTCTCCCAAACGAAATTTGGTGACCCAGTGACTGGGATACTCCACTCCTTGATTATAATTGAAAAAAAACCATCTCTGTCAATCCACAAAGGACTAAATCGAAAGGGAATGTGGCCGAGATCTTCTTCATCCTCAAGCTGCAGCAAAATTGGTTTATGGTCTGAAGTGAGTTTGGGCAAGATACTGGAGGAGATGTTTTTTTTTCATTAAAAAAGAACTATGAACCATAAATCAATCCAACCTGGCTGAGATATTTGCTGCTCCTATACGATTATTAGTCCAGGTGTATCGACCTCTTTTTGATTTAAAGTCAATCAGATCCCAAATTAAAATTATATGCTCCACCATTTTGTGCATGAGATCTCTCCCGCAAACTCCACCTTTTTTCTCTTGTGGATCCAATGTGATATTTAAGTCACTAGCCACAATAATTTTTGATAGAGTGCTTGCAGCAAGAAAATCTGCCAGAGAATTCCAACATTCTCTTTTCTCTTGAAAATTAATAGGAACTTATAGATTAAAAATAGCCAGGGATATCTTACTTGGGATGTGTTGGAGATCAGTAAATATCCAATGTTGCGTTTCAAATGATTTTTCCAATGAGAAGAGTTATTCTGTCCACAGGGTTGTAAAACCACCAGATGAACCCCGTGTACTCACAACCATCCCTGCATTCTTTTTCCAGTTCTTTTTGCATAAGGAAAGAAGTTTGTCCTTCTATATTTTTGTCCCTTGGAGAAGAAGAATATTGGGAGAAGCCATTCTTGAGAGGTCTTTAACAACTTCAGCTTTCGAAGAATTTCCCAACCCCATGCAATTCCAAGAGACAATATTCATTATTTATTATTGACAGAAGGAAGAGGGCCTCCTTTTGAAGGTCTAGCCCGAGTATTCCTGGCAATTGACATCTCGATTGTAGCTTGAATTCCTTGCATCTTTAGACGTTCGACTTCTTCCCCCCAAACTTTCTTAAGAGATTTACACCTTTTTTTGAAGACCTCTCAAGAGATTCTTCATTAGATGAGCCATAATGATCAAAAGGTTTATTTTTTTTTGCCATTTCTACATATGTGGGAGAGTGTCCATCGGTAGGAGAACTAACATTCGACTCAACTCATTATTTATTTTCTTCTCTTATATGATCTTGAGATTGTGGAACTTATCCCTCTTCAAGAACTAGAGGCACTTGTTGTTCTGGATTGCTTGACACATCAAAATTGTTTTGTGTTGTTATTTCCTTCATAGCTGCTCCAATTTCATTTTGTTTTTTGTCAGAGGGATTACTACCCGCCCCCAATTCTCCTCTTTTTCCCTTTGATTTATTTCCTTGCTTTGTTGTACTTGTTTTTTAAACTTATGTCCATTGTTCTCCCTTCTCTTTGGCAAATTCTTCCTTAGCTTTCTTCTTGCATGATCTGGAAAAGTGCCCATAGCTATGACAATGCTTGCACTTAAAGGGCAATTGCTCATAATCAAGCTCCTACACATGTGACCAATCTGCTACTGTCAAATTAATTGCTTTAGGAATCCCTACCTCCAAATCCACTTCAACACATATTCGGGCACAAGTATATTTTTTTCTTCTTGCAACCCTATCAATATACTTCCCCAAAGTATTTCCTATAGCTTCTAGAGAGTCTGAATTCCAGCAATGAAGAGGAAGATGTGACAACTAACCCATACAGGAACAACAAAAGGGACATCTTAATTTGGTTCAAAGTCCGGAGTCCACTTGTTCAAGTAAAGCCCTTGAGGGCCCATGAAATATGGCCCGTTTCTAAAAATTAAATCTCTGTCTTCTGAATTTTAAAAAAGAAACACATAATAGCCTTTACCTATCAGATTGTTGTGTATGCCTTCTGAGATAAGGGGTTTCTAGTTTCTTTGAACCCACCCATCGATTGCTTTGGGGGTTGACCAAATACCAGTAAACTGGCTAATAAGACCCCGATTTGCAATATTCATGGTTGTTCGACAAGGTTGTTTCGCAGGTAGATCCACCGAAGGAATGCTGTCTAATTTCTTGACAAATTTCTGCTGATTTTGACTGAGCTTCCTCTTCCTGCTAACAATCTCCTGAAAGCAGTGAGTTCAGGGGGAGGGGAGGAACCCCCTCCATCGACCATGGCAGAAACTCTCAAAGCACTGAAAAAACGAAACCCCAACAAAGATGTTCAGATCTTCTTCAAGGTGGGTCGAGCTTCACCCAGAATCACTCAGGCCTCTGATTGTAGAGAGATCCAAAATAACTTCAAGGCCGAATCACCAGACCAAGCAAATCCTGCTAGCAACGAGTCCAGGAAAATATTCTTGGAGCGCAAGAGCACCAATCTTCAATTTTAAGGTTCTTAGTATATTTTTAAATTTAAACATACATGTTTTTGTATTTATGAGATGTCTACTTCAGTATTTTCATTTTACTATAATTTTTCTTTATATATTTTCCCCACATTGAATCGTATTCACACTTAAATATTGCTATTATGGTATAATATACATCACATTTTCCAATCTTGTAGTGCATCTTGCAAATGTATGCACTTTTATCAATTGTATGTTATGGTTATACTTTTTTCAATATGTGTTTCTTATATTGCTGAAAATTAATTTGATGATGTAGACATGTGTGACAGTTTCGTAGTATTAATTCCTCTTTCTCACAATGACATTCTTTAGAGGTCAATTTCTTTAGCATGTCAAATTGAATTCTTCCATCGTGAAAGGGGCAACTTATTTACATTTGATATTTTAGTAATTATTCCATCACTATATAGGTGAGATAGCTCATGAAATGTTTCGATTGACAATCCTTAATTTGATTATGTGTTTGGGTCAGGGCACACACAAGCCATTAATAGCCATTAATACATTGATTTACTTTACAACTTATGTATTGAATGGACCAAATGCACAATCACCTGATTAAAAGTTAGATGCTTTATCCATTATACTATAAACACACCACAAAATTATTTTGTCAAACACTTTTTTTTGTTATTCATATTGTAGTAATTGTTCAATCCACATATCATCAAATATAATTTCACATCTCCAAAAAGATCCTCTTCATTTGAAAAGATTTTCCTAGCAAGTTTTAGGATCATTATGAGACTAAGTATAATTAGTCCAATCCTTTGAAAGCCTTGTGATTGTTTTATGATAGAAATATAAAGAGAGCATTTCCTCGTGAGATTGTTCATAAAAGTTTTATATTTGAGATTCATTTTAATTTTAGATTTACTAAGCACTAAACATGGTTGGTAATCTTGAGACAATCAATTAAAATAAAGCATGTGATATTTTTTTTATTGGTAATATGTCTTTGACAAATGATTCAAACTTTATATATATAATTTGACAATCTTATGGGTTAGCTTATTTGGTTAAACTATTCGACCAACAAGGAAGCTTCAGGTGCACAAGGTCAAATCTAATTGAATTCCACGAGGTTATGAGCAACTTTATTATGGTTTGCATTTGAGGTGCCCTCCATTTGAATATTCAAAGAAAGACTAAAAAGTTTTCCTGAGATGTGTATGTATGTGTATATTTATATTAGACCAACTTATTTAATAAGTAACATGCTATACATTGTTTTTTTTATATGAATATGCTAATCAAAATAACCATCAAAATTTTAAATTTTAAATCATATTTAAAATTAAGCATGGATATTTTTCAGGTGAAACAAAGCAGTATTCTCGGTTGATCAAGTAAAGTTGCTTATTGTACTACTCACTTATGCTCAATCTATTCTCGATCATGCTATAGATTCACAAATGATGGCATCATATATGCGAATATTCCATTTCATTAGTTCGTCGTCGTTCACTGCACTTTGAACACCCACCTTTTACCTACCTTTTGTATATACAACAACAAAAATGTTCCCTCAAATAATAATATGGTGGATTGTATAAAAGAACTATATATAAGCTAACGCATGCACTCATATATGAGTTGACACATACCATGACCCCCAACCCTTTAAAAATTAAAGCCATTATTTAGACTCTGCATAAACTACAGAGCATTTGCAACCTTGAGCATATAAACCCCCCCAAGGCCAACTTCTTATGTCATTTCATCCCTGATTACGCTACCTATGCCCATGGTTTCTTATGTTTACTTTGGTCCCATATACTCTTTGTTTGGCCTGAACTTGATCAATAGTATTTCAATGAATTGAAGCATGCCCTCCCTTTTTTGAGGACCTTTTATTTAACCCTTTACTTAGATAAAGATTTATATATTCTACATAAATATGTCACCTTTTTCCATTGTCGGTGTCTTAGTTCAGGAATATGAAGATTTTTTCACAGAAAAATAAACAGTTCCTTGGTCTTCATTGAATCAAAGGTAACTAGTATACACTGCAAAGATACCAAGTATCTTCCCTCAAACAACTACAAATGTAGTGTTAGTCTATAAACAATAGCATATATACCTGATGTATAGTTCAACTAAACCAGTAATCAAATTCAACCCAAGATATGAACTTACAGACAAAGTAGTGTAAACATATATCAATTGTAGCAAAAATTACAAAATATACAAAGTATTTGTATCCCAGCTAAGTGTGCACAATGCCGACAGAGACATGTAGTAGAAAATAAAAAAAGTGTTCCCAAACATCTAAGTTCAACAAAAAGCGTCATGAATTCTATGAAAGATCAACCTCCTCTCAAAGTATTCTGAGACTATTAAAAGTCCCAAATTGCAACCGAGTGCTTCCTTGGTCAGTTTATTAGCAGAAGTGTTGAATTCTTTGTACATATGCTTGAAATCGAGCCTTAGGAATGTCTGCGTCAAGTCAAGAATACAATGACACCACTTATTGAGATCAAGTACCAGTAGTTGGGAGGTGTGATTATCCCAATTAATGATAACAGAGGAATCCTCGAAAACATACATATCAGGTATGCGGATAGCAGAAGCAAAATGTAATAAAGATCAGAGTGCTAAGAGTTCAATCTTGGTGTTGGTGCTCCGCCCACAACCAAGCATCAGGTGAAAATAATGTTCCTTTGAGATGTATAATACCGAACTAGCTCCACCAAGACCCGGGTTTGCAACCCATTAAGCGGTAATGGAAATCCAAACAAAACATTTGAGTTTAATGGGAATATTCCAAGTCTAGATATGTTTTTGCCACCAAGCCACGACCGGTTCCAGTCAGGAGTTTCTAATGAAATTATATTCCCAATTCACCTTGACCTGTCCATCTTGCTTGTTGATGTTCCAAACTAAAGTGTCCACTTGGTGTGACAGTCTGATACCAACCCAATTAATATTATTAATGTAATCCATCCATTTCAAGTCGTAGGGACATATTAAACCAGTCCAAGTTCTTACTATTCCAACCCCCACCAGAGTAGGGTCGAGCAATGAGATCCCATCGAGCCAGGGGCATCTTTCTTATGGCAGTGGGTCCTCCCCATAGATAATTGAAAATAATCCGTCACAAAGTGTTCATGATGGAGACAAGGATTTTAATTAAAGAGAACCAATACACAGGTATGCCACACATGACTGAGCAAATAATTGTTAATCTTCCCCAAATAGAGAGAAACAGTAAGACTAATGACCGATCCAGTGCTCAATTTTTTTGATGATCCAACGCTAGTTATTAACCGTGTAATTCAAGGGATTTAACCAGTAGACGAGGTATCTAAAACCCTTCTCAAGTGGCTCCATCTTATAGGGAAGAGCATTCGAGATATGTGAGGGTGTCTCATCCTCGACACTATTCGAATGACGACTTCATCAGGCTGATCTTCATCCTAGTAGCCGAACAAAATAAAAAAATAATGGACTTAAAAATCATCAATTCTTCCATAGACCTAGAACCAAACAGAACCACATCGTAGACAAACAGAAGGCTTGTGATAGCTAAACATGAAGAAAAGCAAACCCCATATAACCTACCATGGTTCCTTTCTTCCCCAAAGAGCAGGATCAACCCTTTAATAGTCAGAAGAAAGAGCAGTGGTGAGAGGGGGTAGCCTTGGCGTGAACCTCGGAATGCAGTAAAAAAACAAGTAGGCTACCTATTGATCAGAAAAAAAGAAGTTAGCTGAAGAAACACAACCCATCAACCAATTAACAATCCCCACATCCATCCCCACCTGCAAAAGAATGAGTCTCAAAAAGACCCAATTGACCATGTCAAACACTTTGATGAGGTCCAACTTGAGTATAAGTGCATCTAGCCTTTTAATATTGATGGTATGCAGAACTTCTTGAGTGATTCCCACAACTTCCAAGATTTGGCGGTTTTTGAGAAAATCGAACTGTTGTTTAGATATAACCTATAATAGTACCGGTCTCATCATGTTGGATATGAATTTTGTAATCACCTTATAGGAGAGATTACATAGGGATATAGGTCGAAAGTCAGCAAAGGTAACCGACTTCTCACATTTGGGGATAAGTGTAATGAATGTAGCATTTATTTCCCGAGAGACATAACCCTCCAATCTGGATTGCTCAATAATAGCAATTAAATCAGGTCCAACAATGTCAAAAAAATCCAAATATAATTTAGCCGACCGACCATCAGGTCCAAGACTTTTGTCCTTCACAAACCCTTTGAGCACCGATTCCACCTCCGAAAGGGTCACCTCCATGCCAACCCCAACAGCCTCCACAGGTGAGAAAAAAGTGGGATATCTGTGGATAACCAGTAGTTGATCAGATATAGGCGACACCACCTCATCCTTGAACATGTGTGATAAATGGCGAACAAATTCATACTGTAATTGATGTTGATCCTTCAAACAATTGCCCTCGTCATCCAATAATTCCCAAATAGAGTTACCAATACGTCGAGAGTTAGCAAAATTTTGGAAATTTTTTGTGTTAGCATCCCCCAGAGCAATCCAAATAGGTCCGCTCTTAAGGTACCAAGTCACAATATCATGGGTGAGTATAAGTTCCTTGCGATATTTAAGGGCAACGAGTTGTAGTGTGTCCTCTCTCGAGAGGATACCCATAGGTGACTAAAGGAAAAGTAGTTTTATATCCAGAGACATGGAATCCAATTCAACATCTCTAGTCTTTTTAGATTCCTTTTCCCAATCCACAACCTTATGCTTGATCCATTTGAGCTTATAAACCAAGCATTTCATTGCATCGAAATCCATAAGAGTGCTAAAGATGCACCATGTGTTGCTGACCATGAGTGAAAATTCTTTATTAGATAGTAAAGTGTGATTAAACTTTAAGGGATAACAGGGTTTCTTCGACCCAATCTCCCATTCGAGACAAATGGGGAAGATCTCTGAAGGGTGATTCCATGTTCTGTAACGCTCAAGGCATGGTAACACCACTTCAACAACAATAAAATGGTCAATTCTCTTACATATATTAGCCACCCCAACTCTACCATTCCTCCAAGTCGGACCTATCATGAATGGAACCAAGTCCACCATCTGTGTATTAACCAGTAACTGAGGGAAATATAAGGAAAGAGGATCTTCCCTAACATGGGTGCCCCAAATCTCTGCAATAGATAGTGTGAAGTTTTAGTCCCCATCAATGAGAAGTTTAGGTATGCCACGTCCCCTCCCCTCTACTTGACAAAGAGGATGCTACTACTTGCTGATCTAATCTATCAGGCTGAGGATCTAAGCCCCATGAACATAAACATAAAATTGCATTGAAATAAAACATACACAGATGCATAACAAATGAAATTATACAATAGAAGTAATTCATCCATTCAAGCATTGAAAATGTTCATCATAATTCATTTAACAATTATAGTTGCAGAGGTTGAATACACAAGAAGTAATTATCTTGAAAAGGAGTTGACCCACAACCATTTATGTCGCTACAACGTTCCACCAAACCATAGGACAATGTGCTCATTAATCTCTCAGCATCACTGCCACCCCCGAGCTGGGCATGATTCCCACAAGGAATAAGGGAACAACAACATGCTCACACATAGCCAAAAACATGTCAAAATCCAGCCAAGCCAAATTTACATTTGGGTTTATCAAGCTTCTAAGGAGGTGGAATGGTTGAATTGCTAAGTTAGTGAGCTCAACCATAGAGCTATGGACACCTACACAAGATCTGGCTTGGATTTTCAAACACCTGCACACCCAACACAAGGAAGCATCCCCTTCACTGCTACACAATCCCTCGGGTTATGCCTTCCCTTTCAGTGCTCTTTAGGGAGTGCAAGAAAGAATAACCAACCCCTCTTGATCTCTCTGTGTGGTTCCTTTCCACACTAGGTTTATCAAGCTGATTCTTCCCTCTTTCACTCCAAACCAGTTCAGACCAAAACACAGGATGCACGCCCACAAGATACAAGTTCTGGGTTTGAGAAAAAAAAACGTTTTTGCAACAAAAAACAGATTGGTAAAATGGGGAAATCAACCCCTGGGTGAGCAATTCAAATTCAACAACGATTTTGGGCGTTGCATGAGCAAAAACAACTGCTATACACCCCAAAATCGTGAAGCTCTGCTACCTCTTCAGTCAACAACACCAAAAAACAGATTCTTTGGGAATGGAAAATGAGAAAAAACGACTGAACCCGTGAAGGAGAAAAACACAAGAAGCTTCAGCTGCATGAGAGAGAGCCGAATGTGAATGAGAATGGGTGAGGAATGAAAGACGTGGGTGACTAATGGCTTGGGCATGCATTTCCAAGCATTTACTTGCCCCACAAGTCAAAAACACGTTTTCCAAAATTTGATGGCTTCTCAAATTCGAATTTGATTGCCATACTCTTCCCATCCCCATTCGTTAACTAACTCAACCACTTCTGGAAGAAATAAATGATTGGGAACAAAAGACAAAATGGGTAGTTGACAGTTTTATGGGTTTCCCATTTGACATTTGGCTTTTCCCCATTGGCTCAAGGGTTTGAATATTTTCCCTCCCTATTCCTTGTGAAATCATGCCCCCATCTCTTTAATGTTGCATTGACATAGGTAGTTGTGGGTATTTTAATTAAATTGCATATTTACATGATGTCCAAAAATTATAATGTGCCTGGATAGCACGGAATACCACCGGGATCAATTTTAATTGCCGAAACATAAAACGCTAAATCGATGGTGGGGCTTTTGCCTTGAGCTCCACACCATGATTACATAACGCTATTTACATCATATATATATTTAAATGCAAACGAGGTCAAAACCGGGGTGTTGGATTCCCCATCGGGATAGCTCCATAATCAGAGCGAATGGGCGAGGCCCCTATATATATATATTTGTGTGTGTGTGTGTATACTTAGATTGATAATGTAATAGGCTTCAATGTGTTGTAAGAACATACCAATAATTATAGCTTTGATGGTTGATTAGTATAGAAGAGGCATGCATGCCATGCATAGAATATAGTGTAGAAAACGTGTTGCCTTCCAAGGCAATTCACCCATGCAAGGAAAACGTCTTCTTTAATATTGAATTCCCTTGTAACTGCTTCAGAATGAGGAATGGAGTACCCATAGTCAACACATATAGTAATAATTTCCTTCTGGAGAGCTTGGTGGTAACATGTAGGAATTATGAGGTCTCTTGGTACAGATGCAAATTGATCATATGTTAATTCATGACGATATATCATTTTGAAAAGGTAACAAAAAGGATATATAAAAAAGGAAAAGGTAACAATGTTGATTGATTTTGGTAGTACACATAATTTCATTAATTGCAAATGAGCAAAACTTCTCAATTTCTTTACCGGAGTTTATAGTAGTGGTTGTAGATGGAGGTACCATAAATTGTTTAGGGAAGTTCCATAGAATTAATCCCAGTATGGAGGAGTGTTTATTGGATAGTTCAATGATTGCATCAAAATGCATGGTGTTGATGTTGTATTAGGGGTCTAATGGTTACAATTATTTGGAAACAATGGCTCTTAATTTTTAGGAACTTTTCATGAGAGTCTCTTAAGAAGGCAAAGGGTTTGAACTCAGAGGCATCCCATGGAAACTCTGTAAATGATAAGCTCTGAATCCATGCCAAACTTGCTAAAAAACGGACACCATGGTGTGATTGCACAAGTGTGCTCACTATATGTTCAAGCATCTATACCCTCTATTCTCATGGATCTTGAAAGAGTTATTGACAATCATTCCAAGGTATTTATAGAGTGCCTTAAAGGTATTTATAGAGTGTACCACCTAAAATTATACCTTACAGGTACCCATATTCATGAAAGAGTGAGATTGAGAAAATAGTCCAATAAATGTTAGATGTCGACATCACTCAGCCTAGCCAAAGTGCTCTCTTTACACTAGTGGTGGGTTCACAAAAAGGAAGGTTCATTGTGTATGTGTCCATATTATAGAGGTCTAAACAAGATGACCATTAAAGATAAGTCTCATATTTCTTTCATTGATGAATTACAAGGACCAATTTTATTTACCAAGTTGGATCTTTGTTTTGGATATCATCAAATCAAAATGAGCCAAGAAGATATTTTGAAAATGACCTTTATATAAGACATGAATATCATTATGAATTTTTGGTGATGTCGCTTGGCCTTACCAATGCACCTTGCACGCTTAAAAGTTTGATGAATTTTATTTTTAAACCCTTTGCTAGCATTTCTCTTTGCTGCTTACTCTTTCTCGGTAGTTATTGAGTAGAAGCAACTGGTACAATTCGAATCTGTCTAGTTTCCAATCAACAGAAGCGCATTTGGTGTAGTACTTTCATAGTACCTACCCACGATAGTGATCAGGGTTCGATTCCCCGGATGCACATAAAGTTTAATTATGATAATAGAAGTTCCAGTTTTGGATAAAACCAACTGTTGCTTTGTTTCTTCTTTTTTGGTCAACGGTGTGACAAACAATGAATGAGGAGACTCTTTTTATAACCTTCTTTTTGGTCAACGGTGTAACAAAGACAGAATGAGAAATTGAGAATGACATGTGATTCATTTCATTTGTTCCGAGTTTGTACTCTATTATTTGTTTTTGTTTTTGTTTATATTTAGCTAAATAAAAAAATATAACTTAACCAAATTAATTACCAAATGTCTAGGTAATGTAGTGGGTTACCACGTTATTTATACTCACTAAAGGTCCCTAGTTCGAACCTAGGCCCAGACAGTCTCTCTTTTCCAGAATGTGACATTTTAATTGCAATTTTAAGTACTACAAAACTTAAAACAAAATAATTAAGGAAATTGGAATAACGCCCTCTATTGGTGCGAAGGAAACCAACATTTTATTTTACTTTTCCAGAATGTGACATTTTAATTGTAATTTTAAGTACATCAAAACTTAAAATAAATTAATTAAGGAAATTGGAATAACGCCCTCCATCGGTGCGAAGGAAACCAACATTAATTTACAAAACTTTAAAAATGCACGCCCGGTGGGACTCGAACCCACAATCGCCTGATTAGAAGTCAGACGCCTTATCCATTAGGCCACGGGCGCTTTGTTGAGATAAATGTTTTACGTAATAACATTCTTTATAGAAAATGTCTAATTCTCTGTATCAAAACAGGATATTGCGATGATCACGAAATAAGTTCAACCATAAGAAGAAAATACATTTGGATTAAGTAAATAGATAAAATTATTCACAAAGAAAAAAGTTTTTTTTTTTAATTTATTTGTAAATTCATATTCGTATTTAAGTATCACAAAGTTAATTATATGAACTATCATAATATTATCTTCAAATTATGATTTTTTTGGGGAGTTATAATGTAAATTTATGTATTTTTATTAAGTTTATATTTAATGGTTATTTATCTAACTTCAGTTTTACAAAGTGTCGAGAAAGGTCAAATATGTAAACCTTTTACAACTAAACTATAATATACATCCTTCTTATCATTATGTTACAACACATTGATGAATGCATTCTTGTTTTTCATTTTTACATTTTTATGCGATATATAGACACTTCTCTCTTAGAATATGGCACAATACACTATTGCATGCATTTTATTATTTATTATTTTTTCTATTTTTCTACTTTTTAATTTTTATGGGATATTTGAACACTTCCCTCTCACCACTATGTTACAACACATTGACACTTTTTTTTTTATTGTTCATTTTTTTATTGTTCATTTTTAGGATAGACGAACATTTCTCCCTCATCTACCTCATTTCTCCCTCATCTACCCTGTAAAAAAACACCTTCTCAAAGCAATACTTTCTTTTGATATATGTTATTTAATTGAAAATTATTTTTACAATGTACTCCTTTTTTGTTTTTAAGTAGAGATCATTTTTTTCTTTACTTCAAGCCCTGTAAAAAAACACCTTCTCAAAGCAATACTTTCTTTTAATATTTGTTATTTAATTGAAAATTATTTTTACAATGTACTCCTTTTTTGTTTTTAAGTAGAGATCATTTTTTTCTTTACCTCAAAACACTTTCCCAGACAACTTAAATTTCCTTTTCATATTTTGGTAATTATTTCATTGCTCTATAGGTGAAAGAGAATAAGTAAAAGAGCTCATAAAGTGTTTTCATTGACAATCCTTAATTTGATTGTGTTTGGATTCCAAGATACAAAAGCTACTAGGGACACGCTACAAATATGATTTCATTGTTTCGGTTCCAAGACACAAAAGCTACTAAGTCAATAATTGACTATTAAAATTGAAATTCCTTATCCTGAGACTAGGGGCACACAACAAATATGGTTTCATTGAACACTTTATGTTTTCATTGAACACTTTTTTGGTTTGTGTAATTGTTCAATCTACATATCACCAAATAAAATTTGACATCTAAAAAAACCTTCCCATTAGAAAAATATATCTATAACAAGTTCTAAAATATGTTTTCATTGAATAATTTTGGTTTGTGTAATTGTCCATCAAATATAATTTGCCATCTAAAAAAGACCTTTCCATTAGTTCTAAGATCATTATGAATTTAAGTGCAATTAGCCCAATCATTTCAAAGTCTTACTATTGTTTTATGATAAAAATTACAAAAATATCATTTTTTTATAAGTTTGTTAATAAAAGTTCTATATTAAAAATTCATTTTAATTTTAATTTCTTAAAGTTTAAACATGATTAATGATCTTGAAATATTCAATCAAAATAAAATATGTGATCTCTCTTTTATATAAATGTGAAAGTTTCTCATTTTAGAAATATTTGTATATGTATACATTTTCCTTGCTTATTGTAACCATGTGAATTTTATGTTGGCATTTTTAACATTTCTTCATCTTTATTGTGCATGAAAATGAACTCGGGGTGAAGTGATCCTCAAACTTATACATTGGTGATAGCAAAATAAAGATAAGAAAAAAGAGTTCATGTAGATGGGTGACAATAAGAATATACAAAGACAAAGATTTATTGATCAAGTCATACAACCATAATTAAAAAAAGTTTAGCCAAGTTTTTTCAATCAAAGTTCATGGAATTTTAAAAAGATAAGTATATATTTAATTTTGTTGTTAGATAGATAAATTTACAATTAAATTATATTTCTACATAATTTTCTATCTAAATATTATTTTTTTAAAGATTAATACATATTTAATTTCAATAAAAGAGAGATAAATCTTTCTTCAAATTATATTAGATAATTCTCTACTTAAATTGTATTTTTATCTATTAAAGAAAAAATTGAAGATTGTGTTATCACCCTGTAATTTTTCTATGGTTGCGGTAGGAAGTCACAGGGGTAACCATTTCAACCAATCTTTAGATAGTAATCCAGCCTTACAGTCAGAGAGGGCTCTTTCTTTGTCACAAAAACATTCACATATACATTTAGCTTTAAACAAGCAGTCAGAAGGCTAGATTCTGATGGGAAACAGGTTGTTGAGGTTTAAAAGAGTGCAAGACAGACAGACAGACAGTACCATTGGGCAATGGATTCAAAACCAGAAACATTCGAGGACTTATAATGAATAATGGCCAGCAATGACCTTCATAGTCTGAGGCAACATAGGCATTAATATTTAGCAAAATATCTTTGAGAGATTGTAGGGGGAAAAGAGAAGAAGCTCAGTGAAGCAAGAGGCACCTATATGTGGATGAATATCTAGCAAACACCTTTAGCAGAAGAAACAATGGAGGCTGATAATTGAAATGGAGCATAGAAGATGAATTCCAAAGCATTTACCAGAAACACAAATAAATGCATTATCTGATGCAAGGAGCACTAAACAGAGAACAATTCCTCACATTCAATTAGAAACACATTAGCAGAAATACACATACATGGAAATGAAATATACAGAGGGAAAACAGACTGAACAATGAACGTTGTGGTGAATCTCAAACATTCGAGCCATGCTTTCATTAATGCTCCCAAGGAAAGTTACAGAGCTGCAAAGCCAAGTGCACATGATTCAATAATGAATGTCCAACGCTTTTTCTTCCTCTTTTGATGGCATATTTATAGTGCAAACAGGCTCATGAGACCAACCTCGAAACATAGCCAAATACAGTTTATAGAGATTGGGGATCAAATCCACATGCATAAAATCCTAACAAATTCTGATTTGGCGGATTCGCCATGATCACAAAAATCAAAACAGGAAACCATGTTGAGATGTGCATGGTGGATCAAAATATAGAACCTGACAACTGGAAAACAGATTCGCCAACTGAAAATGATACTCTGCAATGATTTTCTTCATCCCTACATCTTTAACCATCGAAATCGTTGTCGACCGTTGATCTTACCTCACCATCAATTGCAACCGTCGAAACATGCAGGACTTTAATGGATTTCGCTAATCTAGAAAGCTACTTATCTCGTGTGCATGTTTTCCCTTTCCACACCGTCGATCTTTGCCATAAACTTTCCCAACTGTTGATATGAGATCAAGCTGCGGCTGACAGAAAGCGAAAATCGGGGTTTCTCCAATTTTCGACCAAGTTCTTATGCTTCTGAATTATGACTTTCTCCTCCTTTGCGAACCGTCGATCTGAGTGGAAATGATCTAAGCCGTAGATCTGGCGGAAGGAGGAACCCTAAATTTCAACTTTTCACAACAAAACCACTTAGTATTTTCGATCTCCGTCCCTGTTCTCTTTTCCAGATCGTTGATTTGGGCGGATGTTCTCTGGACCGTTGGATCTGGCGAAAAGAGGAACCCAGAACTTCAACTTTTCACAATCAAATTCTTACATTTTTTGATTTTTGATCTTCGTCCTTCTACATCTTTACGCACCGTTGATCTGTGTGGAAGCTCCGTGGACCATTGGATCTGGAGGATCGTGAAAGGCGAAATATCAAATTTTCATGATAAAATTCTTAAGTTTTCCAATTTTTGATCTCCGTCCTTCTACATCTTTACGCACCGTTGATATGTGTGGAAGCTCCGTGGACCATTGGATCTGGAGGATCGTGAAAGGCGAAATATCAAATTTTCATGATAAAATTCTTAAGTTTTCCAATTTTTGATCTCCGCCCTTCTGCATCTTTTCGCACAATTGATCTTGGTGGGAACGATCTGAGCCGTCGATCTGGCGGGAGGCGAAACCCAGAATTTTAACTTTTCTCAACAAAACCACTTAGTATTTTCGCTTCTCGATATCCACCCCTCTGCTCTCTTCTAGACCATTGATCTGTGCAGAGTCTCTCTGGACCGTTGTATCTAGCGGAAAGCGTAACCCAAAACTTCAACTTTTCATGGAAAAATTCTTACGTTTTTCGATTTTCAATCTCCGCCCTTCTACATCTTTCCGCACCGTTGATCTGGGCGGAAGCTCTATGGACCGTTGGATCTAGAGGACCGTGGAAGGCGAAAGATCAACTTTTCATGATCAAATTCTTAAGTTTTCTAATTTCCGATCTCCGCCCTTCTGCATATTTTCGCATCGTTGATATTACTGAGAACGATGTGAGCCGTCGATCTCACGGGAGGCGGAACCCAAAATTTTAACTTTTCTAAAAAAAACCACTTAGTATTTCTGCTTCCCGATCTCCGCCCCTCTTCTCTCTTCTAGACCATTGATCTAGGCAGAGGCTCTCTGAACTGTTGGATCTTATAGAAAGCGAAACCCGAAACTTCAAATTTTCATGGGAAAATTCTTACATTTTCCAATTTTCGATCTCCACCCTTCTGTATCTTTCTGCACCATTGATCTAGTCGGAAGCTTTATTGATCATTGGATCTGGCGGATCGCGGAAGATTAACTTTTCGTGATCAAATTCTTAATTTTTTCGATTTCTGATCTCCGCTCTTCTGCATATTTCCACATCGTTGATCTTGGCGGGAATGATCTGAGTCGTTGATCTGGCGGGAGGCGGAACTCATAATTATAAATTTTCTCAACAAAACGACTTAGTATTTCTGCTTCCCGATCTTCGCCCCTCTGTTATCTTTTGAACCGTTGATATGGGCGGAAGCTTTCTGGACCGTTTGATATCAGATCACGGAAGGCGAAAATCAGGATTTGAACTTGCAAACTTAAAACTTCTTTCTCCTTTCCGGTTTTTGATCCCTGCCATTTGCTGGACCGTTGATTTGGGTGGAAGCATCTTGGGCCATCGGATCTCGAATCCCGGAAGGCGGAAGTTAGGATTTAATTTTTCATAACCAAATTTTACCTCTTCTGCACTTCCGCTCCTGATTTTCCTTGGGCGGAAATAATTTTTGGCCCTTTGATCTTATCTTTGATGTATCTGGTCTGTCTATTCTGGTCCTCTTTTAACATTGATCGGATTTTCTTACTTGGGCACATTTTCAAGGTCGTGCTGAAGGATTTTTTGGACTATTTTCAGACACGGGCTTAGGAATAATCCTCCCAAGTAGTTCAAACCCTTCCCTGCATACCTCTGGGTCATTAGACATTTTTTGACCCTACCCCTCATTTTTCACTGGTCCAGACCTTTGAAAGGGGATTGGTGCAGATGCATTATGTAGAAAACTTCAAAATTTGGCACATGTGCTAATAGATTGAATATTGTTGTAATAGTTATTATTATATATGCTTTTATTGTTATATGAATGATTATTTTTATTATTTTAAAATATTTTTAATATATCATTATATATAGTAAAAATCTTTGTAATTGTCTTCTATATTATTCAATTTATTAAAATATTAGATTCAATAGTTGAAGTGTTACCCTTCAAACCCTTGTGTCATTTCCAATGCCATGGAAGTGGCCCTTAAATAGCAAAATAAAAAAAGTTTTACATATGTTTGTGATTTCATATCAATATGCTCTTTCAACTTTTCATTTAAAGTGTTTGTAATGGCATCGTCCCTCCATCCATTCCCTTAGTTCATTTACCTCTAGAATTCTAAGGATGAATTTCCATGATTTTATCATCTCATAGGCATATTTGTTGGCCTCTCCTTGTCACCAAGTAGATGTGATATTGGATAAGATATGTTGAATCCTACCATATTTTCCAGATTGTGGTTCCCTTTCTATCTAACAAGAGTTGATCTATGCTTTAGAGGTGAATTGCCTTCAAATATTTTTTTTGAATAATTGGCATCCACCATGCTTTATTTTCTAAGAAAAATATTCATAGAATTGCATCTTGCATTGTCAGGTTCAGCATTGGGGATATTTGAATGCTAATCCTCCTTGATCTAGTAGGGAAGTTATTATGTTCCAAATTATTAAGTGAATTTTTTTGGTGTTCCTCTTGCCTTCTTGCCACGGGAATTTCCCATTGGTCAATCGAAAAATATGCATAATTCCAAAAGGTGAAAGCATGGTAGAGAATTGAAAATTAACAAGGGAGGAGAGAACATATTTTATCAAGACCAATCAACTTATTGTGTTGAGCCACTATGATCCTCACTAATCCATATTCTGATGATTTATTTGGTATCTATTTTTGTAATCCATTTCTTTTGAGTTTAGTAACATTATTGGGATTCTTAAATACTTGAAGGATGAGTAGTATAGAACTCATGGGAATTCCATTAGCTTGGATGTGGATCTCATAAGGTGTGGGATATAATTCCAAATATAAAGGTTTCTTTTTGTTTTGGTAATACTCCCCCCCTAGGCACTCACAAAGACCTCCAAAATTTATTTGAATATTTTTGCAATGATGGTTGAGGTGCTTCCTAATAGAAGTATATCATCGATAATTGCGAGTGATTTATTTCCTTAATGCTTCTAACAATTGAATACCCTTGAAGAGATACAACTAATCTTTATTGTGCAAGTTTTCTTCTTAGAGAGTCATCCATAATGATGAAGAGAGAGAGGAGAGGGGATATCCCTACCTCAAGTCCATTTTGCATTGGAAGAAGGATATATGGCATCCATTGATCAAAGGAGCTATCCATGGATAGCCTATGCAATATTTTATCCAACTAACAAAGATGTTTACAAAACCAAACCTCTTCGGAATGAAAAATAAGAAAGAACGACATACCCAATCGAAAGCATTGGTCATGCCCATTTTTATGATAATTTATTTCTCTTTTATGCTTTCACTTGAGTGGATTTCTTCTTGAACCAGGAGGATATTGTCTATTGTGTTCCTTTTTTAAATGAATCCCCCTTTATTGTCATAAATTATATTTGGAATAATATTATTTATTATGTTTGCAATTATCTTTGTTAGGGTTTTGTATGATGAATTGCATAGGGATATCAAACAAAATTTAGAGAAAGAAGAAGGGTTGATCTCCTTGGGGATTAAGGCAAGAAAATAAGTGTTTGTCTCCCAATTACTTTATGCTTCCACCTTTTCCAACTCAACATTTTGCTTAAATCAAAATGTATGATATTCCAACATGCAAAATAAAAAAAGATAGTGAATTTTTCATGTCCAAGTGCCTTGTCAAGTTCTCCATGTTCTCTATGTTATCTCTTCTTCCTCCAATTCCTTATTGTTTCCTATATTTATTAGCAAACTTGGGATCCCTTGCAACATTGAATGAATGAAATATGAGATAGACTCTTCCTCTTATGTATACATTTCTTTGAAATGCATGAAGGCTTCACTTTTTATCTATTCCAAGATTATTGCTTTGTCGCCATTCTTTTTTTGAAATTTGCTTACATTGATCCTTTGTTGTCTAAAGTTTTGATTGCTTGTGAAAGAAAGTAGTATTCTTATCTTCTTATTTTAACAATAGGTTGACTAATTCGGTTCACTTATTTTCTTCCTCCCTAAACGATGTCGGATCTTCTTATACAAGGATTTTTATTCAAGTCAGAGACAATGTAACTTATTGTTGTTTCATTCCTCTTCTAGTTCCATCAACTGTTGGTAGATCATTTTTCTTTGTGTTGTAGGGCCTTCAAAGTTTTATTTTTCCCACTCTTTAAGAGATAAATTGGCGGCCTTCAATTTGGAATCCCAAAATAATCCTAGATACCATTATATTTTCTAATTCCAAAAAACCTTAAACTATTTCTATGGATTTTCATGTCTACAACCTTAAAGGATTAAACTTGAAAGGGAGAATACCATAGTTTATTCATGGCTACAAAGAGAGAAATATTGGTCTATGATTTGGTAATACCGAGGATAATATTTTGGGTGCGGTTTCTATGTTTTCCTATAGAGCCTACTATTAATCATGAATCTATGAAGTTTCGTTGCAACTGTGACCAAGGCCAAGCCTTCCGAAATTTCCCCCTCTTTGGCTTGTTTTCAATAAGATCCAAGTCTAGAATAATATATTTAGATTTTTCTTTGAATTGGTCTCACATACCAAATATGCCTCCATGCTTCTTATCTTAGCCTAGAACCATGTGAATGTCACTTGCCATTATAACATTTTATGCATCAAATAGTTATTTCATCTCATATATGGTTTGACAACATTCTTTTTTCTCTTTATAATGCATGGGAGTGTATATATGAAAATTCTTGAAATTCTTGCTAGTCTTTCAACATACTAGACCGGAATAGATCCAGTGTGGAGTGCTATTGGTTTTGGATACATCATATTCATTCTTGTTCCATAGCGTATAAATTCCTCTAAATGCTTCCCTAGATAATATTGCTACACCCTCACTTTATTCCAATGTATTCTGCTTGCTCCAAGAATATCAAGTTCTTCGAGTTTTATCTCCTGGATTAGGAGGACATTAGGATACTCATATCTCATGAGATCCCTCAGATCTTCTATCTTCATCTTACTTCCTAACCCTAAAAAAATATAGGATATTATTATCATTAGTTATATGAGGAGGGTTTATCACTACCACATGAGTCCAATGACAACTGCATTCTTGGAATTTTCGTGAGAAGATGCTTGTTATTTTATCCTAGAAAACTATCAACATATGTTTGAAGTCCTAGAATTTTTCTTTGTTAGTTGTTTCTTATTCATTTTTCTTTGTGCAACTTCATGTCCATTTTTTTTGGAAAACACTCTTCCTCTAATTCCTCTTCTTCTAGATGTTGGACTCTCTGTCTACTTATTACCCACAAATATGCCTGGAGGATTTCTAGGGGATATCTAGAATCCTTTGTGAAGGGTCTTAAAAGGGTGAGATCACAGTTTCAAATTGATTGTCAAAGAAGATTGATGAAGCAACTTTAGAGGGGATAAGAATAAATTTTGAATGGATGGATAAAGGTCGCTCAATATTTACTTCAACGATCAACAAATCCGAGGTAGGCTTGGATTTGGATTCAAATGGAGGATTCAGAAGGGTTGTATTTCTTATATGAAATAGAGACCTAATACATATGGATGAAGGGTATTTGAACAAATTTTGCATCATACAACAAAGGAACAACTTCTAGTTGGGAGACAAGATCAAATAGATTACCTCCTATAATCAACTTTCCTTTTTGAGCTTGAGATGTAGAAGGAGTGAGTTGGTTGGCACCCATATTTTTTTTGACCACTAAGAATTTTCCTTCTTTTTTAGATGGGCTTGAAGTCAAAGTTGCCTTCATTCAATGCTTTAGAAAAATGGCTATATTCATGGTACATTTTGCACTTGAGAATTCATTATTTGTAGTCCAACTTTTTGAAATGGATCCACTTGTCCAAGATATATTTATTTCTACTTTTTTTCTATTTGGGGAATTTGGTGCATATAAAAAGTCCTCAAATTCTAAACATCCTACATCCTACCCTCCCTGATATTTCTCACACACATACCCAATTTATGCCCAGCCACCATACTCCTCATTAAGGGATAAATGCATGGAACACATTCAAGATCTTTCTATGTTTTTAAGTTGAGAAACATTGGGACGACATCAAGGACTCATATATGAGACTGAACTACATGTAAGAGAAGAGAGATAAAGAGTGAAATGGAACAACGATGGTCTATTTTTTTGCTTCTTCTAATCATAGGTCCTCTTATGGGGAAAAAATCTATTCCATATTTCTATCACTACAAAATGGGCTATAAGTGATATATTTGTTGGCACCATCAAACAATTTGAAACTCCCCTCAAGCTCCATGATTACAATATTGATACAATGCTTAGTTGGTTTAAGTAATTTATATATTCACACATATATTTCATGAGCTATGTCAAATGATCCATCTTAGTCCTTACCTTCAATTGAATTTCTAGCCCAACAAATCCTTCACCATTATGAACAAATGCAACAAGATATTGCAAACATTGAGCTACATTTTTTTTGTTGGAAAGAGAACCTTTATCTTGTAGGGTTAGCCTATGGTATAAGAAACCATGACCCAAGGGAATTTACGTCGTCAAAATCACTCGGGGATCGCATCCATCCTTGACCACACCAACCCTTAGCATGGATAGATTTTAGGTGTCTCCTACCACTATTGCAGAGTTTAGAACCTATTGGCAGGAAACAACCCTCTCAATTTTTTCTGCTTGGCTGAATAAAAATAATGAGTTCTCTTCTTTGATTTTTCACAAAAATTATATAAGAGTGCCTTCATAATCTTTGATTCTGAAGGTACTCTCAATTAATGAAGAGTTAAGGGTTATACTGGAAGTTTAGGGAACACTTTCATAAATTTAATAAATTAGCAGATGTTAATCTTGTCATTTTACATATATAATCTATTTTATTATTATCAATACATCTGATTATATATTGATTCAATATATTTAAATTATAGTCTGCTAAATAGTTCTTTGGATTAAAATGAAAATGCATTTTGAACGTGCTACAATTTGGTTTTATTGGTTTCTTTTGACAAAGTATTCATCATTAGTTTTTGTAATTTATATGATTAGGGTTGATGAATTAATTGAATATGCTATTTTAACCCTAATAATATATTTTTACATAAAAATTTATCTTTTAATACTATGCCATTTTACAATAGGTCATATGATGATTTGGATTCAATAAGTTCATTCAAAACTATATAATTTTCTCCTCGAATCTATTACATTCATAGATATGGTTTTGAACATTTAAATTACTATCCAAAGTTGATCTTGGTACCTGGTTGGATTTACGAAACCCTAGGAGACATCATTGCTTGTAATGACAACTTCACATCATCTGGTTTAATAACATGATTGCCTTCCATGTATAATCCTTGCTTATTAACTTTTGGCAGTCGTGTGTATGGTACAAGATACAAATTGTTGGTTTGATAACATCTGTTCAAAGGAGTTTTAATACGTAATAATTATCTTAGTCATATGTGTTCATATTAACACCATCCTATCTGTCATTCATATGACATTCATGAAACTATTTGATTTCGAATATCTTGTAATGATTTCAGATCACATCAATTTGTTTGATGAATACCTGCGGTGGTTTGATGGTGAAGTTCTCACGCGTAGAAACCAGTCTATGGTTACTCATTAGCTCCTCTAGAAACACGTGAAGGTTCATAACATGTCTGTGTATTCACGTATCCCTATTCCTTCAGTATTTACAATGCCTTTCAATCCTCTATCACAGAAAGAACTAATAGTTTAACAGATGGCTCCTTTAAGTCGTTTTGAGCTTTCTGGTCCTGAAATGTTAGAAGCCGACCCTGAAGTTCTTGCCTTGTTTGAGAAAATTGACTGGAAACTCTTCTTTTGGGGTTTCAGTGGACATAATGAGGAATTTACCAGACGATTTGCATTGTCTTTTGATGGAAATGTTGCTCAAATAGGTGATTTACAGCTAGTCAGAGATGATGAATTTATTTTGAAAGCTATGAAGCTACCCCAGACTGGTGAACGTTGGTTCAAAGGGTCACGAATTGACAAGAAAAAGTTTAAGCAGTTCCTTCTTCCGTTGTCAAAGGAAGATGCACACCTCAAATTCAGTTTTCCTGTAAAATATTTGAGGAATCAATGGTGTGCTCCTTTTGAAGTCATTTCCAGGTATATCTCTTGTGATGGTCGGTATTCAAATGTCCAATTATATCATCTGAGAATTTTAATGGCTCTTAAGGGTTTGAAATTAAATCTTCCCTACTTTCTACTTCATAGTTTACATAAAATGGATATTATGGTTCAACGTACCATTGGTAATCAAGACCGTAGTCTTTTCCATCACGGCCTGATCAAAATGTTAGTTCAGTATCAATTAGTTACAGTAGGAAAAACATGGGATGAATTCTTAAAAGAAAATGAGTTTGGGTTAACCCAATTTTGACCTACCTACTTACCTAAGACTTGTGTAAAACGAAGAAGATCTTGTGAAGGAGAAGTAAGAAAAGACACTGATCATATAACTGATCATGAGGGGTTGGATAAGCTTTGTCTGATAGTTGAAAATGAGAAATTTTATACTTCGAACCCTCCTGAACAATCCAAGAGAGAAAACAAAGTGGGAGAGGGAAGTAAAATGGTTGTTCAGACGCACTCTGCTAAATCATCAGGTAATTTGTATTCTAAGGTAATGAAGGAGAGAGAGAAGCATGAGGTAAAAAGGAAAAATCTGGAAGGTGACAATAAAAATCTTGAACCGAGCATGAGAAAATCTGAAACGTTAAATCAAAGGTTTACTAGGAGTATGATTAGTCTTTCGGTTCCAAGAACCATTGAACAGAGTAGCGAACCCATCGTTGTTGAAGACACTAGTGATAACGAGGATGAATATCCTCCTCCTGAAACCCCAATCAATGACTTTGAACAAGAATAGAGTAATAGTCACAATGATGTGGTGGTATCTCCTAAGAGATTCGTGAAAGATAATTCACCATTACCAGCACAGTCTGAAGATGAAGCTCGATTTGAGTCGTCATTGAATGATGAAGATTCTCTAGCAGAAACTTTAAAAGCAGCGAAGTAGTCAATCAGGATTTCTAAACAACATAAGGTTGATCAGTTAAAAGACATTGAAGAAGCTCGTGACAGGTTGAAAATAGAGTTACAACAACAAAAAAATGAATTGCTTATGTGGGTAGACCGATGGCAACAAATGAAAGCCAAGAAGGACAAATACAAAGCAAAAAAGAAATTGTTAGCTGCAACTAATGAGAAATTATTGAAAGATGAAAAAATCCATGAAGAGAAAATCTTGAAACTCAGGGCCAAGCTGCCAGAAGCCAGGAAAGCTACCAAGTTATAGATAGCAACGACTTAGTCTATATTTAGTTATTGTGATTTCAATTTTGACAGGTAATAAAATGTTTTAATTAGCACACTTGAAAAATCGTAGATTTTACAGGTATGCTTACAATTTGTATTATTTTTATTTTATTTTCCTGTTATTATGATTTTAATGAGAAATTAATATTTGTTACAGGTGTACATATTGTTGATATGCTGTAAAGAATGAAGACTATTTTTTCTCGTCATTGGCATTCGCTGGTGCTTTTGGAAGAATTGGATACTAAATACAACCACATCATAGGTCGATTCAACTGGGTAGAAGTTAATATAGGCCAGTCATATAATTGACATTATTGTTTCATAGGATAAAGCGTATCTGCCAGGTTCCTTCTTTGAAGAAATTCGATGCAACAGAATAGGGATAGAATTTTTGTCTTTATTATGTAGTGGTTGTTAGAAACTGAAGGGATATTTTTAGAATAGTTGTTACATAGAAACTGAAAGGAGTTACTAGTCTTATTATATAACCTAGTAAGCTCAGTGTAGAGAGGGTGGATGGAGTATTGAAGGAAAATACTTATTAGACATATAATTACAGTGTCTGGTTTTAATTTCTTTACTGAAGTTTTATCTTCGTGGAGGATTGTGACTAGAGTTCTCAAACTGGTATCACTGCTTGTTACTATTTTGAAAACTTAATATATATATTTCGATATACTGTTTTCTCACCATATATTTTTATGCAATTATACTTTGATATAATTGTATTTATTATATGAAATTATACTCTGTTTGCACAATATTGATGTTTGATTGAGAATATTACCGAGTTTTGTTAATTGATATTTGTATTGATAATTGAGATTTGGTAATATATATATTTCATATTTATTCTTGATTTCATTTGTATTTTCTAAAATGTTTCCATGAATGAATAAAATCCTGTTATTCAAGTATTCGGTATTGAATATTAGTTATTAATTAATAGGGCATCACAGAATAAATAATAGTAGTTCTCTATTTTAATATTCTGTTGTTGTGCATATTCAATAAAGTGATTTTAGGATAATAATTTAAATATTTTCATTTAAATTATTATTACTTACCTCTTTGATAAATTCAAATCATTAATTCATAATTGATTTAGTTTTCCAAGTTGCTCTCAGCTGAGATAGGATAGTTAGTTGATTTTTATTTTTTAGTTTAGTTTATTTTAATAGTTGTTAAATAGAATTAGGTTAGTTTGATAAAATGTAAAAATATGTTAGTCAAAATATCTTAAAACAAAACTTTAAAACAAGAGACTTTCCTTTAGAAAGCACTTTAGGGTAACTTAGACTTAGAAAAATAACTCTAGGGTTTATTTTAAACATTAATAAAATTTAGGATAATTTTTTACTGAATTTTTACGTTCTCCTTAAGAGGATAAATTCAGTTGGTAGCAAGACCATTCCCTGTGATATTTTTCCATTCCAAACACACTAGGAGCTGTTCTAAGCAACTTGTGTGGGCTTAATCTCCTTAAGTTGGCCAAGTCAGAAAATCCGGCCAAAAAATGGCGCTAGAAGGAGGGATTGTTAATGATTAATGGCAGGTAGAACTAATGATAAATCTTCAACCAGTCAACAACCTCCATCACAATCTGAATTTAGTAGATCACCATTCATAGAAACTATTAGGAGCATACTTGAGTGTGACCACATTACATCTCCATTCACTCCTGAACATAGTACTCAAACTTTAGAAGAATCACGTCATATTCTTATGAGAGCATATGCTCATCAACTTGGTTTACCTACAATAGACTATGGTCTACCTAGACAACAAAGACGTAACCCTCAATTGAATATAATTACTCAAGATTCAACAGAAGCCGATAGAACTCCAAGTTATCAAGTTAGAAGTCATCATAGAGAAACTACTAGAAGATTGAATTTGGTAGGCGGTTTTGATCAACCACCTTCTCCTCCAGAATCACCACATGATAGTCCAAGGTCATCTAATTCAGGGAGTTATTCAGATTCTGAAGGAAGTCCTATTACTGGAAACATACCTGTAGGAGGAGGAGGTAACCCTCCACCCAATCCACAACTTCCATGGTTGAGAACAACTGTTGTAGATGTGCCTGGTGTACAACATCCTCTGCCCAAACATTCAGATAAACTTCTTCCAAAGTTTAACCCAGATAACAAGGAACCTGCAGAGGTGCATGTAGATAAATTCATGTTAGTTGTTCAAACCATGAACGTTCAACATGAAGATATAGTTTGTCATTTGTTCCCTTTAACTTTTGAAGGGAAAGCATCTACTTGGTATTTTTCATTAGTCGAAGGATCAATTACAAATTGGGCTGAATTCAACAAGGCTTTCCTAGATAAATTTGGGGAGGATAAAACACCTACTCTTTTAGCTCTTGAGTTATCTCGAATTAAAATGGAACCTAAAGAAAGAATTAAAGATTTTAATCAGAGATTTCTTACATTGAAAAATAAAATTCTTGTTGCTTCTCAACCACCCGAGGATATTATCATTGAAAATTATACTTCATCTTTACCAAAGTATCCTGGGATGTTTGTTAAAAGAGTAGGTAAAATTACCCTTATTGACACTTTTGAGGAAGCTATTAAAGTAGAGAAAGATTCTATGTCTTATGAACCAGATAAAAGTGGAAAAGTTGATACTTTCCCTCGTAAGAAAATTGAAAGACCTAATTCAGAAAAAGATAAGGCCTTTGATGTAGAACAATTACAGAATTCTATTCGACCGTTAACTAATGAAGTTGTAGGATTAAAGAAAACTAATTCTAAAAATGTCTCTTCTAGAGGGTATTTCAGAAATCAGTTTAGGCAGAATCCTAACACTAATAATAAGACTAGTACACCTCCTGATATAGCAGTAAATGAAGAATTTTTTAATACTATTCGAACAGTCTTATCTTTATCCGAAACTCCCTCAAGTCAAGAAATTGTATATAATGAAGAGGAGGAGGAATCTAAAAATGAAGAAGAATTGGAAGAACCTCAACAAGTAAATGGTCATTTCTGGGACACTCTAGTAAAATATTATGAAGGTAAAAGTCCTCCTTTAGGAAAACATGCCTATAATACTCGTAGTAGAACATTCGCAAATACTCCTGGAGCATCATCAAGTTCTACCCCGAGTAACGATAACAATAATTCACAACCCAATAAACAAATTCAATCTGTCAAACAAACTCAACCTGTGAGGACTTCTCAGCCTATTCAAAATGCTTTGAAGTTAGATTTACAATATGACATAATTGAAGATTTAAAAAAGACACGTGCAAACAGTAGTATGTATGATCTTCTTCAAATTTACCCAATGCCTAATAGTCCTATTATAAATCCTGCCATGAGTTCTATAATTCCTAATGCTAAGCAAAATCTAGTTGCTAATAGTTCCAATAGTGATTTAACACCAACTAATAAAGGAAAGTCAGCAGCTGATAAAGCTTCGCTAGTAGGGAAAAATTCAAAATCAACAACTCCTCCATTCCTACTTACCTTTGAGATTTTTAATAGGAACATTCACAATTGCATGGTTGATTCTGGAGCATCTTCTAATGTAATGCCTGTGTCTGTGTACAAAAGGTTAAATGGAAAGTATGTTCCATCAAATTCATAGATTACTCAATTGGATAAGACAAATGTGAGGGTTGTAGGAGAGATGAAAGATGTTCTAGTAAGGATTGCTTGTAACCCTTCAGTTTTTCAAATCATAGGTATTGTGGTTGCAGACATTCCTGACGCATATGGGTTGTTTTTGAGTAGGGATTGGTCTCAGCAATTGAATGGATTCTTTACGGCAAATTGGTCAACTTTATGGTTACCTAAGAATGGAAAATCAAATCAAATTAAGATAAACAAATAAAGATATCTGAAACATACTGTGACAGAATTACATGATCCCAGTGAACCGGTTTTATTTTCAAATTCTATAATGGGGAACTATATGTATGAACTTGGGTTCAAAAATTTTAAATCTGAAAATTTTGTTTTCTCTAACAATAAACAACAATCAGAAATTCTTAATGTTACAACTATCTCTCATGATTCTTCATTCAAGGAAATTGTAAATAATGTAGATAGTCATAATTATGTAAATATTATTGAAAGTAAAGTCGTTGCAAATAGTTCTACTTGGACTTTATATTTCGATGGGTCAAAGCCTAAAGAAGGAGCAGGAGTTGGTTGCTTGTTAATTGACCCTAAAGGAAATAAAACATGTATAACATGTAGGCTTGAATTTAATTGTATGAACAATACTGTGGAATATGAAGCTCTAATTCAGGGTTTGAAGAAAGCAATTGATTTGGATATTAAAGTGCTAATTGCATATGGTGATTTTGAAATCATCGTTAGGCAGGTCCGTAATTCTATTCACTGCATTTCTGAACATTTGCAGAATTATCAACAAGAGGTATGAAATCTCATGTCGCATTTTGATGCATTCAATATAATGTCAGTTCCAAGGTTCCAGAACCAAGAGGTGGATTTATTAGCAAATGTAGCATCAAAACTAATTCCATCAGAGAATTTCACACCTGATTTCTTTTCAGTTGAATTGATTTTTAGGCCTTCTATACCAGATAATATCTTTAACTGACATGTTTTTGATAATGATGTGCAGGTGCTGAATTTCTTAAAAAATGATGATACTTTCAAAGATTCAGCCATTGATGAAGTTACACATGATGAAAATATGCGAGATTTTTCGGTAATAAATGATTTTTTTTCAGTTGAAAAAGCTTTCGAAAAGGTAAAACCGATTCCTAATTCCGTTTTGAGATTAGAAAAGCTTTTTGATCTTCAAGATAAATTTAGGTCTGTTTCTAATTGTAAAACCAATAGCTCACAAATGAAATATGAAACTATAAATTTAGGAACAAAATTGAATCCCCAAACTGTAAATCTAGGAATGGATTGCACTCCTACAGAAAAATCAGCATTCATAAAATTATTCAAAGAATTTAAGGATGTCTTTGCGTGGACATACGACGATTTGAAAACTTTTAATCCACAAGTCATGCAACACATTATTCCAATAAAACAAGAATCAAAACCTTTCCAACAAAAACTTAAAAAGTATCATCCGTCACTAGAACCAACAATTAAGAAGGAATTAAATAAATTGTTAGCTGCTAGGATTATTTTTCCTATTCGACATACTTAGTGGGTAGCTAACTTGGTTCTAGTTAGGAAGAAAAATGGTGATATTTGACTATGTGTTGATTTTAGAAACCTTAATAAGTCTTCTGAAAAAGATAATTACCCAGTTCCTCCCATGGAACAAATCCTTCAGAAAGTTTATGGGTCTGAGATACTGTCACTTCTTGATGGTTTCTCAGGATATAACCAAATATTGGTTTCCCCAGATGATCAACTGAAAACAACTTTTATAACTCCATGGGGAACATACGCTTACAGAAAGATGCCCTTTGGGTTAATCAATGCTGGGGCAACTTTTCAATTAGAGAAATGAATATTGCTTTTAGAGGATTAATTAATCATTTAGTAGTTGTCTATTTAGATGACGTTACTGTATTTTCTAAATGTCGACATGATCACATTAACCATCTTGGAAAAGTATTTGAACGTTGTAGGAAATTTGGAATTTCTTTAAATCCAAAGAAAACAATATTTATTGTTTCAGAAGGTATTTTATTAGGTTGTGTGCTTTCAAAACACGGGATCATGATTGATCCTGAACGAACCCAAGCTATCTCTAAAATAACTTACCCTTCTAGCCAAAAAGTAATGCAATCATTTCTTGGTAAAATAAACTTTGTTAGGAGATTTATCCCCAATTTTTTTTGAAATCATCCGTCCTTTACAAAAAATGATTAAGAAGGATGCTATTTTTAATTGGGGACAAATTGAAAAAGAATCGTTTCAGAGAATTTTAGAAGCCATTTTAGAAGCCCCTAGTATTTTGAGCCCAGATTTTAACATTTTAGAAGCCCCTAGTATTTTGAGCCCAGATTTTAACAAAGATTTCATATTGCATACTTTCACTTTTGACATATCATATGCAACAGTTTTAACTCAGCTAAATCAACAAAATAGTGAAGTGCCAATTTCTTTTATGAGCTCAAATTTTGAAGGTGCTGAACTTAATTACCATGAGGTTGATAAGCAAGATTTTGTTGTTTTCAAAGCTGTCAAACACTTTCATCCATATTTATTGAAATCTAGAACGAAAGTGATATTTCCTTACCCTTCAGTCAGAAATTTGCTAGTACAAAAATATTTAGGTGAAAAAAGAGCACCATGGATGACAGCTCTTCAAGAATATGAATTGGAGATTAAACCTTCAATGGTAGTCAAGGGTCAAGGATTATGTAAACTTGCTGTTGAAGCAGCTCATTTTCCTAACAACAATTCTGAAGCTGTCATTGATGAAGTCTTACTAACTAGGGAAATTTACTTTTATCCTCCACCACAGGATTATTGGTACATAGATTTAAGGACACTTCTGGAAACAATAACTGCTCCTGATTACCTTGAACCAAGGAAAATGAGAGCACTTAGAATGAAATATGCTCCTTATTTACTAATTGATAATATTCTTTTTAGGAGAAATTCAGATGGTGTTTTACTTCGATGCCTAGACAAAGATGAAACATAAGTGATTTTGAAAGAATTACATTTTGGACCAGCAGGTGGTCATTTTGGTGGAGAAACTACGGCACATGATATTCTTAGGGCTGGCTATTATTGGCCCACTTTATTTCGAGATTCCTATGCTTTTGTCAGGAAATGTCAAGAATGTCAACTTGCTGCAAGTAGGGTTAAGAAGTTTGCTTTTCCTTTACAACTTGTTTCAGTAGAAATGCCTTTTCAGCAATGGGGTATTGATATAGTAGGACCAATAAACCCTCCCTATTCTATGCAACACAAATACATTGTAACTACAACTGATTATTTTACCCGATGGGCAGAGGCTACGCCTTTAAGGGTTGTAAACACCAATCAGGTTATCTTATTTTTAGAATCTTTTATCATAACGAGATTTGGTGTTCCCGATTCCTTTTTTTATTATAATGCCTCATATTTTTCATCAGTTGAGTTAACTCAATTTTCTTTAGAGATAGGTATAAGGGTTAGGTATTCAGCTAACTATCATCCTCACGGAAATAGTTTAGTTGAATCAACAAATAAAAATTTGTTGAATATTCTCAAAAGAACTATTTCAGCTCACCATCATGATTGACATACAGAGTTGTTTAATGCCCTTTGGGCAGATAGAATAACTCCTAAAACTGCAATAGGAAACTCACCTTTCTTCCTGGTTTATGGAACTTAAGCTATTTTACCACCAAATTTATTTTTACCTTTATTACAGTTAGCCCAGTCTGTTCAGGATGAAGATGGTCCAACTATGGAGAAAAGGATTAACACTTTATTAAAACTAGAGGAGGAAAGAGACAGGTCAAAACAACATTTTACAAAACATCAACAAATTGTTAAGTCCTGGTTTGATCAATCCTCAAGTTCAAACCGAGAATTCCAGGTGGGGGACTTGGTGTTAAAATGGGACAAAGTCCATGAGGAGAAAGGATATCATACCAAGTTTCAAAAACTTTGGTTAGTTCCATTTGTCATTGCTGAAAAGATAGGTCCAAGCACTTTTTGTTTGCAAACCCTAGAAGGTCAGTTTGAAACATTTCTGGTAAATGGACTGATCTTAAAAAAATATTTTTGCTGACTTTTCAGAACCTAAATTTGTATATAATTATGTATATGAGCTTGTTTTATTTTTAAATAAGTTTCTATCTGTAAATAATTTTATTTAAATTTTATGAACTTCCTGTATATATTATTATCATAAAATTTTATAAAATTGTTGATATTCTGTACAATCTTTTATCAAACAGAATTATGATAAATTCATGATTCTTATGTACATTCAAATATCATTTGACCCATGTAAAATACTATTGAAACTTATTTTTGATTTTCTTAAATTAAGATTTTTCCAATCAAGTATTAACATATCAATCATTTGTATCAAGGATTGTCGAATCTATGTATATATGTTTCAAGATAATCAGTCACTAATGTACATATGTTGTTGAGAGGACTTGTGTAAATAAATAAGTCCTGTGGTTTAAACCCAGTTTGTTCATTAGTTTAAAATTATGGTATTAGACTAAGTCTTTTAAAAATTGGTTCAAAATGACCAAAGTTTCTTAAGTCTATTATGAACCTATCACTATTTGTAAATATTATTCAGATTATCCCTCATTCTCCTATTTTCTTTTAATAGTTAGGATGGTTGATTAATGTCTTTTTCAAAACTTGTACTTTGAAAAAATCTTTATGGATCTGTATCATCAGTCATTTCTTTTAAAGTTATTTACAATCTGGAAAAATTTTAGGTCTGTTCCATTCAATAAAATTCTAAAATTTAAAATGAGAGACAGAAGGTCTTAGTAATAAGTCGATCTGATCAGGATCATAAATATCACTGGCATGACATTATTAAGAAACTAATAATGGCTCTTGATCGTAAGGTCAAGAGATAGGGGGTCTCATCACAAGATAGCTGATTCATTTTCTGGTGATATTAGTGACTGACATTACCATTTGGTTACCATGCTAGGTAATGATCTCTTATTTTATAAAATGTAAACTTCCAACCTCAATAAAGTGAAACATAACTTCAATTGAAGAATAGTAGGTCTCATCACGAGCCGACCTAATCATGATCATCAGTGTTGTCTAGTATAACTTCATTTCTGATCATCAGGGTGATGGCTCTTATTCTAGGCAGTTCTCGTGAATGATACTATCACATTAGTTTATCATGCTTAGATAGTAGTCTTCGGTCAAAGTAATTGTTTCTAATTTTTAGTTTATATTTAAAGCGAAAAAAAATCATTATATTAATGGAACAGATTCTAGAAATTTATCAGTGAAGTAGATTCCTATATCTTGTTCTGATGGTTTAGATTATTATTACTATAAGTACTTTGTTTTGATTCAGACATTCTTAAGTTTATCTTTAACAAAATTCTTATTTGTAAAGATGGGGTAATGTTGAATTATACTTGCAAATATAAATCAGATAATGGTTTTTATTAGACTGAGAATTTTTTTATTGTTTTGAATAGATTTTAAGATTTTGTTTATACCATCGTTTGAAAATTGTATGAGCAGAGATAACTGGTTCGCCCATGTCGTCGCCATTTGTTGGCAGGCAAAAACCCTCTCAATTTTTTCTGCTTGGTTGAATAAAAATAATCAGTTCTCTTCTTTGATTTATCACAAAAATTATATAAGAGTGCCTTCAGAATCTTCGATTCTGAAGGTACTCTCAATTAAAGAAGAGTTAAGGGTTATATTGGAAGTTTAGGGAACATTTTCATAAATTTAATAAATTAGCAACTGTCAATCTTGTAATTTTACATATATAATCAATTTTATTAGTATCAATACATCTGATTATATATTGATTCAATATATTTAAATTATAGTCTGCTAAATAGTTCTTTGGATTAAAATGAAAATGCATTTTGAACTTGCTACAATTTGGTTTTATTGGTTTCTTTTGACAAAGTATTCATCATTAGTTTTTTGTAATTTATATGATTAGGGTTGATGAATTAATTGAAATATGCTATTTTAACCCCAATAATATATTTTTACATAAAACTTTATCTTTTAATACTATGTCATTTTACAAATTGTGGAAAGTGTATATATGTTTCTCAAATAGCTAAAGTTTATTTTTATATATCATTTCGAATGTCCATAAAAATATTTGTGTTATAATCATAAGTAATGGATTTTTGATCTAGTATTTAGTTCTTAATAAATTTTCCATCTGATCATACTTTGCAATAGGTCATATGATGATTTGGATTCAATAAGTTCATTCAAAACTATATAATTTTCTTCTCGAATCTATTACATGCATAAATATGGTTTTGAACATTTAAATTACTATCCAAAGTTGATCTTGGTACTTGGTTGGATTTACGAAACCCTAGGAGACATCATTGCTTGTAATGACAACTTCACATCATCTGGTTTAATAGCACGATTGCCTTCCATGTATAATCCTTGCTTATTAACTTTTGACAGTCATGTGTATGGTACAAGATACGAATTGTTGGTTTGATAATATCTGTTCAAAGGAGTTTTAATATGTAATAATTATCTTAGTCAGATGTGTTCATATTAACACCATCCTATCTGTCAGTCATATTACATTCATGAAACTATTTGATTTCAAATATCTTGTAATGATTTCAGATCACATCAATTTGTTTGATGAATACCTGCGGTGGTTTGATGGTGAAGTTCTCATGCGTAGAAACCAGTCTAGGGTTACTCATTAGCTCCTCTAGAAATGCGTGAAGGTTCATAACATGTCTGTGTATTCACGTATCCCTATTTCTTCAGTTTTTACAACGCCTTTCAATCCTCTGTCACAGAAAAAACTGATAGTTGAACAGATGGCTCCTTTAAGTCGTTTTGAGCTTTCTGGTCCTGAAATGTTAGAATCCGACCATGAAGTTCTTGCCTTGTTTGAGAAAATTGACTGGAAACTCTTCTTTTGGGGTTTTAGTGGACACAATGAGGAATTTACTAGACGATTTGCATTGTCTTTTGATGGAAATGTTGCTCAGATAGGTGATTTACAACTAGTCATAGATGAAGAATTTATTTCGAAAGCTATGAAGCTGCCTCGGACTGGTGAACACTGGTTCAAAGGGTCACGAATTGACAAGAAAAAGTTTAAGCAGTTCCTTCTTCCATTGTCAAAGGAAGATGCACACCTCAAATTCAGTTTTCCTGTAAAATATTTGAGGAATCAATGGTGTGCTCCTTTTGAAGTCATTTCCAGGTATATCTCTTGTGATGGTCAGTATTCAAATGTCCAATTATATCATCTGAGAATTTTAATGGATCTTAAGGGTTTGAAATTAAATCTGCCCTACTTTCTACTTCATAGTTTGCATAAAATGGTTGTTATGGTTCAACGTACCATTGGTAATCAAGACCGTAGTCTTTTCCATCATGGCCTAATCAAAATGTTAGTTTAGTATCAGTTAGTTACAGTAGGAATAACATGGGATGAATTCTTAAAAGAAAATGAGTTCGGGTTAACCCAATTTTGGCCTACCTACTTACCTAAGACTCATGCAAAACGAAGAAGATCTTGTGAAGGAGAAGTAAGAAAAGAAACCGATCATATAATTGATCATGAGGGGCTAGATATGCTTTGTCTGATAGTTGAAAATAAGAGATTTTATACTTCGAACCCTCCTGAACAATCCAAGAGAGAAAATGAAGTGGGAGAGGGAAGAAAAATGGTTGTTCAGACGCACTCTGCTAAATCAATAGGTAATTTGTATTCTAAGGTAATGAAGGAGAGAGAGAAGCATGAGGTAAAAGGGGAAAATCTAGAAGGTGACAATAAAACTCTTGAACCGAGCATGAGAAAATCTGAAACATTAAATCGAAGGTTTACTAGGAGTATGATTAGTCTTTCGGTTCCAAGAACCATTGAACGGAGTATGAACCCATTGTTGTTGAAGACAATAGTGATAACGAGGATGAATCTCCTCCTCATGAAACCCCAATCAATGACCTTGAACAAGAACAGAGTAATAGTCACAATGATGTGGTGGTATCTCCTAAGAGATTTGTGAAATATAATTCACCATTACCAGCACAGTCTAAACATGAAGCCCGATTTGAGTCATCATTGAATGATGAAGATTCTCTAGCAGAAACTTTAAAAGCAACGAAGCAATCAATCAGGATTTCTAAACAACATAAGGTTGATTGGTTAAAAGACATTGAAGAAGCTCATGACAAGTTGAAAACAGAGTTACAACAACAAAAAAATGAATTGCTTATGTGGGTAGATCGATGGCAACAAATGAAATCCAAGAAGGACAAATACAAAGCAAAAAAGAAATTGTTAGCTGCAACTAATGAGAAATTACTGAAAGATGAAAAAATCCATGAAGATAAAATCTTGAAACTCAGGTCCAAGCTTTCAGAAGCCAGGAAAGCTATCAAGTTACAGATAGCAACAACTTAGTCTATATTTGGTTATTATGATTTCAATTTTGACAGGTAATAAAATGTTTTAATTAGCACACCTGAAAAATCGTAGATTTTACAGGTATGCTTACAATTTGTATTATTTTTATTTTATTTTCCTGTTATTATGATTTTAATGAGAAATTGATATTTGTTACAGGTGTACATATTGTTGATATGATGTAAAGAATGGAGACTATTTTTGCTCGTCGTTGGCATTCGCTGGTGCTTCTGGAAGAATTGGATACTAAAGACAGCCATGTCATAGGTCAATTCAACTGGGCAGAAGTTAATACAGGCCAATCATATAATTGACATTATTGTTTCATAGGATAAAGCGTATCTGTCAGGTGCCTTCTTTGAAGAAATTCGATGCAACAGAATAGGGATAGAATTTTTGTCTTTATTATGTAGTGGTTGTTAGAAACTGAAGGGATATTTTTAGAATAGTTGTTACACAGAAACTGAAAGGAGTTACTAGTCTTATTATATAAGCTAGTAAGCTCAATGTAGAGAGGGTGGATGGAGTATTGAAGGAAAATACTTATTAGAAATATAATTACAGTATCTGGTTTTAATTTCTTTACTGAAGTTTTATCTTCGTGGAGGATTGTGACTTGAGTTCTCAAACTGGTATCACTGCTTGTTACTATTTTGAAAACTTAATAGATTTATTTCGATATACTATTTTCTCACCATATATTTTTATGCAATTGTACTTTGATATAATTGTATTTATTATATGAAATTATACTCTGTTTGCACAATGTTGATGTTTTATTGAGAATATTACTGAGTTTTGTTAATTGATATTTGTATTGATAATTGAGATTTGGTAATATATATATTTCATATTTATTCTTGATTTCATTTGTATTTTCTATAATGTTTCAATGAATGAATAAAATCCTGTTATTCAAACATTCAGTATTGAATATTAGTTATTAATTAATAGGGCATCACAGAATAAATAATAGTAGTTCTCTATTTTAATATTCTGTTGTTGTGCATATTCAACAAAGTGATTTTAGGATAATAATTTAAATATTTTCATTTAAATTATTATTACTTACCTCTTTGTTAAATTCAAATCATTAATTCATAATTGATTTAGTTTTCCAAGTTGCTCTCAGCTGAGATAGGATAGTTAGTTGATTTTTATTTTTTAGTTTAGTTTATTTTAATAGTTGTTAAATAGAATTAGGTTAGTTTGATCAAATGTAAAAATATTTTAGTCAAAATATCTTAAAACAAAACTTTAAAACAAGAGACTTTCCTTTAGAAAGCACTTTAGGGTAACTTAGACTTAGAAAACTAACTCTAGGGTTTATTTTAAACATTAATAAAATCTAGGATAATTTTTTACTGAATTTTTATGTTCTCCTTAAGAGGATAAATTCAGTTGATAGCAGGACTATTCCCTGTGACATTTTTCCATTCCAAACACACCGGGAGTTGTTCTAAGCGACTTGTGTGGGCTTAATCTCCTTAAGTTGGCCAAGTCAGAAAATCCAGCCAACTGAACCCTAGGTTTCCTAACAAACGAAACCCCTTGAAACCAATTGTGCTAGTGAGACTTGAAATTGTTGGAGTCATTATCCAAGCCACACATCTTTATTTGGTCAATTTGGCCTAATTATCCACTTATACTAAGTTATTGACTCGAATTTGTGACGTCATCATCAATTGGATCATTCTCCTTCAATCAAGGAGAAAATTTGGGTTGATTTGCATGACCTAAGCACCCCAAATCAATTAACTGATGGTTATTCCACCTACTTTCAGTTAAACTGCAATTGTATAGGCACCCCCATCACTATTTTTCCTATTTTTGGTAATTTCCAGTTAACTAGAGTGATTTAAGGTTCCTCCAACCACTTTTGGTGACTCAATTCAGTTTAGTTCACTTGATCTCACCTAACTAAAGTCAGATATGCGCCTTCACCTACTGATTGACATGCAATTGAGTTTTATTCAGTTAGACTCAGTCTTAACTGCCTTCGATTCAGTTAGAGTCAATTATGGTTGTGATTGGTGGTTAACTGATGTGTTTAGTGTGGCTAACTGATAGCTAAGCCACTCTCATGTATGCAATTTTAATGACATCATTGGGATTCGAATTGTCTGGCTATTCATGCCAGTGTAACAGATTGTATCTTTACTTTTGATTAATGATAACAAGTTTACAATTGCAACTTCTAATTACAGTGTTTTCATGTCATTTTTCTGTGTAATATCCTTGAATCTTCTGTAATTTGTTGCTGGGTTCTCATATTACTGTGACTCAATTTTCGCATGTTATCAGAGCCATGGCAGGACAAGGTTCTTCTTGTTCAACTGATTCCTTGACGGATCTATGATGCAATTTGAGCAAAAAGCTCAAAAATTCTAGCTCTGCACCATAAGCGGAGAGTTTACCACATAATTCCCAGGGAAAGGAATTTTTGATCAAGCTTGCTTGATTGAATAAGCCAGGTGTGAAGAAAACTCCAAAAGTGCAGGCTGTTCGACCTTACTTTGTATTTTTTTGTGTGATTTGCAGGTTTTTCAAAGTCTTTCACTACATTCACTACAACAAAATTATGGCCTCTTCTGTGAATGTACTCATTACTTTCAATTACCATCATTGGAAGGAGGACATGGAGATTCAGCTACGCTCCAAAGGACTCTACAGAGTCACTATGGACACAGAGGTAGAGCTGAATCATGTTGTTGGCAGAGCAAAATACTGGAATAATCTTGACGAGGCTTATGGATTTCTGTGCCTTTCAATCTCCTGGGATATTCTCTTCCACATCACTGGATTGAAGACTCCCTAGGAAATTTGGGATGAACTTGATACTCTATTTGATAAGCAAGATGATTTGAGGATCTATCAGCTGGAGAATGAATTGATTTATCTAAACCCAGGAAACTATGAAACCATGAATAATTTCTTCACCAAGTTCAAGCACCTGGTGCTCTAGTTGAAGCAGTGGAGAGTTGAGAAGGAGGATGATCAACTCATCCTTTCCATTCTCTCCAAACTTGGTGTAGATTACTCAGTTTTTGTGTCCACTTTTCATGCCAAGAAGCTCACAACCCCGAATTGGAAGATGCTGACCCTCAATGCCTTCATTGAGTCTCTCATAAATGAGCAAGACAAGCTTGTGCAAATTGGGATCATTAGATCTGCAAAATATCAAGCATTTTTTGTTGGAGGACCCAAATCTATGAATGGTAAGGGAAAGAAAAAGAAACAAAAAACTAAGTTTGATGCTCCTAATCAAAAGGAAAAACACCAGCTGTTGGATGAGCCCTTAGGCTCAAGAAAGAACAAGCACAAAGGAAAAGAAGGCAAAGAAAAAATCAAGTGTTCCTATTGCGAAAGGGGCTTTCACCCTGAGAGCTCCTGGATGAAGAGACAACTTGATTAAATGGCTCTTCTCCTTGAGAAGAATAACATTAACCTTCCTGAAGGTGCAAGGAAGAGAGAGAATCATGATCGGAACAAGTAGCCCGGAAGAGGACACGTCCTCATGGAAAATGTTTCAAAGCCTAGAGCTCTACTCATTGACTCTGGTGCTTCGAACCATATGGTGGAAAGTAAGGAATCCTTTTCATCCCTTGACTCTAACAACAACATTCCCATCCACATGGGAGATGAATCTCAAATCATTTCGAAAGGAAAAGGTACTGTAGAACTCGAACATGGTTTTTTCACCAATGTTTTGTATGTGACCTCCTTGGCTTCGAATCTGTTGAGTGTATATCAAATGACACATAAAAGTTTTCCCAAGAGAGTAACATTCAGCCCAAATTATGTTAAGATCTTAGAAATTGCATCTGGAAAACTCATTTCAATAGGTATATCGAATCATTCAGCTAAAACCTATGAGTTTTCCAAGTTTATGCCTGATGCAAATCCTACCACCCTTCTGACTCATGGGAATGAGGTCAACGGGATGTGGCAGGAAATATTTGGACATATGAACTTCAAATACTTGCAACAAACTCAAAATAATTCCATGGTGGAAGGCCTCCCTACCATAAAAACCTCCAGTGGAATTTGCAAAGGTTGCATTGTCGGCAAACACCCTGAACACAAATTTGATCGGGGAAAGGCAAGGAGAGATACATGTATTTTGGGGCTGATCCACTATGATATCAGTGGTCCTATGCCTATAACATTCATGAATGGTTCAAGGTATGTGCTCACTTTTATTGATGATCTGTCGAGATACACATGGGTCTATTTTCTCAAGAAAAAAAATTGAAGTTCTTGAAAAGTTCATTGATTTTAAGGCTTCTGTTGAAAATGCTTCTAGGAGAAAGCTAAAGGCTCTCATATCTGATAATGAAGGAGAGTACATCAAATACAATCTGCAGCAAATATTTTATAAATATGGAATCCAAATACAACACTCCATTCCCTACATACCCCAGCATAATGGTGTAGCGGAAAGGAAAAATCGATCCCTAAAAGAGATGACCACCTGCATGCTTGAAGCTAAAGATTTGGTTTCAAATATTTGGGATGAAGCAATGAATGTTGCTGCTTAGATTCAGAACAGGTTCCCTCATTCATTCGTGAAAGGAAGAACACCTTTCGAAGCATACTTTAGTCACAAATTAGATGTGTCCAATTTCAAAGTTTTTGGGTCCACTGCTTGGGCTCGAATTCCACTTAACAAGAGGAAGTATTTGAAACCGCAAAGTATTGAGTGTATTTTAATTGGGTATCTAGAGGATTCAAAGGGATGCAAACTCTTCAATGTCAGAACCAAAAAGATATTCATGGAGAGAAGTGTCCACTTCGAAGAACCTCTCCAAGATGTGGAACTAGTAGAGGAAGAAACTGCTGAAATCCCCTCTTGTTCTGATGATGAAAATGCATCTGTGAGCTTTGATATTTCATATCTGATGTTCGATATAAGTGAGAATTATATATTACGTTCCAAATCAGATCCTAATGTTCCCACCCATCTCCCAAAATGGCCTGAGAAGACTCTCTTTTGTCGGGTTAGATCTTGGAAATCCTGTTGATCCAAGGAGAACTCGGTCATATTTTCAAAGAGTTGGGATTGCACTTTCTTCCAATGATTCTTTGTTATTTGAGACATGATATATGATTATTGTATATGATCCTAAGTCATACTATCATGGTTGGAATAATCCTAGATGGCAAGCTGCAATGGATGAAGAGTTCAACTCTCTCCAAAAAAATGCAACTTGGGATCAAGTTTCCCTTCCACCTAGGAGGAAACTTGTTCAATGCAAGTGGGTATATCGGAAAAAGGTTGCTGCAGATGGATCAACATGAAAATATAAAGCATGACTGTTTGAAAAAGTATTCTCCCAAGTCCAAGGAGTGGACTACCATGAGACCTTTGCACAGGTGGCAAAAATGGATTCCATAAGGCTAGTTTTGGCCATTGCTGCATCCAAGCACTGGGAGGTGCAGCATATGGATGTACAAGAATATATATACATGAATAATACTGAAGGCTATACATCAAATCCATCACTGGTTTGTAAGCCGCAGAAATCATTATATGGCTTAAAACAGGCCCCAAGATCTTGGTATGTCAAAATGGATGCCTTTCTGCTCTCACAGAACTTCAACAGATGCAAGTCTGATACAAATGTATAATTGCAGCAGTGTGAAGGTAATATACTGATCATAGTACTGTATGTGGATGATATTTTGATTACAGGAAGGACCCTTGCTTCGATTTCCTTTATAAAAGCTGCTCTTCATGATGCTTTTGAATGAGTGATCTAGGCCTGTTGAGATAGTTTCTCAAGATGGAAATCACTCAAGACTTTGATGTGATAATGATGACACAACACAAATATGTTTCAGACCTGTTAATTAAGTTTAACTTGGCTGATTTCAAGGCTGTACCATTTCCTTTCCTCTTAGGAATCGATCTTGAAGAGGGAAAAGCAACTCCACATATGGATTCCACTATTTACCGCCAGTTGATCGAAAGTATGCTATACTTGACACATTCAAGGCATGACATTTGTTAATTTGTGAATGTTGTATCAATATATATCCATCACCCTCATGAGCTTCATTGGAGGGAATCCAAGAGGATTCTACAATATGTGCATGGTACTAGATCCTATGGAATTCACTATGTTGCAGATTCTTAGCTAGATTTGGTCGGTTTTACAGATTTTGATTGGGCGGGAGATAACATAGATAGAAATTCCACTTATGGCTATGTAATTATGTTTGGTGGTGGACCTATTTGCTATTCCAGTAAAAAATAGGCTACCATTTCCCTTTCTTTAGCAGAGGTAGAGTACAGGGGAGCAGTCAATGCTTGCATCCAGACAGTTTGGCTGCAAGGTTATTTGTCTGAGTTTGAGATTGGTAGTGCTTCATCCACTGTCATTTTTTGTGAAAACAAAAGTGTTATCAAGATCTCAACAGATTTGGTTCAACGGACGAGAACCAAACACATTGATATCCACATGCACTACATCAGAGAGTTGGTGAATGACAAGACAATTGTTCTGCAATACTGCCCCACAAATGAGTAGATTGCAGATATTTTCACCAAGAACTTTACTAAGAAAGAAGTTCACTTACCTCTATTCATTGTTTGGGGTGATTTCATCAGGGTCAAGTCAGTTAATTCTTTATTTTTCATCTTGAGGGGGAATTTTGTTCCCACGGGGTTTTCCTCTTTTCCTCACTTAGCATTTGTTTTGAGCATTTTAGAGTTACTTTTTGTAAAGGGTGACCTATGCCCTTTGTTGTCGGGGCCCTATATTTTTTTACTCCTCCACATGAGTATAGATTAAGGGAGGTTTTTGGAGTCGTTATCCAACCCACACATCTTTATTTGGTCAATTTGGCCTAATTATCCACTTATCCTAAGTTATTGACTCGAATTTGTGACATCATCATCAACTGGATCATCCTCTTTCAATTAAGGAGCAAATTTGGGTTGATCTGCATGACCTAAGTGCCCCAAATAAGTTAACTGATGGTTATTCCTCCTGCTTTTAGTTAAATTGCAGTTATATAGGTGCCTCCATCACTATTTTTCCTAATTTTGGCAATTTCTAGTTAAGTGGAGTGATTTAAGGTGCCTCCAACAACTTTTGGTGACTCAGTTTAGTTCAATTCACTTGATCTCACCTAACTGAAGTCCTCACCTATTGATTGACATGTAATTGAGTTCTATTCAGTTAGATTCAATCTTAACTGCCTCTGATTTAATTAGAGTCAATTATGGTTGTGATTAGTGGTTAACTGATGTGTTTAGTGTGGCTAGCTGACAGCTAAGCCACTCTCATGTATGCAATTCAAATGACCTCCTTGGGATTCAAATTTTCTGGCTATTCATGCCAGTTTAACACATTGTATCTTTACTTTTGATTAATGATAACAATTTTACAGCTGCAACTTCTAATTGCAGTGTTTTCGGGTCATTTTTCTATGTAATTGATCCTTGAATCTTCTGTAAGTGTGCCTTGGTCCTCGGATTACTGTGACTCAATTTTCATAGACATAACATTGAGATATGATTGATTCTAGTTGACATTGTTAATTACATATGCGCTTTCATTCTAGAGTTATTTAAAAATCTTGTGGTTTGATTTATTGCTTCTTCATTCCCCTCAAATTTGGACTTGGAAAATAGGTCAAGATTCTCATGATAATGGAATTTCAAATTAAGATATCATTATGTACCCACCCCCCCTAAAACTGGAAAAGGGTAATTGTATTTTCTTTGAGTGGAGTCTAGAAACTCAAACTTCAACTTAAAATACTACATCATGTGAGCCCTGATCATGCCCTCTATCATAAAAAACCTAAATCAAAAGAGTTATGTCCATATACTTTTGAAACCTCTCAAATCGAGTATGCATGTACCTATTTATGAATCTAACAATAAAATCGCTCCAATAACTTGGCTTCCAATGTCCAACGCCAACTACCTAACCATCCAAACTATACCCATTTCCTTTGAATTGTTGTTCACTTCCAACACCTTACTGAGAGGTGGTTTGTCTTCCCACAAATGCAACACATTATACACCTTGACAAAAACCAGTCAGAGACCAAGATCCCCTAATCCCTCAATAAAAAAATATACTACCCCAAATTACCGCACCAACATCTCTTCACCACCAACCAAAAATCCCCTCATCAAACTCCTTGGAGGTATACTCGAACCCATTGTTTGACCACAATATTTTGATCCTCCTCCATGTCTGGGTCTCCATAAGAGGTTTTAACTCTTTGAACTTCTGCAATATTTTTGTCGACTCCTTTCTTTTCAGGAAGTATATCCAAATATTCCTACAGTAGTCATCAATGAAGGTCACATAATACTTGTAACCCTTCAATTATGTAGTCAACATCATACCACAAAGGTGTGAATGTATCAAGTCAAGTATCCTTGTTGACTTATCACTACTTGGAAAATCAATCTTGCCATACTTTCCAAGTGCAAACTTTGCACACATCACTGTGCTCGGTGCTGAACTCTGGCACACATGTCATTGTCTCCCTCAAAACCCTCAATGTTGGATGATGTAGGTGGGCCACCCCCCTATGACACAGCTTGTTAAATGTACAAAATCAAGATTCATTCTCCATGATACTTGTGTTGTATCAAGTACGAAACTTATGTTGTATTAAGTTAAGAGACTTGTGTTGTATCAAGTCTGGAACTTATGTTGTATTAAGTTCAGGAATCTTGTGTTGTATGAAGCTAGGGCATTATGTTGTATCAAGTCCTACTCATGAAAGATGCATGTACTATGACCTTGTGGTGTATAAAAGTTAGAACCTTGTGTTGTATCAAGATTGGAGACTTGTGTTGTATCAAGACTGGTCTTGTGCTGTATCAAGACCATATAGCTTGTGTTGTATCAAGCTATAACTTATGTTGTATCAATTCATAAGGTTATACTATGTGTTGTATTACTAACCATGGTCATTCGATATGGATAAAGCTATTAAGTCTCCTCTAGAGACTGGTCACCTCTAGAGAATGATCACCTCTAAAGTGAATTACTTTAGCATATGACTATATGGTCTGGGGTAATATATATGATCATCAGTATGTGTGACAATTCTTTTGAGTATAATATGATATGATAAATTATTAAACTTAAACCATGCAGTAAAATAAAGAAATAAGCAAAAAAGAGATTATGAGAGAAAGATAATTCAAACTCCCCGTGTAGATGACTAAGTGAACTCAAGTTATAAAGCTTCAGTTAAATATGAATACATAAATCAGTGCTTTAGTTAAAGCATATGTTGAACTATTAATGATCAACATTCAGTTAAGTAAAGAAGAGCTTAGTATTCATCAATCAACAAGATTCAATTAATAATGGTTAACTATGTGATTACAAAAAGATGAAATAGTTAACTAAAGTGTTTACACTTTAGTTAGACTAACATAGGCCACTTAAGTTAATCAAAAGCCGACACTTCAGTTAAAGAAAGAGTGTTGCATGTGAAACTTGAATTATTGCACTATGACACTTATGTTAGCATGTTAACTAAGTGATCAGTATTCAATTAGAGATTGAGTTCACTCCAATGTCAGTTAACTATAAGTTAATATCCATGATTGAAGGTATGGCCCATTAGTTATGCATGATGACGATTCAATGAATGAATTGATTATTTGAAAAAGGAAATTGGAAATTGTAATGCATGTGTGGATAATTCTCATGCAACCATCACTAGGGCTTGCATGGTAGTCATTATGGCTTGTTATTAATATACTAGGCATATGGAAAGTTCAGAACAATTGTAAAAGTGGATCTCTCTTCTCTATTGCTCTGTATTCTCTCTTACCGGGCAATCTGCTTATGTTGTAAAAGTAATTATCTTCAAACGTTTTATTATACTCTGAATAATTGTTGGGGTTTTTCACCTTCTCTATTATGAGGATTTCCCCCAGGGTACATCTTGTTTTGTGGATGAATTATTGTGTGTGATTGAATTGTTAATTGTTATAGGTCCTCAACACATCATTGATAAAAGTTTTAAAGTTCAATTTTCTCCATTATTGCTCAAAACATTAACATGGTATCAGAACATGGGGTTTGAAGGAGCTTAGTTTTTCCCATGCACACTAAATCCTACATGATCTTAAGGAGTTGAGCAAAATCTTGGAGCCATGGAATCAATCTTTGTCCAACCAAAAGACTGAATTGAAGGTACCTCCAACCTCAACACATGGAAGGCAAGGGTGTTAAACATTCTTAAGTAGCATGACCTAGATGCCTATGTGACCTCAGTGAGTGAAGGATCCTTTATCCAATGCAGGGCGAATTAAAGAGAAAGTCAATATGCACCATTCCCGTCATTTTTTAGGAGACAAATTTCATGGAGCATTTGTAATGAATCCGTAAGGAATCAGACAAAACCATTGAAAAATCACTTCCCAAATTGGACAATTTTGCTTAAATGAGAGCGGATTTCAAAAATTCACAATTGTTCGAGAGATACAATCAGGTATTTGAAGATGGGATTTTTAGAATTCGTGTTATGGTTGTCTTTCCAAAACTTGACAAATTGGTTGAATGACTAAGGGATTTATGGATTGGATATTATCCTTCTTCAAGATATATTGTGTGTAATGAGATCTAACTCATTGAAAGAAGATTATCATGATCATTGGAAGAAGTTTTCCCGAAGAAGAGCATTCACTCCAAGTTGTATGGGATCTAATTTCTCCATGCAGAGATTTGTTACCTCCTACATGCAGTCAAATTTGCAAAGAGATCAAGACCAAGGGACTCAAGTAATCTACACAAGGAAGCAGGGATCAAGAGGGATCACACAAAACAATAAAAGATAACTACTTGCATTTTTTAGTATATGCTCTTTAGATCTATATGTTTTTGAATGTTTTCATTACAGCTATATAGAGATTCATATTCCTAGGATTATGAATTGTGAGCATATATGTATATTGTCTTTCCTTTATTGGAAAATGACAAAATTCATAAGATATGAATATAAAGCATGCATGATTCTTTCATAAGATATGAATATAAAGCATGCATGATTCTTTCATAAGATATGAATATAGAGTTGCATGATTGTTTCATAATATATGAATATAAAGCATGATTTGTTGAAAGTATTCAATTAACTGAGAGGGGGGGGGGGTGAATCAGTTAATTTATGTACTTAAACAATCTTATGCAATTTTAAAAAACTTTTATCCTTGAAGTTTTATGACAGCCAATATGTTATGAGGAATTCTATATTCATTCTTTATTAACAGAAACTCTGTTGCAACAAATTTAACATGTAAAGCAAACCATCATCATTCAATCACACAAAATACACAGAGACACAGATTTCATGAGGAAACCCATAAAGGGAAAAATCTCTTCTTCTTAGGATGTCAAGAAAGCTTCAAGTTCTGTACATCTTCTCTTTCTTTGAGCTCCTACTCAAATGAAGCTACATTATTTGAATTACAAGCAACGACTTGTAAAGAGCACCAACTCTCAAAGTTCTCCAACACCCACTTAATCTTGAGGACAACAATCCTCCCTAGCACCACCCTACCACCCTATTTTGCTAGAATTACTTTGAATCAATACAATACAATGATACTGATATAACGATGCTTACCACTTCATCTTTTTTATGCTCTTCTGCTTTGCTTTCATTCTTCTATACTCGGCATTTGTCTTCATTCTTCTTCTATTTTTCTTTATCTCTGCTTCTCATTTGTTCTGCCTCTGCTACCCATTCTCTGTTTTGTTCATTGTCTGGTATTTGGTCTGTGCATACTTAGTCTCTACTATTCACTGTATCTCTTCTTCATATCATTCTTCTTTACTTACCGAGTTCAGTATCTCCACTGAACGGCTAAACCTACATAGTTTGCTTCAGCTCACCTTTATACACGTACACCTCAACTGCTTCAACTTCCCAACCTTTCGTATTCCTGATCAAGAATCAGTTATCATTCTATAACTGCATGTAACTGTTAGATTATACTCATAACATTTTTTTACATTTTCATGATTTACGCCTTTAAGCGCTTCACAAACTTCCTTTGCCATCTGTCGTAGTGGCCATAAACTAGAGAAGTCAACCACCATAACGATCATGAACAAAAGAAGCCATTCGCTCGTTGTTGTGGCTCGAAATTCAGGAACCAATCTTCATACAAAATCTCAACACTATCAACCTGCACAGCTTGATTTGGGGGAATCAACATCAACAGTTGATCTATAATCTGTCTTCATCGAAACCGTCCAAACTTGAAAACTTTAACATTCCGCTAATTCTTTCACTTCTGATTGAGCGAGCATCTTCAGAACACAGAATTCACCTTGTCCATCGATCAACCTGATCTCTTGTCATAACCGTCAATCTCTGTAGCCTCTACCACTTTCCACGAATTGAAATCCTGACTTTTTCCACTCTAGTTCAATCCGCGAAATTATCCACGATCGTAGATCTATCTCCACTCCTTTCTCAACAACCCGATCTTTCCATCAATTAACCTATTCCATGATTTGAAAAAGTTTCTTTATCCAGGCATGTTCAACCCGCTAAATGTTTCAGCGCCGTGGATCTTGCCTTGTGTTGATCTCAGCCCTTCAAAGTTGCACTTTTTAACGGACTTCGCAAATACAAAAACTTAATCTACCTTGCATCTCCGATCCACGGAATTTATTTCCACCATTGATCTTCATCATCTTAAATCTGAATGCCATCAATGACAACTAGAAAACCTTTGTGTCAGTCTAGCCAACAATCTCCACCTTTGGAATTGATGGAAACCCAAAAATTTTGGCACACCTTCTTTTGATTTGTCAACCGATTTTTTCCAATTAAATGAACTTCTCCCCCTTTGACATCAATGGCAAAAAACAATATTGTGAACAAAACAACTTCCCCTATCAAGATAGACTCAAATACTTATCACTTCAAACTTCTATCAGATGTTTAATAAACACAAGCTCCCCCTATCAAATTGAGGAGATTAGTTGGAATCGAGTATGACACCCAATTTCTAGCGGAAATATTCAAAGTAAGTCTTTGATAACGGTTTAGTAAAGATATCAGCAGTCTGTTACTTAGAGGGAATGGAATTCAATTGAACTACTCTGTTTGTGACTTGCTCTCTTAGAAAATGATACTTGATAGGAATGTGCTTAGTCTTGGAATGCAAGACAGGGTTCTTAGTCACACTAATGGCACTTGTGTTGTCACAATGAATGGGGATGGGTTCAGTATATTTCACCTCCAAATCGGCAAGAGTCTGAATCATCCATAGTACCTGTGTACAGTAGGTGGCAACAACAATGTAATCAGCCTTAGTAGTAGACAAGGATATTGAACCTTGCTTTTTACTCATCCATGCTACTTTTGAATCACCTAAGAAGAATGCACCTCCACTTGTGCTCTTTCTCTCATCCAAACAATTTTCCCAGTCAGCATCTGAATATGAAATTAACTGAAAATTTTGATTTCTAGGATACTAGAGACCATAAGTCATTGTGCCTTTCATATATTTGAAAATTATCTTCACAGCGACCAAGTGACTTTGTTTAGGAGCATACTGAAATCTTCCTACCATTCCAACAACATGCATAATATCAGGACGAGATGCAGTGTTGTACAAAAGACTTCCTATCATTGACCTATATGTTATTTAATCAACATTAGGTGAAATATCATATTTGATAAGCTTGCAGCCAACAATCATAGGGGTACTAACAGGTGAATAATCCTCCATCTGGAATTTCTTCAACATTTCCTTTAGATACTTCTTTTGGGAGATAAACAGACCTTTAGAACTCTGAGTGATTTGAAGACCAAGAAAATATGACAGTTCTCCAATCATGGACATTTCAAACTCATATTGCATGGAATTAGCAAACTATTGAACAGAAGAATCATTAGTACATCCAAAAATAATATCATCAACATAAACCAAAACAACTAATAAGTCATCACCTTTTGTTTTGATGTACAAATTACTATCAACGGGGGCTTTCTTGAATCCTTTTTCTTGTAAATATTTTTCTAATCTATAGTACCAGGATCTAGGTGCTTGTTTCAATCCATACAGATCCTTCTTTAGTTTGCAGACATAATCAGGATTGTCTGTTAGTGAGAATCCTTCAGGTTGTTCCATATAAACTTCTTCTTCTAGATCTCCATTGAGAAATGCTGACTTGACATCCATCTGATATTTTTTGAACTTCTTGTGATAGGCATAAGAAAGAAACATTCTGATAGCTTCCATTATTTCCACAGGTGCAAAGGTTTCATCAAAATCGTGTCCTTCAATTACAGACCAATCTAGCTTTATTCCTCACAAATTGTCCTTGTTCATTCATTTTATTCTTAAACACCCATTTGGAGCCAATCACATTCTTGTTTGTTGGTCTAGGAACAAGTTCCCAAGTATTATTCTTTTCAATCTGATCAAGCTCTTCATTCATGGCTTTTATCCAATCTTCATCTTCACTGGCTTCATAAAAATTCTTGGGTTCTATTATAGATAGAAAAGCAATGTGATACTGTTCTGAATCCTTGAGTAACTTTCTTCTTGTCTGTAGACCTTCATTCGTGTTACCAATAATCTAACTTTCAGGATGATTTTTTCGAAGAATTCTTTAAGAGGGTTTTACTGATTGTTGTTGTGAATCTGTACCTTCATTATCTGACTCGAAGTCTTCCTTTTCTGATTCTTGGACCTGTTCTTCTTCCTCTTCAGTTGTATCCTTTGTATTTGATTCAACACTGCTTATCTGAATGTCTTTGACATGCATACCTTCATCAATTTTAATGTCAATGTTGTCAACCACTTTATGTAACCTCTTATTATAACATATGTATCCTTTACTGTTTGTAGCATACCCCAAAAAGATACCTTCATCAGCCCTATCATCATATTTGCCAAGATGTTCATCATTGTTTTTTATATAACATTTACTTCCAAAGACTTTAAAGTGCTTGATTGAAGTAGGTTTCGCAAACCAGAACTCATAAGGAGTTTTATCACTATTTGGCCTTAAGTGGGATTTGTTAAGAATATGAAAAGATGTGTGAATTGCCTCTACCTAGAATGTCTAAGAAACATTTATTTCATTCATCATTGACCTTGCCATCTGTTGAACTGATCTATTATGTCTCTCAACTACTCCATTTTGTTGTGGAGTCCCTGAAATTGTATATTCTCTTTTGATTCCTTGTTCATCACATAATTCTTTGAAGTCCTTTGAACAAAACTCTCCTCCTCTATCAGATCTTACTGCTTTTAATCTTTTTCCCATTTGATTCTCAGTTAGAGCCTTAAATACTTTGAATTTTTCAAATGCTTCAGATTTTCCTTTCAATAAAGGAACCCATGTTAGTCTATAATAATCATCAATAACCAGCATAAAATAGTTTTATTTTCCTATGCCTTCCTTTCTTTACGGTACACATAAATCCACATGCACTAATTGAAGAGGTTTATATGTTGATGTGAAGCTCTTGGATTTAAATTGAGTTCAAGTCAGTTTTCCCATTTGACAGGGTTTACATACGAATTCATATGGTTTTGATATCTTAGGAAAATATTTTACTACTCCATTGTTTCTAAGATTGATTAAATGATCAAAATTCAAATGTCCAAGTCTTCTATGCCATAGCCAACTCTCATCATACTTGCTTAGATGACACTCTTCCTTATCTTCTTTGAAAACATAGACATTGTTTTCTATTCTTATACCTTTGGAAACCAATTGTCCTAAAGATACAAATTTTATTTTGCACTCTTTAGAGGTGAAAACAACTTCACATCCTTTGTCACATACCTGACTGACACTAAGAAGGTTATGCTTCAAGCCATCTACAAACAATACATCTTGAGCTTTTCCTTTGCTATTCAGACTTCCCAACCCTTTGCCTCTGGTTTTCCCTGGAGCATCATTTCCAAAAGTTACATCTCTTGATTTGTGTTCTCTCATAGATATATATTTACTTTTATCCCCAGTCACGTGTTTGGAACATCCAATGTCAATATACCAGGGGTCCTTTTGTCTTTGAGCAGAAAGCACTAACCCACACTAGTTGTTTTCTTTCTTCTTCCATACTTTTTCCTTTTTAACTGAATAATCTACTCTTGAATCTGATTCATAATTATTTAAATAGCATTATGTGGCTTTGTGTCCAAAATTATGACAAATGTAACATTCTGGCATGTTGTACAACAACTCAAAAAAATTGATATTTCTAGCATGAGCTCTTCTTCTAGTTGGAGATGGAATAGAATGATGCTCTTGTTGGCTCATTGATTGTTTCACTTTATGTTGCAGCATTTGGTTATTGCTAAACATTTTTCGTTGTATGTTTCTAAAGTTAAAAACACAATTTATAGCTTTATGACCAAAGTCATAACAACAATAACAGTAACCATTGAAAAAAATTTGGTACCTGAATTTTGATTGTTTTCTTGAAATAGATTGCCTTGTCATTCTGTTCTTTACCTCTTCTTCATGCTTTCTTGACTACAGAGCACTATTATCTGTTCATGTAGATATACAATCTTTACCACTCATTAGTTTAAATTCACTGTTGTTTTTATTCGCTACAACTTTAATGAAATTTGTTGACTTTGTGTACTCTGGTTGATTGTTGTTTTGAAAGTTAATCACCTTAGTTGTTTCCTTGTTTTCTGATTGACTGCTACTTGTACCTTCTTCATAACCTATACCAGTCTTGTTCAAAGGAGATCTTTGCTTACTCAAGATGTTATTTAGTTCTTCTGAAGCTTTAATAATTGACAAGTTTTGATGATAGAGAGATTGAAATTTCTCCAATTATTTTCTGAATTTCACTACTTCTTCCTCCAATGCTTCACATCTCATCTTTTTCTGTGATAATTGTTCATTTAGAACATCGCTTATTTTCTTTTTCTTCTTCTAGTTCTACCTTTAACAAGATACAATATGTACTCGATTCTTTAACATTCTTTTCATACTGCATTAGCAATTGTTTTTGTTTTCTCTTCTTTAGTCTGAGTTTGTCAATTTATTCTAATGCACTAATCAACTCACCTTCCATATCAACTATAGCATCGTCATCATTCATACCACTTCGTTCATATCAACTACAGCATCGTCATCATTCATCTTCAAGATCTTCTATGGCCATAAGCATAAAATCATTCAATTTATCTTCACAAGATGACTCCCTGTCCGTAACTTCTGAGGGATCAACATCATTTGCACACAAACTTTTCTTTTTGTAGTTATTATTTTTATTGTATCTCTTAAATGTGTGTTTCTCTTCATCAGCATAATTCTGATCTTTTTCCTTATAAGGGGATTTAGATGCAAAGTTCCCTACCTTACCACGGTTGAAACATTTAAAAGGCAACTTCCCTTTATATTTTCCTGGTCCAGTTTTCAATCTTCGTACAAATTTTGCCTCAATCTCTTCCATTTTAGAATATGCATGTTTGTCTACTTTAAAAGAAGCTTCTCTAATGGTAGATTTATATTTACTGATCCTCATTTCATAGGCAGTTAAAGTTCCTAGAATTTGGTCAATAGATAAGGTTTTCAGATCATTCATTTCTTCTATTGCAGAGACTTTTGGATTGAAGTTATCAGGTAGAGATCTCAAAATATTTTGAACAAGAGGAGCTTCCCCAAAATTCTCACCAAGACCCTTCATGGCATTCACAAGTTCTTCAACTCTGAAGAAATGTTTACTAACAGTCTCATCCTCATTCATCTTTAGTTGTTCAAATTTCAGTCTATAAGTTTGAAGTTTGGCATCTTTTACTTTTTCATTTCCTTCATAGCTACTAATGAGTTTATCCCACGTTTCTTTTGCAAATTCAAAATGCATTACCTTTACAAACTCGGCTTCTGAAAGACCACTCAATATAGCATTCATTGCCTTTGAATTAAAACTAAACTCTAGCTTATCATCTTTGGAAGCTAGTACAATAGGTTTCATATATCCAGTTTCTACCACTTCCCAAACATCAGCACCTAAGGACATTAGGTATGTTCTCATTCTAACTTTCCAAAAAGAAAAATTTGTTCCATCAAACATAGGAGCTTTATTGGTTGAACCATCATGATTTGTCATGTTTAAGCTTATCAGATCTTCCTTAGACTAAAGGAACCAGATCTGATACCAATTGTTGAAAGTATTCAATTAACTGAGGGGGGGGGGGTGAATCAGTTAATTTTTGTGCTTAAAAAATCTTATTCAATTTTAAAAAACTTTTATCCTTGAAGCTTTATGACATACAATATGTTATGAGGAATTCTATATTCATTCTTTATTAGCAGAAACTATGTTGCAGTAGATTTAACATGTAAAGCTAACCATCATCATTCAATCACACAAAATACACAGGGACACATATTTCATGTGGAAACCCACAAAGGGAAAAACCTCTTCTTCTTAGGATGTCAGGAAAGCTTCAAATTCTGTACATCTTCTCTTTCTTTGAGCTCCTACTCAAATGAGGCTACAACCTTTGAATTACAAGCACCAACTTGTAAATAGCACCAACTCTCAAAGTTCTTCAACACCCACTGAATCTTGAGGACAACAATCCTCCCTAGCACCACCTTACCACCCTATTTTTATAGAATTACTTTGAATCAATACAATACAATGATACTGATATAACCATGCTTACCACTTCATCTATGTTCTGTTCTTCTTCTCTGCTTTCATTCTGCTATAATGGACATTTGTCTTCATTCTTCTTCTGGTTTTCTTTATCTATGCTTCTCATTTGTTATACCTCTACTACCCATTCTATGTTTCGTTCATTGTCTGGTCTTTGTTCTGTGCATCCTTAGTCTCTGCTCTTCATTCTATCTCTTCTTCAGATCATTCTTCTTTACTTACCGAGTTCAGTATCTCCACTGAACGACTAACCCTACACAGTTCGCTTCAGGTCACCTTTATACACGTACACCTCAACTGCTTCAGCTTCCCAACCTTTCATATTCTTGATCAAGAATCAGTTATCATTCTATAAATTCCTATGACCGTTATATTATACACATAACATTTTTTGACATTTTCATGATTTACACCTTTAAGCGCTTCACAAATTTCCTTTTCCGCCTGCCATAGCGGCCATGAACTAGAGAATTCAACCACCATAGCGGTCATGAACAAAAGAATCCATCCACCCATCGTTGTGGCTTGAAAGTCAGGAACCAATCTTCATACAAAATCTCAACACTATCAACCTACACAGCTTGACTTGGGGGAATCAACATCAACCATTGATCTATAATATGTCTTCATCCGAACCGTCAAAACTTGAAAAATTTAACATTCCGCTAATTCTTTCACTTCTGATCGAGCGAGCATATTCAAAATGTAGAATTCACCTTGTTCGTCGATCAACCTAATCTATTGTCATAACCGTCGATCTCTGTAGCCTCTACCACTTTCCGCGAATTGAAATCCTGACATCTTCTACGCTAGTTCAATCCGCAGAATTATCCACGACCGTAGATCTATCTCCTCTCCTTTCTCAACCACCCGATCTTTCCATCAATTAACCTATTCCGTGATTTGAAAAAGTTTCTTCATCCGGGCATGTTCAACCCGTAGAATGTTTCAGTGCCATGGATATTGCCTTGTGTCGATCTCATCCCTTCAAAGTTGCACTTTTTAACGGACTCCGCAAATACAAAAACTTAATTCTACCTTGCATCTCCGATCCGCGGAATTTCTTTCCACCATTGATCTTCATCATCTTAAATCTGAATGCCATCAATGAAAACCAGAAAACCTCTGTGTCAGTCTAGCCAACAATCTCCCCAACGTGATTATTTCATAAGATATGAATATAGAACTGCATGAATAATTCATGAAATATGAATGTTGGGCTGCGTGATTGTTCATAAAGATATAAATATAAAGTTTCATGATTATTCATGATATATGAATGTAGGGCTACATGATTATTTGATTATCATGTGTTTTTATAAAATCAGATTTTGTTTTATACAATGTGTATTCATGGGATTAGGAATGATGTTATGGTATGAACATGATTAAAAACATTTGTTACATCTTTATATTTATTGGTAAATGGAACACTCGTGTTAAGAAGAATAAGGGGTTGCATAAATATTCATGAGATCTAAATATAAGAATGATATAGAACTGCAAAACATTACATGGAATATGAATGGGGTTAATGTCGAACCATTGATTTAATGTGTACATAACTATATGAATCACTACAAATACATTGAAGAATTCATGTGATTAAAATTCATGAGATGTGGTTATACTAAAACATTGGTTTAAATGTTTTGCATGTCAGTATGTGTTGTTTTTCATTTGATTGAAATGATTGGATTATGCAAGGTTACTAATAACTTGATTGAATTTAGCTTGTAGGGAAAAACTATATTCCTTGGCCTACAAGTAAACAAGACATGTTTTGAATGAGGAGTTATTTTGATGGTTGATCTTGAAAGAGAGCGGGATTTTGTTAAGGAAGAAGCTTCTAGTAGCATATCGAGAGATTCCTAATTCAGAATAGAATCTCTAATCCTATTCTGAGAGATGTGAAGACTCTTTAAGATAATTAAATTATCTTATTTACATTCATGTGTCAAGAAGAGATTTAGACATAAATGAGCATGAGTCTACATGATGGAGGACCCAGATTATGATTCTCACATCCTGATGGTGAGAGGGAGTAGCTAGATTCGCTAGCTCCTAAAGAAACTAATAAAACCCGGTTGATGTATCTTCTATTAAGTGGAGACCTGCATGATGCTTGTATTCAAAAGTAAGTTGAGAATTGTATTCAAGAATATTGTTATGATTCTCATTATTAATGGTGTGGCAGTCACTAGACAAAAAATTCCTCAGTTAAGGAAAACGTGCAATAAAAGAGACTAAATATTTTCAGGATTATGGACTATAAATCCATGGCCACACATAAGAAGATAAATCTGAAAGTTTATATTATTATTTCATATATGGAGGATCTCAAGTCAGTTTAGATGTATTTGGTTAGTCACAGGTCCCATGATCGATTATATGTTTTGCAGTATATACATAGACAAGTACAACAAAGCATGTGTTGTGGTACCTACTTGGTACAAGTGTATATGAACTTAGATATGTCTCTATCAATGGCATAAATATTCAAAGATATATGAGATCTGACTAGTATAGTGATTGAAAAAATATCACATGTGTTGCTCTAGATAGAGCATGTTGAAAAGCAGTAAATATTTATGAGGTTTCTAGTCAGTTATATACAATACATGGTACATATCCACAGATGAGTAGCATTGGCAACATTCTTACTAAGCCTCTATCTAAGACAAGATTGGTATAGTACATAAAAACTCCTCTAATTGAAGAGGGAGTATTGATGTGTCTTCACAGAAGACAACATATAAATTCCCCACCAATTAGTCATGGTACATGACTCAGGAAGCCAGGGGCTATGATACCTCGTGGAGAGAATACAAATGAGAAAATACATGGTTAAAGTCTCAGATATTATTGATACTCAAGAAGAGTTATAGTCTGGACTATCAGAGAACAGTTAAACCTCTTAGAGAGTTATTTGGGGTGCTACAGTATAAAGAGAAGAATCACTGAGAAAGTGATTAGGCCTTGAAGAACATCACAGAGAATGGAAAGCTCATAGAGAGCTTATCCAGGTAGCAGAAGATTCAATAAGTCAACAAATGTTGAAGAATGAAAGAAAAGATGAGGCTTTCTTTCTGCATGATATTACACATTTGTTGTATAATGTTGTATATGATGGATTTAAAATCCATGGTTTCCATTTTTTAGAAACTATATTCTGGATCAGATCTAGATGATGCTACTATGTGTAAGTAGTTGGTTGGTCTCTGAGCAAACCTATTTTATTTTATGCTTACTACTAAGCATATGTTTGAGTACCTTTAAGGTACATTAGAATAAGCTCTTTATTGTATTTTGATACATGGAAAATATATTATATGATTGTGCTATCCAACTATTGTTTTAGCCTGAGATAAGCAATGTAAATTGTGGCCAATACTACAAAATCTAAGTGTATTGCGGCTAGAACTACAAAAGAAAGATGTATGTCAGAAAGTACTACAAAAGAAAATGTGTTTTGCAGATAGTATCACATGCTGAGGAGTAGTGTAGCTTGGTAATCTCCCTACTATGGTGAAATACTTGAGCCTACATTTATTAGGTGTTAATAGTCAAGCTTTTCAAATAACCCTATGTGTGTTATGATAAAACACATTGAGATTAAGTTTTTCTTCATCAGATTCATGGTCGTGTAAATAAAATATCTTGATACATAGCTATTGATGAGCAAATTGAAAATTTGTGGACAACCTGCTATCAATGAAGAAGTTGAGATACTTACGAGATAAGCTTGGTATTATGGTAAATTCCTGGTAAAGCAGAGAATGTCTCCCTTGCTGAGAGGGAGTGTTAAATGTACAACATCAGGAGTCATTCTCCGTGAGACTTGTGTTGTATCAATTCCAGAACTTATGTTTTATTAAGTTCAGAAATTTATGTTGTATTAAGTTGAAATACTTGTGTTGTATCAAGTCCATAACTTATGTTGTATTAAGTTCAAAAATCTTGTGTTGTATCAATTCCATAACTTATGTTGTATTAAGTTCAAGAAGCTTGTGTTGTATCAAGCTAGGACATTGTGTTGTACCAAGTCCTACTCATGAAAGATGTATGTACTATGATCTTGTGTTGTATGAAGTTCGGAACCTTGTGTTGTATCAAGGTCAAAATATTTTGTTGTATCAAGACTGGTCTTGTGTTGTATCAAGCTATGACTTGTGTTGTATCAAGTCATGAGGTCATATTATGTGATGTATTGCTAACCATGGTCATTCAAGATGGATAAAGCTATTAAGTCTCCTCTAGAGACTAATCACCTCTAGAGTGAATTACTTTAGCATATGGTCCGAGGTAATATATATGATCATTAGTATGTGTGACAATTCTTATGGGTATAATAAAATATGATAAATGATTAAACATAGACCATGTAGTAAGATAAATAGATAAGCAATAAAGACATTATGAGAAAAAAAGAATTTGAATTCCTCATGAATTCCCCATGCAGATGACTAAGTGAGCTCAATTTATAAAGCTTCAGTTAAATATGAATACCTCAATCAATGCTTTAATTAAAGCATCTGTTGAACTATTAATGATCAACATTCAGTTAAGTAAAGAAGATCCCAATGTTCATCAATCAACAAGATTAAGTTAATAATGGTTAACTACGTGATTAAAGAAAGATGGAATAGTTAACTAAAGTGTCTACACTTTAATTAGACTAACAGAAGAAACTTAAGTTAATCAAAAGACGACACTTCAATGAAAGAAAATGTGTTGCATGCGACACTTGAGTTATTGCACTATGAAACTTATGTTAGCCTGTTAACTAAGTGATCAATATTCAGTTAGAGATTGAGTTCACTACAATGTCAATTAACTATCAGTTAATATCCATGATTGAAGGCATGGCCCATTAGTTGTGCATGATGAAGATTCAATGATTGAATTGATTATTTGAAAAAGACAATTGGAAATTGTAATGCATGTGTAGATAATTCTCATGCAATCCTCACAAGGGTTTGCATGGCAGTCATTATGGCTTGTTATTAATATGATAGGCATATGGAAAGTTCAGAACAATTGTAAAAGTGGATCTCTTATCAGGCAATCTGCTTATGTTGTAAAAGTCATTCTCTACAATCTATCTATTATACTCTGAAGAATAGGTGGGGTTTTACATCCTCTCTATTATGAGGATTTTCCCTAGGGTATATCTTGTGTTGTGGATGAATTATTGTGTGTGATTGAATTGTTAATTGTTATAAGTCCTCAACACATCATTGATAAAAAAATTAAAGTTCAAGAATCTCCATTATTGCTCAAAACATTAACACAACTCACATAAGTCACATCCATATTTGTTATTGTCATGAGCTAGGGCATGATGATGCTAAAAGATAATCCTATATAGTTTCCCACTATGGACCCCAACCCTCACTACCGTATCTATATTGGATCCCTTATAGTGTATGAGTACATGCCCATCTCATAACATCACCCAAAATCCCTTATCCACTATAGTAGATATTGATACCAAGTTCTTCTTCAACCCATAAATGCACTAACTTCATGGACTCTCCATATTCCCTCTAAAAGGAAATTCCCTCGTCCAACTTCCATAATTTAAGTGTTGTCTCCCAGCACAACCTCTAGATCCAACCCCGTCTCAGTGAGATCCGTAAAATGTTGTATAACACCTCTCATGTGACTGGAAGCCCCGATATCTATATATCGAATACTGGTAGGGGATGCACTCGATGAGTGACAGGAAATCAAAGACAATTCCCTGTCAATATCCTCTATGGAAAGTTCATCCATATATGTTGAAGTGCATGAATGAAATGTAATGAAGGAATACTCTTTTTCAAACCTCTTTGAAAACATATCACCTTCAGCTACTACTTTCGGTTGTGTTTGTTGCAATCTATCCACAACTTTCAATTTTGCGGTCATAATTTACTCAGAGAACCTTGAATTCTGGAGAACAAATAACTTCTCCCCATCACGACACGAATTAGATCCTTACTCGCATATATCTAGAAGATTTATCATAGATCTAACCTCCAACCTCACAGATCTAGTAAATCTGTTATGAGTCCTTACATATATGGTATGGATATTCACAAATATGAACCCTGGACTCACAGATTTGATATATCTGACCTCAATAACCAAATATCTAAACCCTACTCTTCATATCTGATAGATATGGTTTCTATCTCCTGAATCTAATATCTCGATTGTGTCAGCGCATAGATCTAGTATGCAACTCACAGATCTGAGTGTGATTGCCCTGATCTTTAACCTTGCTCTAATACCATGTAAATTTTCTAGAGGTCACTACTCGCTCTAGAAATATTAGATCCCAACTCAGCCTTAGATCTTAATAAGCCACATGCATATACTAAACCCCAACTTATCAATCCCAGAGAAGGTAACGGCTACGCAAGATACTTATAATTTGAATTACATGAAATATATTTACACTTTAACAAATAATATGCCAATCACACATGAAATTTGACACACTTGTTTTTGGTCAAATGACCCCAGAAAGAACCCAACGGTAAAACTAGTGAGAGAGATATATAAGCTTTTATAATGTTAAGAAAATTACAATACAATATGAGAGATACCAGCACAAACTTATCTCAAGTTTTCTCAACTGCTAGAATAGCCGGTGTAGCTAGGAATGCAGCACCCTACCTAGATGCACCTCTCTTCCTCTTGACTGTGCCACTTTCTGTGTCACTTCTCTTTGATCTTAGGCCTAACACCCCTCTGCCTCTACCCCTCTATAAGCTCTAGAAGAACCCTAACTCAGGTTGGCCCTCTCCAATGAAATTATCCCCTCTCAAGAAATTTCCCCTCAATATGTTAGATCAATATATGATATGACTAATGTTGAATACAACCAAACATAAATCCCACACTGCCTCCAAATGAGTCTTACCTCAACCACTAAGAAGAATGACAGATCTATCCCATATTTGCGCCCTCCTTCAGCCAGAGAATGTGCCCTCTTTATCAAAATGTTCCCCTCTTAGTTTTCCTCTGGATATATGCTGCTATGCAACTAGATGAACTAGATCTGGTTGTTGTCTCATCCCTTGATCTAATCTCCCTTTGCCTCGGATGAAGAATGTCAAATCCGTCTAAGATCTCAGCCTCTCTCCACAATGAGTGTGCCTCCTTCTCTCTGGAATGCGCCCCTCTTGTCTCAACATACATTGATGCGCTTTGTTGTGAAGATGAACTCATTGTACACTAAAAATATTTGTAACAATTACCCCCTAGCCTACTTTTATAAGTCACTATGAAATTAGGTCACCAAAACCTTAATTAGAGTTCCAAACCCCTAATTTTACTCTCATGCAAAATTACACTTCTGCACTTTCCTTGTAAACTTTTCAACACAAAACACATGAAGGTCATTATTATTTTTTGGTGTTGTTTTTTGGCCTTACCAATGCACCCTCAACATTCCAAGTCTTAATGAATTCTATTTTTAAACCCTTTCTCTTAAAAAAATACATTTTTTTAATGATATACAAATCTAAAAAAATAATTGGAATAGCATGTATAACATATTGACATGGCCTTGGAACTATTGGAGGAGAAACAATTATATGCCAAGCCTTCTAAGTATGCCTTTGGGTTTAAAGTGGAATATTTGGGTCATATCATATCTCGTGAAGGGGTCAAAGTGGACCCTAACAAAATTAAAGCTAGGGTGGAATGGCCAATTCCCAAAACCTTGAATAGTCTTAGAGGATTCTAAGGATTGATGGGATATTATCGCAAGTTCTTCAAGAATTATGATCAAATTGTAGCATGTCTAACATTGTTATTGAAAAATGAGATTTTTTCATGGACTTGTTTATAAAGCAAAATTTTCCTTTTACAATCAACAAGGGTTACCCCTAGTGAAAGGTCCCAATTAGACTTTACACCATTTGGAATAGGTCACCCATCTATATTATGACCAAGCATACATTATGGTTTTGAGGTTTTATCGGTTGCGACATGATCCACTGTATAGGGTTTTTTGAAATGCAATATATGAAATGGCGACTAATCTAAGATGTATAATGCAAAATGATGCTCGAGGCAACTAACAGAACAACTAACTAACAACACCAACTATGTAAATGTCTTGATATTCAATAAATGGTTATTGTATGTGTTGAAATTTGGTATTGGCATTGATGTCAAACAAACAAGATGGATGTCGATATAAAACAAGATGTATGTTGATGAATGTCAAGAAGTATAAAGTCTTGAAAATTGTTAAACTTAGATGTTAAAATTGATTATGCTGAGTAAGAAGCTAGTTTGAAGAAGTATATAAAAGTGTATGCAAGTATCAACAGTACATAAGATCCATTAGGCAATGGCTCTCTATATAAGTGAAGCTAGTTTGAAGAAATACATATAGAATAAGTGTGAAAGTTTTGGAAGTGTGCAAATCCCACCAAGACATGGGACCCATTGTTAAATTTTCATATGCTTAGCTAAGACATCAGTGTTTCATTTCATATTCATAACAAAATCATATAAACAGGATCACTGAAAGATAGACAAGCACAACCATACAAAAGGAACACAAAAATTTATCCTGGGAAAACCCTAAAAGGAAAAACCCAGCAAAAGCTTCCTAAATATAGATGCCCCAAAAAGATAAAAGGTAAAACCAACAAGGAGATCAAAGCCTGATCCTCCTCCTTCTCCAACTGCTCTTCTCTTCTTCACTAATGCGCTACACAAGTGAGAGTATGTGTTCAAATGAGGAGAGCTACACCTCTATTTATATTCATCCGTTCACTTCAATTAACTCATCCGACATGTAGGCTCAAGTTAATCATGTAGGCTCGAGTTACACATGTAGTCTCAAGTAACCACACTGGGGTGCTAATGACCCACCTTTACAATTAGAGGGGACAACCTCATGACTCTTATTAGTTCTTTCGATTAGAAGCATCGAGGTACAAGATAATACAAGTGGTTCTCCCGGTAGGACCATCGGGGACCACAAAATATACATATAGAATATTCTTCGAAGTTACAATATTTCAACACTCCCCCTTAATGAGAAGGGTATTCTACAACAACATCAACAACAACAATAGTAGGAGAGAGATAGAGGACATCATCAACATCATCAGGGTAATACATCTATAAATCATTGGAAGCTTTTCAACATTATGTAGTCTTCATCTTCAATCTTCAGTCTTCATCATCATTAATACTTTGACTGCTTTGATCAACAACATCTTCAGCACTTTGACCTTTCGATCAACAACATCATCTTCAGCACTTTGACCTTTCAATCAGCAATGTCATCTTCAGCACTTTGACCTTTCAATCGGCAACATCATCTTCAGCACTTTGACCTTTCGATCACCAACATCATCTTCAGCACTTTCGATCACCAACAACATCATCATCATACTCTGATCTTTTGATCAGAAACATCATCATGAAAATATCATCATCACCAAAACATCATTATCATCAAAACATCAACATCATCATCATTAAAAAATAAACATGATCCTTCCTTTCGGAATTACGGGATCAACATGTTTGTGGTACTCAGACGATCCTTCCTGTCAGAATTACAGGATTTAGGTCTTTACGGAGTTACTAACGATCCTTCCTTTCGGAATTATGGGATCAACACATCTATGGAGCTCAGATGATCCTTCCTTTCGGAATTATGGGATCAAGTATTTACGGAGCTACTAACGATCCTTCCTTTCGGAATTACGGGATTTAGGTCTTTACGGAGTTGCTAACGATCCTTCCTTTCGGAATTACGGGATCAACACATTTGTGGAACTCAGACAATCCTTCCTATTGGAATTACAGGATCAACACATCTGTGGAACTCAGACAATCCTTCCTGTTGGAATTACAGGATCAAGTCTTTACAGAGCTACCAACGATCCTTCCTTTCAGAATTATGGGATTTAGGTCTTTACGGAGTTACTAATGATCCTTCCTTTCGGAATTATGGGATCAATACATCTGTGGAACTCAGACAATCCTTCCTGTTGGAATTACAGGATCAAGTCAATGATCCTTCCTTTCAGAATTATGGGATTTAGGTCTTTACGGAGTTACTAATGATCCTTCCTTTTGGAATTACGGGATCAACACAGTTGTGGAACTCAAACAATCCTTCCTATTGGAATTACGGGATCAACACATCTGTGGAACTCAGACAATCCTTCCCATTGGAATGACGGGATCAATTCAATGATCCTTCCTTTCGAAATTATGGGATTTAGGTCTTTACAGAGTTACTAACGATCCTTCCTTTTGGAATTATGGGATCAACACAGATGTGGAACTCAGACAATCCTTCCTCTAGGAATTACAAGATCAACACATGTTCTCGAGTACCGAAGTCACCAGATCCATTCTGAACTGAAGTTCAAGGATGATACAATCCTACCACCTTCTCGATGACCAAAGTTCACCGGATCCATTCTGAACCGAAGTCCAAGGATGATACAATCCTGCCACCTTCTCGATGACCAAAGTTCACCGGATCCGTTCTGAACCGAAGTCCAAGGATGATACAATCCTACCACCTTCTCGATGACCAAAGTTCATCGGATCCGTTCTGAACCGAATTCCAAGGATGATACAATCCTGCCACCTTCTCGATGACCGAAGTTCACCAGATCCATTCTGAACCGAAGTCCAAGGATGGTACAATCCTACCACCTTCTCGATGACCGAAGTTCACCGGATCCATTCTGAACTGAATTTCAAGGATGATACAATCCTGCCACCTTCTCGATGACCGAAGTTCACCAGATCTGTTCTGAACTGGAGTTCAAGGATGATACAATCCTGCCACATTCTCAATGACCGAAGTTCACCGGATCACTTCTGGACATATGTCCCGGGATGATACAATCCCTCTTCATTCTCGAAGACCGAGGTCTCCAGATCACTTTAGGGCAAGTGCCCAGGGATGATACAATCCCACTGCAACATCACTACTCCCCCTTTCGGAGAAGGTCTTTTTGAACCACACCAATCTTGTCTCGAAAGTGTTCAAACTTTACTCGGGACATAGGTTTCGTCAACACATCATCATCTACATCTTTAGTATGTGGATACTGAACTATCACCATCTGTATCTCCAGTATGTGAATACTGAAAGCATCATCACCTCTATATTCAATATAGAAATACAGAATCACCATCATCTGAATCTACAGTATGTAAATACTGAAACATCATCTATATCTTCAGTATGGGAATACTGAAATCATCATCATCTCTATATTCAGTATAGAAATACTGAATCACCATCATCTGTATCTATCTTCAGGTCAAAGGGACCTGATATCAGCTTCCAAAGCCATATGGCTTCACAACTTAGCAGAGCAATCTGCTATGTATTCTGCTTCAGCCGTGCTAAGAGAAACAATGGACTGTTTCCTGTTAAACCATGAACTCATAACAGACCCAAAAGCATCTACCTGATGTGCTTTTCCTATATGAGATACTTCCAGCTCAATCTGCATCTGTATAACCATACAATCTGTAGTCATGGTTATAGACCAAAGTCTATAGTCCCTTTCAGATATCTCATCACATGTTTTGCAGCTACTAGGTGAACCCCTCTTGGTTGAACAAGATATTGACTTAAGGTGTTCATAGCAAAACAAATGTCTGGTCTGGTATTTGATAAGTACATCAATGACCCAATGATCTGTTTGTAATGAGTCACATCCACTAACTCTGAAGATTCATCAGCTAACAGCTTCAGGTTGGAGTCCATGGGTGTGGCCATGGCCATGGCTTAGCTTCAGCCTCTGCAATTTTCAGCTCCTGATCCTTCACCAATCTCAGGATATAGTGAATGTACCAAAACGTAGCAGTTTTAGTATTTAGGGTTTTTCTAGCTCGGGGTCAAACTAGGGTTTGACTTTCCTGGAGTTTCACCCAACCAAATTTCTTGATACAAGTCTCTAAAATTCGATTTTGATGAGGAGAAAAACCCTATTCCAGGCTCACTCAAAAATTCCTCTTTTGTAGAAAGCCCTAATTATCCACACCAAAACTGAAAATGCTCGGAATCAAATTCCGCTTCGACAAAAAGATGCGCCCTTCAATGGAGAGATAGTCTAGCCTTCTTTTGCTGATCGATTGTGGATATAGACCCAAAAAGTAAGAAGCCCTAGATTCTATAGCTGCACAATGTCTTCTTTCAGGGTGGCTCTGATACCATGTTAAATTTTCATATGCTTAGCTAAGACATCAGTATTTCAATTCATATTCATAACAAAAGCATATAAACAGGATCACTGAAAGATAGACAAGCACAACCATACAAAAGGAACACAAAGATTTATCCTGGGAAAACCCTAAAGGGAAAAACCCAGCAAAAGCTTCCTCAATATAGATGCCCCAAAAAGATAAAAGGTAAAACCAACAAGGAGATCAAAGCATGATCCTCCTCCTTCTCTATCTACTCTTCTCTTCTCCACTAATGCGCTACACAAGTGAGAGTGTGTGTTCAAATGAGGAGAGCTACACCTCTATTTATATTCATCCGTTCACTTCAATTAACTCATCCGACATGTAGGCTTGAGTTAATCATGTAGGCTCGAGTTACACATGTAGGCTCAAGTAACCACACTGGGGTGCTAGTGACCCGCCTTTACAATTAGAGGGGACAACCTCATGACTCTTATTAGTTCTTCCGATTAGAAGCATCGGGGTACAAGATAATACAAGTGATTCTCCCGGTAGGACCATCAGGGACCACAAAAGACACATATAGAATATTCTTCGAAGTTACAATATTTCAACACCCATATGCGCAGAGACCACCAAGTCATTGGACTCAAGACCGAAAAACCCCACAAGGATGAATTATCAAATATATACGCCGACAAAAGATAGAATGAGGTGGTTAGCTTTACCAAGGAGTAAGGAAGCATGAGAATAACTGACTCAAAAGAATCTCAACTTGTGGACACATCTCTTGAGAAAGAATAGTATAAATAAGTAAGAGATGGAAATGTTAAAGTAAGCTTGAATATGAAGAAGATATGATATTTTGTTTTGGAAAGCTTGTAATTATGGGGTATCAATGGCTCATTGATTTTAAAAGAAGTATTTACAACAAAGATTTGAATGCTCAAAGGCATGAAGAAGAGCAGCAAACAGTGCAAAAATTAGAGAGATACCCAGCACTGAGATGTGTGAAGGAGATATACGGTGAAAGCAGGTTAAGCTGAAATCAGAAGATGCATATCGCAAATCGTAGAAGTTGCAAAGAGTTTATATTGTTTATTTTAGAAGACACATGTCGCAGATCATAGAAGTTGCAAAGACTTGATATTGTTGATTTTAGAAGACGCAACTCGAAGATCACAGAAGTTGCAAAGAGTTGATATTGTTGATTTCAAAAGAGCCAGATCACATATCATAGAAGTTGTAGAAGACGGGTATCACAAATCACAGAAGACACAATTTTTACAAGTCATAGAAGACACAAATCATAGAAGTCTCAGAAGACTCAGATCGCAGATCACATAAGTCACAGTTTTGTTACAACATATCTTTATCTTAGGGTGGCAAGAAGGGGTAAGGATGAGAAGTTACAACTTCCTTCCAGATGGTGTTGGAGATTATAGAACAAGGATTTGAAGCTTCCTTTCAGTTGGTGTTAAATAACAACAAGAGGAGATTGAAGTCTCCATTCAGGTCAGTTCCTGAACACTGCAAATTGAAGCTTGTACAAAAGGAATGATATACACTCAGGTCGGTGTATGAAGTTGGAAAATTGGTGCTTACGCAAAATATTGAAGTCCTCACAGGTTGGTGCCTATAATCATCAAGTGGGTGCTTCCATGTAGGATTGGTGTCCCAATCAAATTGGTGTCTAAGTGAGTTGGTGCTCACATATGGAGATTGGAGATTGGTGTCTTATATATATATATAGATAGATAGATACATATATTATTACTTTACAGATCCTTTGCCCAAATGTATTATTTGTTGTTTTGACAAAAAAAAGGTATAATATGTTAAGTGAAAAATTGCATAATCTGCACTTTATACTGATTCACCCCCCCCCTCTCAGTATAAATAATAATTCCAACAATTGGTATCAGAGCTAGGTTTCTTCAGTAATAGTTTAAAAATTGGAAGATAGATCTTTGTGCAGATATGGATAGGCGAGAAGGCCTTTCTACTAATAGAGCACCAAGATTTGATGGATCAAACTATACCTTCTAGAAAATAAGGATGAAAGTGTATCTTCAATCTCTTGGAGTGGATGTTTGACAGTCTGTGGAAAATAGTTATGGAGCTCCCAAAACTACACCAATGGATGCATATGATAGAAGACAATATGAAAATAATGCAAGGGCCAGGAATGCAATATTATGTGGCCTAGTAGATTCTAAGTTTACCAAGGTGATACAGTGTACATCAACCAAATACACATGGGATAAACTCAAAAACATCTATGAGGGAGATGAAAAAGTCAAGAAGAAAAAATTGCAGACATATTCAGGACAATTTGAATCCATGAGGATGAGAGAAGAAGAAAACACGTCATCATATCTTCTCTGAGTTGATGAAATTGTTAACGCCATCAAAGATCTTAGGGTGCAAATTGTTGAGAAAGTAGTAGTCCAAAAGGTACTAAGAACTTTTCCATCTAGATTTGACTCCAAAGTATTAGTCTTAGAAGACAAAACTTATTTGGATAAGTTAACAAAAGATGAGCTTCATAGGATTCTTACAACATATGAGATGAGGATTGAAAAGGAGAATCCCTCTAGGAAAGAAGTAACATTCAAAGCCACCAAGAAGACTAAATGTAGTGGGAACGAACACAACAAGAATGCTTATGATGGATCAGACGAAGAGGAATCCAACTTTGTCAAGAAATTAAAAAGGGGACATGATCAATACAAAGGCAAGTTACCCTTCAAACTTATGTTTTGCTTGTGGTTGAGTAAGTCACTTTGCTTCAAAATGTCCTTACAAAGAAACTAGAGACAGTGATAGTGAAGATGATTCCAATCTCAAAGAAAGAAGCATGACACACCAACAAGATAGGTCTGAAAACAAGAAGAAGCTTCTTAAACATAGAAAGAGCTTATACTCCAAGGAAGACATTAGTTCATTAGAGGAAGATAATAGTGATGATAACTCAAGAGAAGTGATTTTTATGGCATTTGTAGAAAATGAAGTTTCATAAGAAAAAGATAATTGTTGTTCTTTCACGAAGGAAGAATCATCAAAATAGAAGACTCGTGAAGGCCAATCGAAAACATGAGAAAGTATTTTTACAATGGGATCTATACCTCACCTTCAAAATCTGATGCAAAATTTGGATCAAGTAGTCTACTTGATGTGAGTAACAGTGAAGAAGAAACCGCAGAAGTTGACTTGGAAGGTGAACTAATTAGAGCTTTGGAAGAATTGAAGTGGTAAAGAAAGAAGAACAAATCCTTAAATGAACAATTGTTAAAAGATGAAGAAAATGTCAAGAAGGAAAAGGATCTTGAAAAATAGTTGGACTGCGCACTAAATAAAATAAAAAAGGGCTCAAAGAAATGAATTTAGTGATGGGAGCATATCTTAATGAAACAAAAAATAAAAATGAGTTGTTAACAGAAGGACTTGCGCAAAAATATATAGATATTTCTCACTTGAAGAATGAAGTGGCTGAAATAAGAAAAGAAAAACAAACTTTTAAAAATCAAAGAGAGTCCAAGGATAAAATACCGGATTGCACAAATCCAAAAGAAGACAAGGTTTATTTTGGTGTAGAAATTAATAACATGTTCAATCATAACACATTAACCTTGGATGAGATATTAAACAATCAAATATCACCAGTAGACAAGTCAAGGCTTGGCTATGATAAGATAGTCGAAAATATCTGTGACACAAGAAATATGATTTTAGATACTAATCGGATGAAGTTTGAAAAGCAAGTCCAACCCAGATATGATAGTTCTTTCAAATATTACAATTTTTCCCATCATACCAATAAAAGAAGGGTCAATACATTGAAGTGTTAAAGGTTTAATTACTTTAGCCACATTGCAAAATATTGTCATACAATGAAATGCTATACTTGTGATGGTTTTGGGCATAAGGCTCAATACTATTTAAGAACAATGAAAAAACCAGAACGAAATATTTCATACAACATCAATAGAGAAATATAGATAGAAAGTGAAATATTGTTGATAAAATTGTCATTGATGCCAACATTGATGCCACCACCTTGCTGAAGATGTTGACGAAGTCCTGCTGATGATAGTTCTGAGTTTGACAAGGCATCAAGAAGCAACTGAGCTCTCGGTGGACTAAGAACCTATGGAGGAGTGGACTGAAGCAGCTCAAAATTGCAGATCTATAATGTTGCAGCCAGGTAGCTCTAAAGTCACATGATTATCCTCAGCTCTGATTATCTATAGAAGAGAAAGTTGTTGGCTGTCAAGAAACTGGACACCTCATCTTCCATGTTGCAAAAGGATAACAATTTTTTTTTGGAAGCAGTCTCAAATATTTCAAAGCTTCCACACAACAATATTGTAGAGCTTGTTGGTTATTGTGTTGAGCACAGTCAACACTTACTTGCTTATAAATACATGAGAAATGGTACTCTTCATGACAGACTCCATTCAAGGGATGAGCTGAGCAAGAAATTCTCATGGAATGTTCGTGTCAGGATAGTTTTAGGAGCAGCAAGGGCTCTTGAGTACCTCCATGAAATCTGCCAACCTTCTGTAGTTCATTAAAACTTCATATCTGCAAATATTCTCTCAGCCCTTGCATCTTTTAGTTCTGAAAGTCAGGCTGCAGCCAACGTGCCAGGTTCATTTGGTTATAATGCTCCCGAGTTTGCAATGTCAGGCATCTATATTGTGAAGTCGGCTCACTCAATAAAAATAAAATATTGAATTGCAAGCAAAGTCGGCTCCAATTAAAATTAAGATTTTTTTTTTGGGTGTCGGCCCAATAAAATTATATGAAGTTGGCTCCAATTTTTTTTTTTTAAATATATTTAACAGGTCGGCCTCAAGTCATAGGGAAAACCTCTATAAATAACGAGTCACTCATTTCATTTTGTATGTGTAAAAATTTCGGGAAATAGCTCTGAATTTTTGGAGTGAGGCTCAATGACGAGGGTTATAGCAGAAGATGGGTAGCGATCTGTGGAAATCTCATGGCAGCAATCAATTTTTCTTTGGTGTTTTTCTGTAGCAGCTTGAAGGGAAATTTCAGTGGGAGAGCTCTGTGGAAAGCCAGCTCTGCGATTTTATTTTAATTGAATCTCTACGGCCAGCTCTGGGATTTTATTTTTTTTGGATTGGCAATCCATACCAGCTCTGGGATTTTTATTATTGGTGTCTTCACGAAAATATATACCAGCTCTGCAATTTTTTTTTATTACTGGGATCTTTACGGCAATCTATACAAGCTCTGCGATTTGATTTTACTACTGTCCACGGTGATTTATTTTTCCTTGCCAGTTGCCTGCGATCTGCTGTCTGCATGATCGGTTTTTCTCCAGGCTGCTTGGTTCACGTTTTTCTCCACGAGTTTGACTTTGACTACTGCCTGGCTCTCAGCTTAAGAACAGAGCAAAGCTTGATGATTGGCAGATCTCAATAAGTAGCATGTGCAAATTCTTTTGAAGACAAGATTGTGGGTTCCTAATAAGCATGACTGAGAGCCAAGTAGTGCATATTTGGACAGACCTATGACAGAGCATATACAGTGAATAAAATCAAATTGGGATTAGCATCAGCATTTGGAAGTGTCCTCTTGTAAAGCAGAGTTTAGAGAGTGATCTTGGTGCATGGTTATGGACTAAAATTGATTCTTGTGGCTGAGATTTTGGTAGTCTTCCAAGGTTGTTGAAGTTTCAGAAGAATTGAACAAGAAAGAGCTGACTGGATGCATTGTTGTGACAGAGACTTGTGAGAGTGTTTTGGAACAGAGCTTGTGTGAGAGGTTCGAAGCAGACCTGTTAAGAGTATGGAAGATGCTGACCAGCAAAGGTACTAGAGTATTTGTGTCCTTGACAGGTTGGTGCCTGTGGTCAGTAATTTGGTGCTTGCTGTGAGGATTAATGTCCTCTTTCAGTCAGCAGACAGCTAAGTAAGAGTGGCAGAATGCCAGCTAAATAGTCTGAATTGCAATCACAGCCAGAGGACCTGTGGAGTATATCGTTTTGTGACAATCATAGGTGGGAGAAGTCAAGGAGTGCTTTGAAGCAATTTCCTTTCTGCAAAGTATGTTTCCAGGTCAGCATAGCAAGTACAAACAGTAAGTTATTTGCTTTAATAGTGCTGATAAACTATAAGTGGAACTTGTAACAGTTACATAATCATTTTATGTAATATCGTGTTGATTGAAAGGAGTCAATCCTCTTGGGTCCATTTATTGCCTGTTGCTATCATAAGTAGGATACATTTTTCAATTCTCTCCTGCAATGTGAATTCTATAAACCCAGGAATGAAAGTGTGAACCATTTGATGGAAGACTTCAACCACCTCAGCCTGAGACTGACCAGCAGAGAACTGTTCAATTGAAAAGAAAGATGACAGCCCCAGCTTGATAAAGATGGCAGCTCTAACTAGTATTTGATGAAGTGACGAGATGATATGATGATGCATACTTCTTGATTATCTCAGTCAAGACATGACAAGTTGATGGCAGCAGTGGTTCATTGAACAGACCTTGATGACTCAGCAGTGTGTTGAGCAGCTGTGATTGATGGATGATGACTTGACAGTGACCAGCTGGATTCTTGATTAATGAGCAGAGATAAGCAGTGGTAATGAGCAGCAGCAGTGTTGAATGATGAACAGATGATCAGCAATAAGAAGCTGTATGATAACTTGACTATGAGCAGCATTTATGATGAGCAGTATGAGCTGAGTTAACCAGCAGAAGAAGTTCTGACCAGAGGATAATTTGCAACAGTAGATGGCCAGCAGTTGTAATAATAAGCAGTGTTACAACAGAACTGATATGATGAGCAGTGTTGATGATGTGACAGAGATGTCTTGTGTATGATGATAGTGAACCTTAATTGTAAATGCAAGCTTGACTTGCTTTTGAGGTTAGGAGACCTCAAACCCTTCTTAGCAGGGTCTAAGAAAACCAGGCAGGGTCCTGGATACAGAGTAGGTGCTCTATATATCAGTAGGTGCTGATTTTTCCTAACGGTTGTAGCCGGACCAAAATAATATAAAAAGATTACAAATTTATATGGTGTGGTGTTCTTCTATGTTATGATTCTTGTTGAGTTAAATGCTATGATATGTGAATGATATGAAATGTTTATGAGATTGGTAGAACAAGGAAATGATGAACTAGTAGTTAAGTGTGACAGGTCAAGAAAAGTTGTAAAAATTGCTTTACACTGATTCACCCCCCCTCTCAGTGTCTACAAATATATCTTGGACAGTATCAAAAAGGATAAGCGCACATCAAAAAAGGGATAAAAAAATTTCCTCGGACATGTGCAGCTAAAATAAACAATCCAGCCATTCTTCAAGTAGCAACTAATTTTTGCCCCTCTTGTTGATATCTGAAGTTGTGAGGAGACACACGTAACTTCATTGATGTAGATATGGTGGAGAAAAGGAATATACCTACTAAACCATTTGATGGCTTCACAGTTGGCATTCCCAGTCACAACACAATGCAGTGCAAAACATGGGTTCCAAAGCTGAAAGTCACAGTAGGTAACTATACTTGTGTTGATAGTTTTTATGTGGTCGATGTTGCTGATACTAATGTGGTTTTGTGAGTGCAATGGATGTATTGTATAGGGGAGCATACAATAAATTATCAAATTCCTGAGATGAAATTTCAAGATTCGAAAGGTGTATTAAGGGTTGTGAGAGGGAAGCACACTTACCCAAATAAAGTAGTGACTTGCAATAGTATGAGATCTATATTGAGGCATGGGGACATAGAATGGGCTATTGAATGTCATATCACATATCCCAAGCCAACATAAATGTTTTTGAACACCCAAAGGAGATAGATAAATTATTGAAGAAGTATGAAAAAGTTTTTAGAGATCTTCCACATGGCGGACCACCTGATAGGGGGGTTGAGCACAACATTGTTTTGGAGGAGGGGACTCCACCCATTCAGATACCACCTTATAAAAATCCCAAGAGATTCAGAGATGATATTGATAAGGCCATCCAAGAACTCTTATATTTGGGACTCATTAGACCAAGCTCTAGCCCTTATGCTTCTTCAGGAGTGTTGGTAAAGAAAAAAGATGGAACCTTAAGGATGTGTATAGATTTTAGAGAGTTGAACAAGAAGACCATCAAGAATAGGTATGCTATTCCTAAGATTGATGAGCTCATGGATGAGCTATTTGGAGCCAAATATTTCTCCAAAATTGAGCTTAGATCAGGTTATCACCAAATTCGAATGAAGGAAGAAGATGTGTAAAAAATTGCTTTTCGATGTCATTATGGTCATTATGGTCACTTTGAGTTTCTTGTTATGCCATTTGGGTTAACCAATGCTCCAGCCAAATTTCAAGCATGCATGGATAGAATATTTTTCAAGCATATTAGAAGGTTTGTTTTGGTCTTCTTTGATGATATTCTCATTTACAGTAAAACTTGGGAAGAGCACTTACAACATCTAGAGGTTGTGTTGAAAACTTTGCAAGAACGGTCCTTGTTTGCTAAGATGTCTAAATGTGAATTTGGGACGAAGGAACTATTGTATCTTGGGCACATTATTGGGCAAGAAGGAGTTTAAACTACACATGGAAAAAATCAGGGCTATCTTAGAATGGCCATCACCAAAAAACATCACCGAATTAAGAGGCTTCATTGGAATATGCACCTATTATAGAAAGTTTGTGAAAGGGTTCTCCAAGTTGACTTATCTAGTCAATGATTTGAATAAGAATGATGATTTCAAGTGGAATGAAGAGGCTGAAAAGGCCTTCCAAAAAATGAAATAGGTAATGAGTAGGTTTCTCATACTTGCATTACCTGATTTTTCTAAACCTTTTGTTGTTGAATGTGATGGTTGAATGTGATGCTTCAGGTGAAGGAATAGGGGTTGTCCTAAAGAAAGGCCAACACCCTATAGCCTTTGAGAGCAGAAAGTTGCATCCTCATGAAAAATTTTACTCCATAAATGAAAAATAAATGTTTTCCATCATGCATTCATTGCCCAAGTTTCGACAATACTTGGTAGGAAACAAGTTTATGGTGAAAACTGACCACAATAGTCTAAGGCACTTCCTCACCCAAAATGATCTAAATGAAAGGCAACAAAAGTGGGTAAGACAAATTCAATCTTATGATTTTTCTATTGAATGTGTGAAAGGGAAGAATAACATTGTAGCAGATACATTATCTCGAAGACCTTATTTTTCTCTCATGGGCATTGCTAAAAATTGGAAAAATATGTTACTAGTTGAAAATGCCAAAGAGAAATTTGCTTGTGATGTGTTAGATGGAATCAAAGGGGATGGAAAAATATAGGATTATGAATGGGCTGATATATTATAGGGGAATAATTTATTTGGTTCAAGATTCAAATCTCAAGTACAAAATTTTTCAAGAAACACATGTTTCCTCACTAGTTGGCCATCTGGGGATCTTCAAAACTTATATGCAATTGAGACAAAGATTATTTTGGAAGGGGCTGAAGGAATATGTACATAAATATTTGAATTAATGTAAGGTATTTCATCAAAACAAATCAGAACTTACATGCTCAACTAGTTTATTGCAACCATTTCCAATTCCAGAGCAAATATGGGACAATATCTCAATGGATTTCATCACCGGTTTGCCCAAATATTTGTGTAAGGATTGCATATATGTAGTAGTGCATAGATTGACAAAATTTGCTCATTTATTTGTCGTTACATCATATTTTAGTGTTGCACTAGTGGCTGATATTTTTTTCAAAGAAATTTTCAAATTGCATGGGCTCCCCAAGAGCATTGTAAGTGATAGAGATAGTAGATTCATGAGTGCTTTTTGGAAAGAACTTTTTAGATTGGTGAGAACTCAGTTGACTCCAAGTACAAGCTGTCATCCACAAACTGGTCGACAAACAGAGATAGTGAATCAATGGTTGGAAGAGAACCTAGGAAATTATGTGGGAGAGCAGCAAAAAGCATGGGAAAAATGGCTACACTTGGGTGACTTTTGCTACAACACCACTTTTCATATGCCAATAGGGATGTCTCCTTTCAAATAATTATATGGATATGATGCACTTACCTTTGTTGAGATGATATTTGGTGATAGTAGAGCTCCAAAAGCTAAAGATTGGGTGGATGAGAGCCAAGAAATTTCAAAGTTATTGAAAAACAATTTGTAGGTTGCCCAAAATCAGCAAAAACAATATGCATATAGACATAGAGAAGAAAAGACCTTTCAGGTTAATGATTTAGTATATTTGAGGTTGCAGCCATACAAACAAACATCTCTTAAAAATAATGGGGCAAAAAATCTAAAACCAAGATACTATGGCCCATACAAGACAGTTCGGAAGATTGGGGAAGTAGCATATGAATTGGAACTTCCAGAAGGGAGTAAAATCCATAATGTATTTCATGTTTCTTGTTCAAAAAGGCTCTTGGTCAGCAAATTGTCACTGCAAAAATACTTCCTCCTTTGGATGATGAAGGTCAGCTCACACTTGTTTCGGAAAAGATTTTGAAGACAAGAGAAAGAAGATTGAGAAGCAGAACTATCAAAGAATACTTAGTACAATGGAAGGATCTACCAAGTGAAGATGCCACATGGGAAGAGGAGAAGATTTTGCAGGATACAAATATGAAATTGCTTGAGGACAAGCAATCTTAGGTGGGCAGGACTGTAATGTCCCCATTCAAATAAATGCATAGCAGGACAATTCCATCAATCCTACTAGTTCCCTAGGTTGGATGGATATATTTGGAATTTTACTAAGAGAGATAATGAATGATGTTTAGACATTAGAATGGGATAAATATTTAATAATGTATATTATTAAATAAATACAAGAGAAAATTGAAGTGGCAATGGAGCATGGAGACACATGGAGACTATGGAGCCCACACAAGCTAGAAATTTGGACCACATTGCATTCTCCTCTTACAATTTCGAATCCATGGGAATCCTAAAGGTTCTTGGATGATTTATAAGGCTAATACACTTGTCCATATTCATAATAGGTCTAATTTGGGAGGAAATATAACTTTCATTGGAGAGGAAGTGTCATTTTGGAGCTAGTGAGACACTTGGACTAGATTCCCTAGCTCTATGACAAAAATGATGAAGATGCTATCACACCTATGACACAAATCAGATTTGAAGGCTGAAATATGACATATCTGACATGTCAAGTCAAAATAGAGCATCCAAGAGAGCTCTCATGAGAGTTGGGGAATCTCAATGGGCTCCAAGTAGAATTTGAGGAAGGTGGAAGGCTAGGAAAGGGAGGACACCTAGCAAATCATGAGAACACGCCCTAATTCAAATTGGATAGAGTTTATGGGTGGATTGGGAACATTATAAGGCTAATGATGTCTATAAAATACAGAAATCAATCCAAGAGAATGGCTTTTGATCATTTGAGAAATTGTCATTTGTGAATTGTGAGAGCTAGTGGATGACTAGTTTTCTTGCCTTAGCCAATTTCGAGGGTGAAATATTCCCATCCAAGTTGGTGTTTGGAGAGGCCACTCAAGTATTTCATGGAGATTTAATGGAGTCTTATTTTCAGGTGTAATCTACAGGGCAGCATGTGTATTCTTCTATTGCAGCACTTTCTCTCAACCATTTCCAGTTTTCTTTACATATTCATCCTCATGGAGGGATTGCGCCTTGGGTGAGCTCATGTACTCTTTGGGAGAGATATTACTGATGTATTTATGATTGTAATTAGTTAAATATGCTTCTTTATTCATTCTCAAAAAATTTCTAGTCGAAATACCCAAGATTTGTATGTCAAAATGACTTTTAATGAGTAAACAATGACCATTTCCACTTTATTTTGATATATTCCATGGTAATGCTTATTATTTCGAATGGAGGAATGTATATCTGGTAAATGTATGATGAATGGACTATAATAAATTTTTATTTCAAATATCATGTTCAGTACTTAAGCATTGGAATCCATTTTACTCATTTTTATTGCATTGGGAGAAGATTTGGTGCATTTTCCTCAAGGGTCCAAATTGTGATTTGGGAGTTGTTTTGGAAAGAGTCATAATAGCATGTATAAACTGAAACATGATGCATATGAGAATTTAAAAATGTACCTTACACATCCCCTTCCTCTGTTCATAAATTTGAGTGACTTTGGGACCATTTGAGAAGCCATTTCTGACAATTACCAAGGGGGAAATGGAGCCCCAGTTTGCTAGTAATGACTCCTACTTTGAACAAAACATTAAACAAGTTTGGAGAAGTAATTGTGGGGTCATAAAAAATCCATGAAAATAATATTTAAGTTATAATATCATTTATGTACCTTTTGAAAAAATTTGGGAGCATTTGGGTCAATTTGGAGGTCTAGACATCAAAACTAGTTAAGGTCGAAATTGGGGAAAAAGTGAAAAAAATGGTAATTTAATAAAATTTCAAAAAGAGACATTACATAATAAAATGACACAAATATAGGGGGTTCAAGTTTTGTGCTAAAAGGAAGAGCTCACACTTAGGGGGATCTTGTTTCTTATTGGTGTTGACATCGATGCCAAAGGGGGAGATTGTTGAACTTCGGTATTGGCATTGATGTCGAAAAAACAAGATGGATGTTGATGAATGTCAAGAAGCATAAAGTATTGAAGATTTTTAAACTTGGATGTTACAATTGATGATGCTGAGTAAGAATCCAGTTTGAAGAAGTATATAAAAGTGTATGCAAGTCTCAGCATTATGCAAGATCCATTAGGCAATGACTATCTATATAAGTGAATCCAATTTGAAGAAGTACATAGAGAATCAGTGTGCAAATTTTGGAAGTGCGCAAAACCCCACAAGGATGAATTATCAAAATATATACCCCAACAAAAGATAGAATGAGGTAGTTAGCTTGACCAATAAGTAAGGAAGCACAAGTGTCACCAACTCAAAGGAATATCAACTTATGGGCACATCTCTTGAGAAAGAATAGTGTAAATAAGCAAGAGATGGAAATGTTGAAGGAAGCTTGAAGATGAAAAAGATGTGATATTTTGATTTGGAAGGCTTCTAACTATGGGGTATCAATGGCTCGTTGATTCTAAAAGAAGTATTTACAGCAAAGAGTTGAATGCACAAAGGCATGAAGAAGAGTAGCATACAATGTGCAAATTAGAGAGATACCCAACACTAAGATGTGCGAAGGAGATATACAGTGAAATCAAGTTAAGCTGAAATTAGGAGATGCAGATCGGAGAACTTGCAAAGAGTTTATATTGTTGATTTCAAAAGATGCATGTTGCATATTGCAAACGTTGCAAAGAGTTGATATTGTTGATTTTAGAAGTCGCATATCGCAAAAGTTGCAAAGAGTTGATATTGTTGATTTCAGAAGACATAGATTGCAAATCACAGAAGTTGCAGAAGACACATATCACGGAATTCACAGAAAACACAAATCATAGAAGACACAAAAAACACAGAAGATGCAAATCATAGAAGTCATAGAAGACTCATATCGCAGAAGTCGTAGTTTTATTACAACATATCTCTATCTCTGGGTGGTCGAAAGGATAAAGGACAAGAAGTTGAAGCTTCCTTCCAGTTGGTGTTGGAGAATATAGAATAGGGAGTTGGAGCTTCCTTTCAGTGGGTGTTGAAGAACAAGAGGAGATTGCAGTGTCTATTCAGGTTGGTACCTAAACACTACAAGTTTAAGCTTGTGCAAAATGATTGATATCCACTCAGGTTGATGCCTGAAGTTAGCAAGTTGATGCTTGCACATATGCTTGAATTCCTTACAGGTTGTGTCTGTAATCAACAAGTGGGTGTTTGCATGTGGGATTGGTGTCCCAATCATATTGGTGTCTAAGTGAGTTGGTGTCTCCTATCCATGTGATCAAATTTTATATATAGATATAAATAAAGTTACTTTACAGATTCTTTGTGCAATTGTGTCCTTCGTTGTTTTGACAAAAAAAAGTTTTTGAAATATAATGTGTTAAGAGAAAATTTGCATAATTTGCGCTTTTTATTGATTCACCCCCACTCAGTATAAATGAGAATTCCAACAGTATGAATAAGAATGTAAACATAAATAACCAACTGCACACCAGAATAGCCTAAAAAATGAGCAATTCAGTACAATATTATATTCACAGCTATAGCATAAGAATTCTAGAGACAAATTAGAGAAAGAGATGCCACTTCTACAACATAATAGTCTACAGTACAAAATATCATTCTCACGTCAATTCTAGGGTGCAACCACTTAGTATAAAAAGTTCCATGTGATGAGGCCCCAAATATTTAATTCACCTCCAAAATAGCTAGGTTGGTAATGGATTCTTCTTATTAGAACTTTGCAAAAAGATTTTTGTCTACAAGCAAAATATCCCTCAAAAGAAAAAGCTCCTCTCTAGGGCCAAAACTCCTCACCAAAAAATGAGATCAAGACTACATTTTATAAACAATAAGAATGACTTATGGTTTGCCTCTTTCCAAGTGACTCTTGGCCTTCCTCCTTGACTTTTCAAGTATATCCTACACTTTTCATTTTATTAAGAGAAACTATTTTTATTTATTTTGCATAAATCTTGCCTAGGATTTGTCTTATTTCTCACTTGACTTAGCATGCCTTTGAGGAAAATATTCAAGTGGTCACAATCATTTGTCTATGAATATGATTTTTCATAACAAGAAAAGGCTTATCCTTTTCTAGTACTTTTTGCAAGCCTTTATCTACTATCATTTGACTATGTATTCGTGGGGATCCCTTTGCCATGGTTCCTATCATATGCATCTTTGTTACTCTCGCTTTAGTGTCTATCGATCGATCTTAGCACCAATACCCGGGAAACATCAAAAAAAGATACATAAGTTACGAAGATATATAAACTTAAAATCATGCCTAAGGAAGTTGATTGAAAACTTAATAAGGTTGTAAAGTTATTTCCCTGAATCCAATGACATTTGTTTCTTTTGTTTATGCTACCAAGTTTATGGGCCATCCCACAACTCAGCGTGGTCCTTTTTGGCCACCAATAATGTGCCCCTCTTCCATTAGAAATTTTAGAACCTTTTAGTAGGCCATGTGATAAAAAATTATGACTACAATGTTGTAGATATCTATGAAACCTTTCCAAAGGTATAAAGAACATCCAAAATGGAGGTCAAAGTCAAAATTTAGGGCTAAAATCGGAGCACAACTTTTGTAGTTTGAGCCAGAAATCATCATTTGAGGCCAACATGTCGGCCACAAAAGAACATTTGGGGCAAACATGTCAGGCATAAAAACACATTTAGGGCCCAGATATCGACAAGAAGTACACATTTTTTGTCAACTTATTGGCAAGAAATCCATTTTTGAGGCTGGTATTTTGGCATGGAATTGACTTTTGTGACCAACGTTTCGGAGCAAAATTGTCTTTTCTCACCAATTTATTGACGGAAAATGGATTTTTCTTGCTGACATAATTTTTCCAACTTCTCTTTTTTTATTGGGATTTGGCAATATTTCTCATTTGTCTGGAGTCGTCAAATATTTCTCTTTGTTCAGGATTTGGCCAACTTTTCTCTTTTTGTCGGCCGACTCTTTTCTTTTCTTGTCATCATGTCAATGAAAGAAAGTATTTTCCCCACTTACACATCAGAGAAAAAATTATTTCGGGGGACAAAAAGGTCACAACAACAGAATTCTTATGAACAAAACTTTGTAAGGAAGCTCCTTCACCTAAGTGCCTCTAGACTCTCAAGGACCAAAAAGTTCAACTAGTGAAAGCATTAGATGACTAAAGATCTTCTTAATCAATTAAAGGCATACAAAAAGATGAAATATATCAAGCGATAAAACTCATTGAGAGACACATCAAAGTGATAAATTATGGAAGGACTACTCAAAGAACTGCTTATAAACATACCAACCAAAATGTGTCATAGTCAAGCTAAAATTGGTAAATCGTGACTAAGGGAGAGTGCATTTGGGTCATTGATCCTTGATCCAAAAATTAATATGGTGCCTCCAGTTACTTGACTTGGAGAGTTGTTGAGGGTTCAACAAAACTCAAAAAAGAAACCAAATCTTTTGAAAATTTAAAGAGGTTATGTGTACAAGTCATGTATTAGACATGCCTAACTCATAAAGACCTTTATTGTGGAATGTGATACCTTGGCGCATGGCATTGGTGCAATGTTAATGCAAGAAGAAAGGCCCCTTGCATTTAATAGTTTACCAAATTAAACAGAAAAACTACTCAAACCAATTTATGAAAAATAAATGTTGTCCATACTACATGCAATTAAGAAATGGTACCCTTACCGAATAGAAAGGCACTTCATGGTAAGAATGAATCAATATAGTCTTGAGAACTTCTTGGAACAAAGATTATCTTCAAAAGAGAAACAAAAGTGAGTTACAAAGATGCTACATTATGCCTTTCAAAATATTTATAAAAAAATAAAACAAAATATAGTGGGATATGCACTTACAAGGAAAGAAGAAGACATAGAGGGCACTGTTTCCATTCCACAATTTGATTGGGTGGAAGAAGCAAGGATAGAATGGAAGCAGGATAAAAATGCATGCAAGATAATTCAACAACTACAAGAGGAACCCAATGCATTAGATAAATTTGTGTGGAAGAATGATTCATTGTGATACTGGATCGCCTATATTTATGTAAAAATCCCCAACACAATGAGAAGGTCCTTTTGGAATTGCACACTTATCCTATAGGAGGACATTCAGGGATCTTGAAAACTTACCACGGGATCAAGAAGGACTTTTTTCCTAGAAGGTCTTAAAATTGGTCCAAAATTTCATGGCATAATGTTTGATTTTTCCATCATAATAAAGTAGACATGCTCATGGTACCAAGTCTTCTACAGGATTTAGCCATACCAAGTCAACTTTGGGAAGAAGTCTGCATAGATTTTATCACAAGTCTACAAAATTTTGAAGGAAAGGATATCATCATGGAAGTGGTGGATTGACTCACAAGGTACTCTCTTTCTCATACTTAAAAATTAATAACAATAGCTCAACAACATTTATGGAAACAATTTGCATATGATAAACAAACACAATGGGTCAAGTGGTTGCCCTTGGCAGAATGGTGGTAAAACACATATTTCCATGCTTCATAAAAAATGTCACCATTTATTGCACTTTATGGCTACCATCATCCATCCCATCGCATCATCCTTGAAAGAGAAAACTAAGGTCCAAGCAATGGAAGATCACATAGAACACCAACAAGAGGTTCTACAACTATTGAAAAAAAACTTGGCTATAGCACAAAATAGGATGAAACAAGTAGCAAATCAACATCATAGTGAAAGGAAATTCAAAGTAGGGGATTGGGTAATTTTGAGTCTACAACCATACAAATAGATGTCCCTTAAGCAACAAAATGAGGACAATAAATTAGCACCCAAGTATTATGTTCCCTATAAGGTGTTGCAAAGGATTGGAAGTATGGCTTATAAATTGTAGTTCCCTCCATTTTCATGTGTACATCCAGTGTTTCCATGTCTCTTTCGTAAAAAATGTAAATGGTAACAAGATCCCAATTGAGATTTCTTTACCAAAGATTGATGAAGAATGAAAAATGATAGTAGAACTTAAAATCATTATTGACACATGGATCAAGCAACTATGCAATCGAATAATTACTTAGTACCTCATCAAATGAAAGAACTTGTCAATAGAAGAGGTGACATGGGAAGATGAGTGCTTCATGCAACAACATTCACAACTAATAGTGTTGAGGACAACACTTGGGCATGTTAAGTCTATATATTGTGACATAGAATTTCTATTATTATTACATATTAAAATTAATAATAAATTAGACAGAATATTAATTAATAAATTATTATATAAAGAGTCAAAGTCATCACTCTTGATTAATCAACGTCCAAGAGAATATTTAAATTAGAGTATGATCTTGTGTTGTATTCATATTATCTATGAATTTAAAACACACACACACACACACACACACACACACACACAGATATATATATATATATATAGTGATAATGGATTTGTTTGTGCGACATTGTTAACATCTAAAACATCTAGAACATATACTATATATCCTAGAAGAAAATATTTTCTATGTAAAAATGCACATTTGGAAAACAAAAAATAAAGTATCTTAGCAACGTTATATCTAAAGAAGGGGTCAAGGTAGATCCAAATAAAATCAAGGCAATAAAAAATGGCCCAAGCCAAAAAATATATCCACGCTAAGAGGATTTCTAGGGTTGTCAGGTTACTATCGAATATTCATCAAGAACTATGTTCATTTAACTGCTACCCTAACAAACCTTCTAAATAAGAACTCCTTTCAATGGAGAGAGGAATCAAGAAGGTGTGTTGAGGCATTGAAAAAATTAGGTCCAAAACTCTTGTATTGGCAACACCTGACTTCTCAAAACCATTTGTAATCGACTATGATGCCTCAAGTTTTGGCATAGGAGCAGTCATGATGCAAGAATGACACCCAATAGATTTTGAATGCATGAAACTAAATAAAAAGCAATGCTTATATTGTACATACAACAAGTAAATGCTTGCCATCATGCATGCATTAAGAAAATGGAAACAATATCTCTTAGGAAGTAATTTGATGATCCATACAGATCATAATAGTCTTCAATACTTGTTACAACAAAAAAAGTTGACAGCCAATCAACAAAAATGGATAGAGAAAATTGATACATTTGACATGGAAATCCTGCATAAAAAAGGGAAAGGACAATATAGTAATTGAAAAATTTCACGAAAATATGAAGAAGTACAAGTTTTTGTAGTGTCAATAGTGATTCCCGAATGGTTGGATGAAATTAGAACAAAGTACTCCAAGAACCTAGAGACTTGCTCCATAATCAATGGTGCGAATTAGAGTGGAAGAATGGCATCTTATGGCATAAAGGAAAATTGTATTTAAGCCCCAATTCAAGTTTTAAATCCAAGGTGCTTAAATAATCCCATGATTGTCGAGTTGTAGAACATGTAGGGTTTTTCAAAAGTTACTACAATGCAAGAAAATCATCCTTTTGGAAGGGGATGAAAGAGGATATTCAAAAATATGTAGCAGAATGTGACATTTGCCAAAGAAACAAAAGTTAAAATGTCTTAACCCCTTGGCTACTCCATGTGTTACACACCCCTAATAAAAAATGGGAAGAAATTTCAATGGAATTCATTGAAGGATTACCCATGTCAGAAGGGAAGGATAAAATATTGGTGGTGGTAGACAAACTAATCAAGTATGCACATTTTATTGGGATAAGAAAAACATAGTTTGCAAAACAAATACCCGATTTTTTTTAATGCCTACAAGTTACATGGGTTTCCGAAGATTATCGTCAATGATAGAGATGCCAAGTTGAAAGGAAATTTTTTGAGAGAAATTTGCAAACAAATTGGGATGTCACTTAATATTAGCTCAACTTATGACCCCCAAACTGATGGTCAAACAAATTGTCAGTAATTGTTTGGAAAACTACCTTTGTTGTTTTGTAACTGACAAGCAACATAAATGGTTCAAATGGTTACATATAGCAGATGTATAATTCCACATATCATACGTCTACCAAAATGACACCATTCCAATCCCTCTATGGATATGAACCCCTAAAATGGAAAGAGTTAGCCATAAGTCAAGCAAACGTTGCATCAATAAAGGATCATTTAGAAGAAAATTAGAAAGTTGTTCAATTTCTCAAGGAAAACCTAGCAATTGCCAAAAATCGCATGAAGCAACAAGCCAACCAACATCGAACAAAAAGAGAGATCCAAAATAGAGTTTGAGTAGTTGTAAGACTACATCGCTATAAACAGTTATCTCTTAAACAACAAGGAAAATATAAATTAGCTCCAAAGTTTTATGGACCATATCAAATCAACATAAAAATTAGCGACGTAGCGTATTGATTAGATTTACCGGTTAAAAGTTGTATCCACAATGTTTTTACATATCATGCCTTAAAAAGGTGATAGGACAACATCAGAAAGTGAAAACAATGCTTCCTATGTTGGATGATGAAGAACGAGTTATTTTGGAGCTAGAAGCTATTATTTCCACTAGGGAGAAGAGATTACGTTCTCGAGTAATCAAGGAGTACATTATTAAATGGAAAAATATTCCCGAAAAAGACGCAACATGGGAGTCAAAACATTTTCAACAATTGCATCCTTCATTACCTTTACTCTGAGGATAAAGCAAATTTTAAGGGAAAGGCAATGTTACATATTAAAATTAATAATAAATAAAACAAATTAATAATTAATAAATTATTTGCTAAAGAGTCAAAGTCATGCCTCTTGATGAGTCGATGCCCAAGAGAATTATATTTAAATTAGGATTTGATCTTGTATTGTATTTATCTTATATATATATATATATTGTAATCATGGATTTGTGTGTAATAATTATTATATTAATATTGTCTTATTGGTATGTTATGGCCTTAATTCTAATTGTATAATTTGTCTCCTATACTAGGGATCATCTTATATCATATTGTGCATTTGATAAATTGTAAAAGGAGGTAACCCCATGTTTTTTAATCATCTCTTTATTTCATTCTCAAGATGATGGGTCACTCTTTTTTTCTACATTTTTGTTATTTTGGGAATTTGGTGCATAAAAAAAGTCTTCACATTCAAAACATCCTACCATGCCTGAGCTTTCTCACACACGTACCCAATTTATGCCTAGCCACCATACTCCTTCATTAAGCGATACATGCATAGAATGCATTCAAGATCTTTCTATGTGTTTAAGTTGAGCAACATTGGGACAACATCAAGGACTCATATATGAGATTGAACTACATGTAAGATAAGAGAGCTAAAGAGTGAAATGGAACAAGGGTGGCCTATGTTTTTTGCTTCTTCTAATCATAGGTCCTCTTATGGGAAAAACTCTATTCCATATTTCTATCACTACAAAATGGGATATAAGTGATATATTTGTTGGCACCATCAAACAATTAGAAGCTTCCCTAAATATCCATGATAACAAGCTGGATACAATGCTTAGTTGGTTTAAGTACTTTATATATTCACACATATATTTCATGAGTTATGTCAAATGATCCATCTTAGTCCTTACCTTCAATTGAATTTCTAGCTCAATCAATCTTTCACCATTATCAACAAATCCAATGAGATAATACAAACATTGAGCAACATTTTTTTTTGGCAAGAGAACCTTTGTCTTGCAAGGTTAGCCTATGTTCTAAGAAACCCCGACCTTAAGGCATTTATGCTGTCGTAATCACTCGAGGATTGTAGCCGGCCTAGACCGCACCAACCCTTAGTATGGCTAGATTTTTGGTGTCTCCTCCTACTATCGCAGAGTTTCGAACCATAGGTCACCTAACAAACAAAACCCCTCGAAACCAATCGCGCTAGTGGGCCTTGACATAACATTGAGCTACAATTGATTCTAGTTGACATTTTTAATTACATGTGCGCTTTCATTCTAGAGTTATTAAAAATCTTGTGGTTTGATTTATTTTCTTCTTCATACCCCTCAAATTTGGCCTTGGGAAATAGGTCAATATTCTCGTGATTATGGCAATGAAAATTATGATATCAATGTATACCCACCCCTCGAAATTGGAAAATGCTAATCATATTGTCTTTGAGCGAAGTCTAGAGACTCAATATTCAACTCAAAAGACTACATCAAGTGGGCCTTGATCATGCCCTATATCATAAAAAAACTAAATCCAAACATTCATGTCCATCTACTTTTGAAACCTCTCAAATTAAGTATGTGTGTACCCATGTATGAATCTGACATTAAAATCGCTCCAATAACTTGGCTTCCAATGTCTAACGCCAACTACCTAACCATCCAAAAAGCACATATTTCCTTTAAATCTTTGGTCGCTTAAAACACTTTACTAAGAGGTGGTTTGTCTTCCCACAAATACAATACAGTATACAACTTGATGAAAACCAGTCAAAGACTGAGAGCCCCTAAGCCCACAATCAGTAAAACTATACAAACCCAAATATCGCACCAACATCTCCTCACCACCAACCAAAAATCTCCTCATCCTCCTCAATCCCCAATCATGTCTCATGCATCAATTCACTGGGAAACCACATTTTCCCCCTAGAGGAAGAGAGAACCCCTATGAAGTCCTCCCTTCCCCTTTGTAAACTATTTTCCGTTATTAGTAAAAATTACGTTTAATTTGCATGGATGACACTTCTCATCCATGCACTAATCCCCCCTTAGCTAAAGGTAACCCCAAATTAATACTAAGTATGCAACTAATTTAATTTCTTATTTTATTAATATTTGTACTTACAATTATACTTTAATTATTAGATGGGGCATTACATAACACCCCCCCTCACAAAAAAATTCCGAAGTTGTATCACCGCCATCTCCTATCCCCATACAAGACATGCACAATAACACACATTATGCACAACCATCATGCAATGCGCATCTGATAACTAGTAATGTTGTGTGAGGGCGAGAGTTACTCATACGGTAATCATAGATAATTCTCATACCTACACTATCACACATATAGTGCACTATTTAACTACATGATGATTACTCTTACTAAATTCCCAGTATGCAATTAAGTCACACAATTATACATCAATCAAGTCACATCATTGTGTACCAATTCAATTCATGCATCAAGGAAAGCCATTTTCATGGTTTAGTTCCTCCCTCTCGCACCCTCACACAAATCATACAATCCTATCAACCTCCGAACACCCCCAATAGTCTGGATGGTCTCACTTGCCATGGCACGAGCCCTTTGTTGCAACTAGTATAAGGGTCACCCATCATGGTGTGACTGTAGCAAGCATCAAAAGCCTCATCATAGCTCTGAGAAGATAATGAGAGGCCCCCTTACACGTAAAAGGGGATGGGGAGGGTGAGATAAGAGAAGAGATCACCCACCCCTTTATAACCCCCTCCCCCCTTACACATAAAAGGGGATGGGGAAGATGAGATAAATGGGGGGGTTGATTAGGGTGGGGAGGGTGAGATAAGTGTTGAATTTTAACATGTGTATGATATTTTCAAAAAATTGCAGACTGTAATAGAGATAGCACTTGAGATATTAACAGTAGTAATATAAATGCAGTAGTAAAACAAGCATCACACAATTGAACACACGATTTTTCACGGGGAAACCTTTTAAGGACAAAAACCCCAATTCATCCTCTAAATGAGATGACTGAGTTTGTACATGAGCAGAGAAATCTTGTTCACATAACTATAAGATGGATGTATAAAAAATTTCCAAACACACAGAAAGCCCTACTAGGATTTTACTGTTGCCACGTGTACTGTACTTTCTTGTACATTCTTCCATGTCAACTTTATTGTTGCTATTGTGGTTTCCACGTGGATTGTGGACTGTGCCTTCCCTGTACTTACTGCCACCCTGACTGAGGCATCTCTGCTGCTAACCGTGGGTTGTGGGAAGCCCTAGCAACCACCCTGTGGTCAGTTGCTACTAGATGCCCCCCACTGTCTCCCACCACCGATACTACTATTGTTTCCCTTGTGACCACCACCGTGACTGTTAGCTTCCGTTGCTAACCCATGACCTTCAATAAGCCTTTATCATGAGTTGTAGCAGCTCTGTTGCTACTGCTCTTTACCACAGAGAATATCCTCCACCACCATGACCATCAATAAGCCTTTATCACAAGTTGTAGCAGCTATGTTCCTACTGCTCTTTACCACAGAGAACATCCTCCACCACCGTGAGTTGTAGAAGGAAGAAAGAACCCCAAGCAAGCTTAAGAGATGCCACTTTGAGGAAGAAGAAAAAAAGAACTCGGCCACGAATTTTCCTCGGTCAATAGTTGTGATGGAGAAGACCTTAGTCGACAAGTTAATGGAGCAGTCAAGTGATGAAAGATGATGATGAAATGATTTGTAATGTTCTTCATTTATATTCCATTAAATATTTAATTTGGTTCCACATAATTAGGAGTTAACAATAGGGCCTCCTTTATTTTTCATCTTTGACTATTGTCTTTTAATGTTTTGTGGTTCAAAGGTCTTCAAGATGTTTGACTTGTGCCACTTGGTCCTTCACTTGATGGTCACATGGACCAAGACTAGGGTCACACGGTGCTTCAAGTATTTTTGTGACCACAACAAGTTTCCTCAAGAGTTATTCAAGGTCCTTGTGGTTCATTCATGCCCACTCAAAGTACATCTTCATAAATAAGGATAATTATTAAATGCTTTATCATGATCTCCTCGTTTCCACCAAGATCAGGTGCGGGTCTCTCAACCAGGGGTAGCTATTCCTTGGAGAAGGTCTCATATCCCATAGATAAAGGAGAGGAGTACATCACTTGCCCAGACCCGGTCTAGGGCTTAAGGTGATCCCCTGGTAACTGACCAGGTGCTTGATCCCCAGACTGCATCAGATGACTCAATGTCAAATACTTGGTAACTGACTAAGCACCTCCATTCTACCATAGAATGGCCCTCAGCCCCAGGCTGAGATCCTAGTCCCAGAATAGGTTAAATTCCTGGTAACTGACCAGGTGCCTCCATTCAGTGAATGGCCCTCAGCCCCACGCTAAGACCCTAGTATCAGACTAGGTTAATTTTCTGGTAACTGACCAGGTGCCTCCATTCTCCAAGAGAATGGCCCTTAGCCCCAAGATAAGGCCCCAGTCCCAGATTGGGTTCAATTCTTGGTAATTGACCAGGTGCCTCCATTCTCCCAGAGAATGTCCCTCACCCCCAGGTTGAGGCCCCAATCCCAAACTGGATTAAATTCCTCCAATCTCCCAGGTGCCTCCAATCTCCCAGAGAATGGCTCTTGATGCTGCTTAGGAAAAATCAACACTCCCTTTCAACGAGAGAGGTGTTCTCTGCAATACCAAGCTTGTCACGAAGTATATGAACTTTTCTACTATCAGAGGCTTCGTCAAAATGTCTGCAATTTTTTCATCGGTACGGATATACTAAAGCTTCAGGGTACCTCTCTGAACTAAATCTCTGATGAAGTGGTACTTCATTTCAATGTGTTTTGACCTGTCGTGAAACACAAGGTTTTTTGAAAGCTTTATGCAACTCTGATTATCACAATGAATAATAGTTCACTAAATTTTTCCACCAAACAGATCAGAGAGAAGTTTCCTAAGCCAAACTGCTTCTTTCCAGGCATCACTAACAGCAATATACTCAGCTTCAGCTGTGCTCTGAGCTATGGAACCTTGTTTCCTGCTGAACCAAGAGATCATTGTTGATCCCACATTGAAGCAGTAACCTGATGTGCTTTTCCAGTCTACTGTACTGCCATCCCAATCGAAGTCAGCATATCCTACTAACATTACTCCATTGTTGGAAGTATACTTGAGCCCATAATAGATAGTGCCTCGCACATATCTGAGTACATGTTTAGCAGCTACCCAGTGGATGTGCTTCGGATCGGACATGAACTAACTCAATGCATTCACTGTGTAACAGATATGTAGTCTCGTGTGCACTAGATACACCAAGGATCCAATGAGTTGTTGATACTGAGTAGGATCCACATCCTTTGAACAAGTGGCTAAGTCATGTAACTTATTCAAGTTCGTTATCATGGGTATGCTCATGGACTTGCAATCCTACATTATGAATCTTTGCAAGATATCAACTGCATACTTTCCTTGTGTCAAGAAGATCTCATCTGGCTTTTGCCAGACCTCTAAGACAAGAAAATAGTGCATTAGACCCATATCCTTCATCTCAAAGTCAGAGGTAAGCTCCCTCTTACATTGGGCTATCAGTTGTTTCTCCCTAGCAAGGAACAAGTCATCCACATTCAAGACTAGGATCAAGTGATGGTTGTGAACAAACTTAAAGTATAGGTTGGAGTCCACAGTACTTTTGGATAACCCCAAGCTATGAAGATAGCCATCAATTCTTGCATACCAAACTCTTAGGGCATGTTTGAGGCCATACAAGGCTTTCTTCAGTTTACACACATGGGACTTCTCCCCATGAGTCACAAAGCCTTCTGGTTGTTCAATGTAGACTTCCTCTTCAATTTTGCCATTAAAGAAAGTTGTTTTTACATCCATCTGATGGAGTTTCCATCCAAACACAGCAACAAGGGAAATGATAGTTCTAATGGTGGTATATCTGGTGACAGGAGCAAAATTTTCGTCATAGTCTATGCCTTCTTTTTTAGTGAAGCCGCGAGCTACAAATATAAATTTATACTTTTCAATGTTGCCATCAACAACATGCTTGATTTTGTAAATCCATCTAGACGTTACCACAGACTTCCCTGTCGGTATAGGAACAACTTTCCACACATCAGTTTTCATAATTGAACTATATTCTTCAATCATGGCATCATTCCATACATGTAGACTTGCTACTTATTTGTATGTGGAGGGTTCTGCATCAATGAGTTTGCTCATAAGTCCTAAGTACTTATGGGGCTTTATGCTTTCTATGAAAGTTCCAGGCGGTGCTTTATGCTTCTCAGCTTCTTGTAATGTTTCTCGGAACTAGGAAATTCTTCTTTTGGAGGGAGGAACCTCAAGTAGTTCTTCAGCTGGTCTTTCTGATTCTATGAGCACATCCAGAATTTGAGGCTCATTTTCTTCTTCCTCCCTCTGGAATTTTGGAAGGAGATTATTCCATATCCTTTGGAAGCTCTTTTGATTGGCGGAACACAACTTCCTCATGGAATATCACGTCTCTACTGACTTCTATGTACCTTTTGTCCAGGAACATAGATGCAGTAAGCTTTCAAGCTTTCACTGTAACCAACAAATGTGTCTTTCTTTCCGGAAGTCTTTATCTTCAATCTCTTTTCTTTTGGCACGTGAATATATATAGGAGTTCCAAAAATCATCAAGTGGTCAACTGCACGTTTCTTGCTTGTGAATACTTCTTCTGGAGTCTTCTCCCCTAAGATGGCATGAGGGATTATGTTTTGAATGTACATAGCAGTACAAGCAGCCTCAGCTCAGAGAGATAAAGGAAGATCAAGGTCGCACAACATAGCCTTGAGAGCTTCACATATCTTTCTATTCTTCCTTTCTGCAATCCCATTCTGTTGAGGGTTGTATGGCACTTTTAGCTCCCTCTTGATTCCTGCTTCTTAACAAAAGTCATGAAACTCATTAGATTGATATTCACCTCTATTATCTGACCTTGAGATACATATGTATCTTCCTGTCTGGTTTTCAATTAGACCCTTGAAGTCCTTGAATTTGTCAAAAGTTTCACTTTTAACCTCTAGAAAGTAGATCTAGGACTTGCGAGAATAAGCATCTATCAACAATACATAATACAAGAAACCACTCAAGGAGGGTGAAGACATAGGCCCACATATGTCAGAATTAATCATATCTAAGATCCCTTTATATCTATTGTTGCTTCTGGAAAATGATTTCTTTGTATTCTTTCCTAGAACACAACCTTTGCAAACACCACTATGTTCATGAGAAAACTCAGGCATACTTGTAACCATCTTTTGAAGACCAGGGAAAGTTGTATAATGAAGGTGTCCAAACCTTCAATGTGACATTTCACATGGGTCAATTGTGTTGTGAAATCATGCTTGAGTGGAGTGTCTGAATGATTTGTAAAGGCCTACCTCTAGAACTCCAATCAATTCAGTTGAGCTTAACTTCTCATTCTTTTCCCATAGTAGGACCTTCCTATCCATGAAGATAAATTTGTAACCTTTATCTTCTAAGCCAACAATAGAGAGGAGGTTTTTTTTCAAACCAAGGACATATAGTATGTCTTCGATGTGCAGAATGGTCCCTGAATCAAGTTGAAGTGAAGCTGAGACAACTCCTTTGATTTTGTAGGGGGTGTCATCCCCAAGTTCTACTTGATTAGTGAACTTCATATTCCTGTAGCTTGTAAGTGCTTCACGGAAACCTATCATATGTCTAGAAGCACCACTATCCACTAACCAAGAGTTAGCATTGTTGGTGATGGATCCTGAAAGAGCAGAAATCAGGTATTATTCTCGTCTAGACTCACCTTCTTTGGAAGACTTGGAACTCTTCTTCTTCTTTGGTACTTCTTCCTCTGTTGTAGATGCTTGGAATTTTCTTTTGAATCTTTTCTTTGGTTGTCTACAGTCCCTGGCATAATGTCCAATATTATGACAATTGAAACATTTTATATTTGAGGCATCTATTTGCTTACCGTGTGGCTTCTTTTCTTTTTTCTTCTGATGGAAGGACTTCTTGAACTTCCTTGTATTAGTTTTAAGATCAAGGTTCCCTTCCTTAGTGCCATTTTCTCTGCTCTAAATTCTTCCTTCTTCCAAACAATCATGCCAAAGTCTATTGAAGTTTGGCTGAGGTTCACGTCCACTTACAGCTGCCAGAAAGGCTTCACAAGAACTGGGAAGACCATCAAATATAGTCTGTACAAAATCATCATCACCTACAGGGACACCAATGGCAGAAAGTTGATCTATTACCTAATCATTTTTTGTGAAGGAGGGCACTCCTTCATCCTTATCCATCTTCAATGTAACGAAGCCTCTTCTTCAGTAATCTCTTATGTCTGGGCGCTTTCTTCTCATATAAATTTTTCAAGGTGCCAAAGAATTCCTTGGAATTATTCAATGGTGTAAGGGTGAGCATCAAGGTCTCCTTGACTGAGGCATAGATGATTATTCTTTCCTTGGCTTGCTTCTTCTCGAAAGTTATCCTCCCTGCATTAGATGTAGGTTCTTCCATAGCATTGATGACCAAGTCATCAAGGTCATTATCTTCCAAGGTGACCATAAGCCTAGCTTTCCATGAGTTGTAGTTGGCTAACCCCCTAATCATTTCTTCTGGTCTGAAGGTGTTGGAAGCCATCTTTGACCAACAAGTATGCTATCCCAGTCTGCAAGTGTCCCAAGGTCTAGGGAGGATACAGTGATCTGTGTTGATGTATTTGTAACTTCGGAAGATATTCTCTTGTGTATTATCATTGTATGTTGTCATACCCCCATTGGGGATGTGTGTTACCCCTTCACGGGATGTCTAAATTGTGTCTATACCTTGACGTACAACCTCAGTTGTAAGTCGAGGCAATAGTCCCCAATGTAACATCATGTAATATGTACTTGTAGTCCCTCTAGGAGAAGTGGGCCCCATGTGAGATGACATGTAGGCTCGAATGTTATATTTGGTCAGTGACTTGAAAGGGTATAAATAGGGAGGCACTCTCCCTTATTTATACACACATTACACCTCTCAACCGGGTATGAGAGAGAGAGAGACATTCAGAGGAGGAGAGATAGATAGTTGTTGAATACTTCTTATTATTGCTTTTGATCATCTTACTATTCTGAAGAAGTTTGTGGGGTTTTATCCTTTATGGTTTCCCCGGTGAAAATATTTGCGTCTCATGTATATTTTATATCTTATGCATTTTGTTGCACTTGTTATTCTTTCAAATAAAGATCCTAGACAATCTAATCAGGTTTTAAGAAAAACTAGCATGGTATCAAGGCCTCTCAGAAAGAAGGCATTGTGCAGCTGCGGGAACTAGGGCTTCCTAGTAGTAGGTGTTCTCTCCGCAGATCATCAAACAAGGAGGGCTAGGCTAACTCACCTAACTAGGGCGCATCTTTTGGTGGTAGCAGTTTCTGAATCAGAGAAGTTTCACTGTGTAGCTGAAATATAGCTACAATGGCAGCTAATGAAAATTAGGGTTTCATGCCTAAAAACCCTAGAAGACTGAATTTAGTCATGTAAGCACTTTCGATATAAAGTGAAATAGGAGAAGGCTCAAAAGCCGAAACTTGTACAGGCTGAAGAGAAATTATTGTTGTAGATTGTGTAAAATTTTTAGACTCATATTCGCTATACTTTAAGAGATATAGTTCCTCCAAAGCAAGGCTCCAACCTCTTCCAGAATACAGTCATAAACAGGTGAGCTAGGGAGATTTGCTATATCTCGGGCTAGGAAGGTCCAAAGTAAATTTTGCAAGATGTTGCAGGTAGGGTACGGACTGTAGTTTCTGTGGTCCGCTTTTTAGACCCAAAATGTGAAATGGTGACACGTGGCACTTCATATAAGTTCGCTATTCTGAAAAGTCCCCAAAACAGCCACCTTGGGAAACTCAGCATAAATCCCACTTGGAGAATCCATTTCTGCTCTAACATGTGGGTTTGGAAAGAGGACATATCAAGATATCTCAATGCGGAGTTTCATACTATAAGGAGCCGAAACTTCGGAGATACAGCAAAATCAATGTCAGACATTTCTATTGAAGAAATTGGAAAACTAGGGCTTCCTATTCCGGAGCTTCGCACCATTGTTTTCAGAAAAGGAGTACATTGGACAACTTGCCTTGAATAGGCCCATATTTCTATCCAATCAAAAGTTTGAAAATTAGGGTTTCTCTAAAAAACCCTAGATCAGTCAGCTCCAGAACCAGGTTGAAAACCTCAAATCGGACCTCCCTGGTCCTTAAAGAAAATGACTTGGATCAGTGTTTCAGTAAGGAAGTTCTAAGAGCCTGAGGGAGATGAGGCTAAGGCTAGAGCCAAGAGAATCATTGCAGATTATATTAAAGATCATCTCATCCCTCATGTGTCATCCTTGAAGACACCAAAATTAAGTGTTCGATGTTATGACGAAGCAATCGAAGAAGAATAAGAGATTGTTATAACCACCTTGTATGGCCTCTCAAGATCATGGGATTCATTCATTCAAGGAATGTGTGCCAAAAGGAAGTTGATTACCTTCAGTAGACTCTAGGAAGAGTGCAGACAAGAAGAATCTCAACTCATAATAAGAGAAGAGAAGATGGGAGAAACTGAAGATCAAGCTCTCACGATTCAAAGAAGATCCCTCAAGCGATGAGGAATATGAAGGATTCAACTCTTGAAAAACCTCTTATCCATCTTAGCATTTGGATAAGAAATGATGTTGTTGTGAATGAAGAAGATGATGAATTTGAAGGCTCAAGAAGGAGTCTACCCACCAAACAAATAAAGATAAGTATTCAATTGTCATTTCATGATATTGTTTGGTTGTGTATTTGTTTATATTCAGTTGTTGTGTTATGCATGTTTGAGTATTTGCATTTATACTAATGAATTGCACATGATGGGTAAGAAGTCAATAATGATGTACAAGATTCCATTGTTACTTATCTAGATTGAAACCTCTTTGCTGGGACATTAGGAGTGGTAAACACTCTTAATAACATTGGGGTAGGAGGAATCTAGAAGTTATTGTATGTGTACAGGATATGAATGAATGTTGTAGCATTGGCTAAAATAGTTGCATGGCTATGTGACATATATTTGTCACTATTAATATGTTTTGGAAATTATGAGATGTTTCTAATCATGCAACTGAACTTGACATGTAGATCATTCTGAAGAACAAGTAATGACAGTTCAGAAGAGGAACCTGAAGCATCCCGGGTCAGAGACACCGTGGCGAAAGAAAAAGCTTCAGAAGAAAATAAAGAGAACAGTAGATCCACCTCAAGAGATGAATACCACCTTGGGCATGATAAATAGTCCAAGATGAAAAATAGTATGACGATACTTCCAAAGAAAGCAAGAGGACTCAGACACACTCCAGTTATGTGACACTATTGAGTGACATCATTGATGCAGAGCCTTCCAGCTATGAAGAAGTAGCCATGAAGAAAGGGAAGGAGACTATGATCAATGAGTACCGGTTGATCAAGAGGAATGATGTCTAGGATGTAGTGTTGAGACCTGAAGGGAAGTTTGTAGTGTCTTCCATATGGATCTACAAGATCTAGCATGCAGTAGATGGAAGCATCGTGGGATACAAGGCAAGATTTGTAGCACGATGTTTCTCATAGAAAGAAGGCACAAACTAAGAAGAGACATTTGTACCAGTGATGAGGTACACTTCCATTAGATCCATATGTGCAGGTATGAGATGGGAGATACACCAACTGACATCAAGGAAACATTCTTGAATGGTGTAGTCAAGGAGTAAATATACGTAGAGCAGCCACTGGGAGTTGAGACACATGACAGGCAGACTCATGTGTGCAAATTAAAGAAGGCCTTGTATGAGCTCAGAAGGCACCCATGGGATAGCACATACAGTTACATGAGGAGCTTGAAGATCACCTAGAGTGATGAAGATCTTAACCTTTGCTACAAGGTTGAAGATGAAATCCTATAGAGGATGACAAGCTCATAGATGGGTGCGAGAAGAAATTTTCAACAAAGTTAACGATAGAGGATCTTTGGTATCCAGTGACCCTAGATGGATACATAGAATATTAGTAGCAGAGGAAGCTACTTGTCACTCCAGTATAGAATGTTTCAATACATAGAGTACGAAAGGCAGAGGGAGAATGATGCTCTGCTTCAAAGGGAGTGACTACAGAAGATCCTCAGGTTTGACATGGTACGACAGGATGGACAACTTACTGATGCCCTAGGATTTACTGAGAGTAAAGTGGATTCCAACCTTTACTTCAAGGTTGAAGGCAAAATACCATTGATGCTCATGTTATATGTCGATGACATGTTCCTAACAGGCGAAGAGAAACTCATTAAAGATGCAAGGAGAAGACTTGCTACAGAGTTCGAGATGAAAGACCTAGGGATGATGCACTACTTCTTAGGCATGGAGATGTGGCAGAGTATAGATGGAGTCTTCCTTAGTCAAGAGAAGTATACAGTAGAGATCCTCAAGAGGTTCGGGATGATGGACTGCAAGGCAATATCCACACCCATGGCATCGAACTTGAAGCTACTGTGCGATGCTTCATCAGAGTCAGTTGATGCCACGATTATTGTCAGATGATTGGATCATTGATGTACCTGACAAACACGAGACCAGACATATGCTTTGTTGTGAACACCTTGAGCTAGTTCCTGACGGATCCAAGAAAAGTTCACCTGGTTGCTGCAAAACATATATTGAGGTACCTGAAAGGTACAATTGATTATGGGCTCAAATATGACACGAATCAAAAGGTCAACCTGCAGGGTTATGTTGATTCAGACTGGGTTGGCAGTGCTTTAGATAGGAAGATCACTTCGGGGTGGTGCTTCAGTATGGGATCAGGTGTGATCTCTTGGTTTAGCAGAAAGCAGTCCAGGGTGGCACTGAGTACAACCGAAACAGAATGTCACAACTTGTTTAGCTAGTTGTGTGGCAGTATGTCTTAGGAAGCTACTGTCTGATTTTTTTGATCTCTGGTTAGAGGTGACTTATATCTTCTGTGACAACCAGAGTTGTGTGAAGTTTTCTGAGAACCCAATGTTACATGACAAGTCGAAGCACATTGAGATCAAATACCACTATATCCGGGATATGGTGCAAAGAGGAGTAGTGAAGCTCCAGTATGTTGCAACGAATGAGCAGATAGTTGATGTGTTGACCAAGCCATTGCCCAGAGCAAAGTTTGAATACTTCAAAGAGAATCATGGTGTACTTCAGATCGAGGTTCCTCCAAAGGGGAGGTGATGGGCCCGGAAGACGCGGATGCACGAGAATCGTTCTCACATGGTGGTAGGTGTGTCCTCCCATGGTGTAGATGTAAAGGTTGTGGTCGAGATGTGTGCATCTGGGTTGTGCTCCGAGTGACGATGAAGTGATCTGAAGACGAAAAGACAATAGTAGGGGACTCAGGTTTCACATGTTGAAATATTGTAACTTCAAAGGATATTCTAAATGTATTTTACTGATGTAACCTAAAGGAGATGTTATTATTCCTCTGGCGGGGTGTTACTATTGAATTTGGTCATCATAGAGTCATGAGGTAAAGGCTCCACTTGTGATGGGTCTTTAGTACCCTAATAAATAATACAATATATTGTTTTGAGTCTTCCGAGGAGAATTCGGCCCAAACATCTTAGTGGGGCCAATTTGGTTGGGGTAAAAGTCAATTGACTCATTGTGTATAAATAGAGGAGTTGTGGTTCTTATTTCAACACAGACTCACACACTTGAGTAGCGCATAGGAGAGAGAGAGAGAGAGAGAGAAAGAACAGAAGGAGGAGAACACGTGTTTTTGGGTTTGTCTTTTATACATCTTATACAGAGGAAGCTTTGTTGGTTTTTCTTCCCCTTGAGGGTTTCCCAGGATAAATGTTGTGTCTATTTTGTGATTGTGTTTCTATCAGTGATTTTGGATATGTTGTTGCTTTGATTTTGAATTGAACATTATTGAATCTAGTCTAGCATATGAAAGCTAACCTGATTAGATCATCTTTCACAAGGTGAAATTCTCTCTCCTCCCTCTCCAGAAGAAGTTGGAGTTTTAAATATCTGCTTGCATAGAAATTTGCGTCCTCCTAGAGCGCATCTATTGAGCCCTAGATCAAATGTTTTGGGTGGTTGGATCTCCGAGAAATCCAAACCCTAGTTTGGCAGTGAACCATAAAACTGCAGTGAAACAGGACCAAAATTTCTACGGTGCTGCAACCTCGCAAGTAGGATTCGAAGACTAAAGATTTGGGATCTCCATAAAGTAGTTTGATCAACCAACTTGCCTCCTTCAAGCACATCTACTAGTAAGGTAAATCTCATTTTTGAGTAACCTACTAGACAAGATGGCCCCAAGCACTAAGCTTGAGGACAAATTGGAAGGCCAAGAAAAGTTCATGTCTTGGTAGTATAGTATCGGTCTCATTCTAAAAGAGAATGGCCTTGAAAAGTACATCAAGGATGAAATTGCAGAACCTGAAGTAGATGAAGCTAAGGAGAAGCATGAACAAGACCTAATCAAGGCAATGAGGATCATTGTTGATTCTATTAAGGATCAGTTGATCCCTCAAGTTTCATCTAAGAATACACCTAAGCAAATGTATGATGCACTTTCCATCATGTATGAGAGAAGGAACATCGACAAAAAGATGAATCTGAGAGCTCAATTGAAGGGCACCAAGATGAGCAAAGGAGAATCTATTCAAGATTACTTCACAAGGGTCTCCCAATTAAAAGAGAAACTAAGTGTTATTGGAGACACCCTTGATGAGGATGGATTAGTTATGACTGCTCTCAATGGCCTCACTAGACCTTGGGACTCATTCATTCAGACTCTGTGTGCCCTAAAAATAAATAAAACATGAAGTTTGACATAGTATGGGAAGATTGCATACAAAAAGAAGCTAGAGTAGCCAATAAAGAAGCTCTCCTCAGAGAAGATGATCAGTCTCTAGCTACCCATACTGAAGGAAAAAACAATCAAACTTCAAGAAGGCTAATCATAAGCCTTCAAAGAAGAAATTCCAGAAGAAGAATAAAGATTACTCAAATTATCAATGCTACAACTGTCATAAGATAGGACATCTTACTAGAGAATGTCCATCACCAAAGAAGAAGAACAACAACAACAAAAGGCATCATGCTCATCTAGCTGAAGATGAGGATGAAGAAAGACCTTGAAAGAAAACTAGAGGTGAAGATGTAGAAGAATATGTGTTATTCTCTGCACTCTCTGGGTCTATAACACCTAGAGAAGACACATGGCTTATGGATAGTGGTTCTCTAAGCACATGACAGGAAAGAAGACAAGTCTGTCAAGACTTGAAGAGAAGAACTCTCCCCAGAAGGTATCATTGGGAGATGACTATCAATGTCCCATCAAAGGTATCGTTGAATCATGCTACAAGCTTGACTCTGGGACTTCCATTAAGATGAAGAAAGTATTGTATGTACCAGGCTTGAAAAAGAACCTATGTTCCATCTAAGCTCTATATAAGAAAGGATATAGAGTTGCTTTTATAGATGGACAAGTACTTATGTGGTCCAAAGGAAAGACACTTGAAGATGTTGTAGTCATTGGAGAAGAAGGACGACTGTACAAGCTCAAAGGACATCCAGAGACAACCCTTGTCCTTGAGACTACTAGCTCAAGTGAACTGTGGCATAGGAGACTTTCTCACACCAACTATAAATCATTTTCGTATGTGAGCAAGGTGGTAACAAGGTTACCAAATCTGAAGATCGAACATGAGGGAACCTGCAAGGGATGTGAACAGGGGAATAACATCAAGAATTCCTTTCCGAAAATTGACACAAAGACTAAAGGTATGTTGCAACTAATCCATTTTGATGTATATGATCCTATGCCCTCCATATCCTTCAATGGATATGAGTATTATGTCACATTTGTCGATGACTATTCAAGAAATACTTGGATATACTTCTTGAAGAATAAGAGTGAAGTGTTCGGAAAATTCAAGAAATTCAAAGCCTTGATAGAGAACCAGTCAGAAAAGAGAATCAAGACACTGAGATCAGATAATGGTGGAGAATACACTTCAAAGGAATTTGAAGCATTATGTAAGGAGGCGGGAATCAAGATGGAACTAACCACTCCTTATAATCCCCAACGAAATGGTGTTGTGGAAATAAAGAATAGAACTATAATGGAAGCAGTAAAGACCATGATTCATGACCAAGACCTCCATATGCACCTATGGGTTGAAGCTGCAAGAACAGTCGTATATGTGCAAAATAGATTATCTCACAGTGCTCTTGGATTCAACACTCTTAAAGAGATGTATACCGAAAAGAAACCCGAAGTAAGCCATCTCAAGATATTTGGTTGCCCAGTATATGTACATATTCTGAAAGAGAAGAGAACCAAATTGGATCCTTCTGGTAAGAAGAAAATATTTGTAGGATATTGTGAAGTCTCCAAAGCCTTCAGGATATACATTTCATGATTCCATCATATCGAGATTAGTAGGGATGTAACGTTTGATGAAGAGACAGCTCTTAAGAAGTCTAGAAGGTGTCAGGTTGAAGAAGTACATGAAAATGATGTACCTCCCAGAAGGACAGAAGCTGAACCATCTCCTGAAATAGTAGCATCAGAAGATCATGACATGCTAGAGCCTCAGGAGCCCCCTACTATGGATATCGAGAGAGAGAGAGAGAGAAAACCTGCTTGGGTAAGAGATCTCATACAAGTAGAAAGATATGGAGCACCAGAAGGCTCCACAAGAACCAGCAAAAGATCAAAGCCATATTTCAATTATGTAGCTTTGATGTGTGACCTTGTAGATCAAGAACCCACCAGCTATGAGGAAGTTGCACAGAAAAAAGAATGGGATGAAGCAATGACAGAAGAATACCAGTCGATCATGAAGAATCATGTTTGGGATATTGTTCCCAAATCAGAAAACAAGAGTGTGGTATCTTCAAAATGGATCTACAAGATAAAACTTGTTGCGGATGGAAGTATTAAAAAGTACAAAGCAAGATTTGTGGCTAGAGGATTCTCTCATAAAGAGGGGATCGACTATGAAGAGACATTTTCTCCAATAGCAAGGTGCACTTCCATCAAAACTATCATGGCACTTGCTTCCATGATGAAATGGGACTTACACCAAATGCACGTAAAGACAGTCTTCCTTAATGATGTGATTGAGGAAGAGGTTTACATCGAATAGCCACAAGGATTTGAAGTCGAAGACAGAGCGACTCATGTATGCAAGTTGAAAAAGGCTTTGTATGGACTGAAGCAAGCTTGGTATGGCAGAATAGATAGCTTCTTGACAAACATGGGTTTTACCAAGAGTAAAGTTGATCCTAATCTTTATATGAATATTATGGATGATGAACCAGTCATACTATTACTATATGTGGATGATCTATTTCTGACTGGAAATGAGAAATAGATCAAGGATTGCAAGAAGAAGCTAGCTAAAGAATTCGAGATGAAAGATCTTGGATTGATGCATTATTTGCTAGGGCTGGAAGTGTGGCAAAGCCCAGAAGGAATCTTTCTGAATCAGGAAAAGTATCATTACAAGAAATTTGGGGTCTAAAATGGGCCTTATAAGAAAACGAGCCAACAATAATTGTTGTGAGTTGAAATTCAAGAACCAATAGAATTTCAATAAAATGAGTCAACCATAATGGTTGAATTGACATATTTGTCATAAAAAAAAACTACTTTTGTTCGAATTTTCAACATATATCCTTGTGTTTTTACTCAAATTTTGAGTGGGAGGGCTCGTTGGATGGGGAATTAAATTCCAAAAGGGAGCCATCAAGCTCTAGTATGTGAGTATCAATGAGCAAGTTGCTGATGTATTAACCAAGCCTCTATCTCGAGTGAAGTTTGAATACTTCCGTGACAAGCTTGGTGTAGTTCGAAAGGACTTTCCTCGCAAGGGGGAATAGTGATGGGACTACAAATGATGAAGATGTGGACCTTCTTCGAAAAGGAAGATCAGGTCGAAGACATGAACCCTCCTCGAACAAAGGGGGAGCAGGTTGATAATATGAAACTTCCCAAGAAATGGGGAGTAATGATGAGACTGACATCGATGATGGATGACAGTGATGGTGATGCTTTAACATTTATTTGTGGAAGACAGTATCCTTTCTTGAGGATGGCAGGTATAACACTCTATTCATGAGAGTGGTCCTTACTAGCTAAGGATGGCCCTGCAGATGTTACTCTCGCATGGAGAGTACCCACATTCACTTGTGGACGATAGTATCCTCTCTTGAGGATGGCAGGTATAACACTCTGTGCATGAGAGTGGTCCTCACTAGCTAAGGATGGCCCTGCAGATGTTACTCTCACATGGAGTGTACCCACATTCAGTTCTGGATACTGTAGGTTAAACACTCGCTCAGGAGTGGTCCTAACCTCAGTGGTATGGATGCTCTATGATGAGTCATCACAAACGACAGCACTGACATTGTGTATGAAGTTGAGATCTGCCGAGCAAACTATACTCTTGTATGGCGAGTATGCCTGCATTCATATGTAGATGCCTTAGAATGACACTCGCTTGGGAGTGGTCCTAACTTCAGTGGTATGGATGCTCTATGATGAGTCCTCACGGACGTCGTAGCATAACACTCACTTGAGAGTGGTCCTAACCTGTGTGGTATGGATGTTCTATGATGAGCCGACATTTTGTATACGGTTGAGATCTGCGCTGCATATAATACTCTTGCTTGGAAGAGTATGCCTACACGTAAGTGTAGATACCGTAGTATAACACTCACTTGGGAGTGGTCCTAACCTGTGTGGTATGGATGGTCTACAATAAGTCCTCACGGACGATAGGGCCGGCACTGGGTGCAGTCGAGATCTACATTTAGTTATAGACGTTTCAGCTTATTGATTTCATGGATCATGTTGATGGAGGATTGCATCGTCCTTGGACTCAGGTCCTAAAGTGATCGAGATTGATCATCCCGCAAATAGATCATGTGCACTGCAAGTAGCGTGGCAGAAAATGATCAAGTAGATCGAAGTACAGCATAAAAGGGTCAAGTAGATCGAAGTACGGCCGCAAAGGACTGAAAGAATCGAAGTATGGCTGCAAAGGATCGAAAGTATTGAAGTACTGTTGCAAAGAGGTTGAAAGGATCGAAGTGCTGCCACAAGGGTCAAGAAGATCAGAAGGCTACTGCAAAAGATCGAAAGTGTTGCTGCAAAGGATCGAGAAGATCCAAGTGTTGCTAAAAAGGATCGAATTGTTGCTACAAGGGTCAAGAAGATCAGAAGCCTACTGCAGAAGATCGAAAGTGTTGCTGCAAAGGATAGAGAAGATCCAAGTGTTGCTGCAAATAATCGAGAAGATCAAAGTGTTGCTGCAAAGGATCAAAGTACTGTAGGATCAACAATATCGAAGTGCTGCTACGAAGGATCGAAAAATCAAAGTGTTGCTGCAAAAGGATCAAGTGATCATGTGATGCAAAAGATGAAGAGTAATTGTTCCAGTTACTGATTGAGAAAGCTTCCTATGACGTATAGATGTAATACATCGATGTGTTGTTGTAATTATTGTCTCTATGTTCTCCTATAGTCTGTGATGATGTTGTCAGTAAAATAACCTTCTTGTTAAGGTGGAGTGTTGAAATATTGTAACTTCAAAAGATATTCTAAATGTATTTTACTGATGTAACCCAAGGGAGATGTTATTATTCATCCGTCGGGTGTTACTTTTGTATTTGATCATCATATAGTCATGAGGTAAAGCCTCCACTTGTGTCGGATCTTTAGTACCCTAATAAATAATATAATATACTATTTTGAGTCTTCCCATGAGAAGCCGACCCAAACAATTTAGTGGGGCCAACTTGGTTGGGGTAAAAGTCAGTTGACTCATTGTGGATAAATAGAGGAGTTGTGGTTCTTATTTGAACATAGACTCGCTCACTTGAGTAGCGCATAGGAGAGAGAGAGAGACGAGACAGATGGAGAACACCTGTTTTTGGGGTTGTATTTTATACATCTTATACAGAGGAAGTTTTGTTGGGTTTTCTTCCCCTTGAGGGTTTCCCAGGATAAATTTTGTGTATATCTTGTTATTGTGTTTCTATCAGTGATTCTGGATATGTTGTTGTTTTGATTTTGAATTGAACATTGTTGAATCTAGTCTAGCATATGAAATATTATCATTGCAGAAGCATATAATCAGTCCTGGGATGCTCCTTTAGGTTTTGCAGAGACATATAATCAGTCCTAGGAGATCCTTCAGGTTTTGTAGAGGCATATAATCAATCCTAGGAGATCCTCGGGATTTGAAGAGGCATATAATCAGTCCTAGGAGATCCTTCAGGTTTTGCATGGGCATATAATCTATCCTGGGATGTTCCTTCAGGTTTTGCAGAGGCATATAATCAATCCTGGGAGATCCTTCAGGTTTTCCAGAGGCATATAATCAATCCCGGGATGCTCCTTCAGGTTTTGCAGAGGCATATAATTAGTTCTCGGAGATCCTTCAGGTTTTGCAGAGGCATATAATCAGTCCTGGGATGCTCCTTCAGGTTTTGCAAAGGCATATAATCAGTTCTGGGAGATCCTTCAGGTTTTGCAAGGCAATAAGTCTTGAGTTATACCTACTTGATGATTTGAAGACCTACATGGAGGCTAGGCCTACATCTAGCATGAAAAAGCGTTGGCATTGTAGAAACTTCTAATGACAGATAGTATGGTACGATGATCAAATTATAAGAAAATGATGATAGCAACTATGATGAAGACTCTATGACTTCGTGATGATGACGATGCGATGAAGACCTGACCAAATGTGTTGATGACTGTGTAGAGGTAGAATATCTTCCTAGTTAAGACGAAGTGTTGATGTATTTGTAACTTCGGAAGATATTTTGATGTATATTATCATTGTATGTTGTTGTACCCCCATTGGGAATGTGTGTTACCCCTTTACAAGATGTCTAAATTGTGACTAGACCTTGAGGTACAACCTTCGTTGTAAGACAGGGCAATAGTCCCCAATGTAACATCATGTAATATGTACTTGTAGTCTCTCTAGGAGAAGTGGGCCCCATGTGAGATGACATTTAAACTTGAATATTATATTTGGTCAATGACTTGAAAGGGTATAAATAGGGAGGCGCTCTCCCTCATTTATACACACCTTACACCTTTCAACCGTGTATGATAGAGAGAGACAGTCAGAGGAGGAGAGATAGATAGTTGTTGAATACTTCTTATTACTGCTTTTGATCATCTTACTATTCTGAAGAAGTTTGCAGGGTTTTTTCCTTTATGGTTTCACCGGTGAAAATCTATCTCATGTATCTTTTATATCTTACGCATTTTGTTGTACTTGTTATTCTTTCAGATAAAGCTCCTAGATAATCTAATCAGATCTTAAGAAAAACTAACATGGTATCAGAGCCTCTCTGAAAGAAGGCATTGTGCAGCTGCGGAAACTAGGGCTTCCTAGTTGTAGGTGTTCTCTCCACAGATCATCAAGCAAGGAGGGCTAGGCTAACGCACCTCACTAGGGCGCATCTTTTGGTGGTAGCAGTTTCTAAATCAGAGAAGTTAAGAAGTTAAGAGCTCTAAGCTAATAATATCTTAAGACCAAGCAAAGCTCTGATACCATGTTGAATTTTAACATGTGTATGATATTTTCAAAAAATTGGAGACTGTAATAGAGATAGCACTTGAGATATTAACGGCAGTAAGACAATGCAGTAGTAAAGCAAGCATCACACAATTGAACACACGATTTTTCAAGGGGAAACCTTTTAAGGACAAAAACCCCAATTCATCCTCTAAATGAGATGACTAAGTGTGTACATGAGCAAAGAAATCTTGTTCACAGAACTCTGAGATGGATGTATAAAAAATTTCCAAAACAAGGAAAGCCCTAACAGACTTTTATTGTTGCTACCTTTGTTGCCATGTGTATTGTACTTTCCTGTACCTATTGCCATGTCAACTTTACTATTGTTGTTGTGGTTGCCACATGGACTGTGGACTGTACCTTCCCTATACCTATTGCCACAAAGAGTTGACCGAGGCAATTTTGCTGCTAACCGTGGGTTGTGGTAATCCCTAGCAGCCACCCTGTGGTCTGTTGCTGCTAGATGCCCCCCACCGTGAGCTCTACTCCCACCACCGTGACTATTAGTTTTTGCTGCTAACCCATGACCACCACGTGATTCAGAAATTGCTATTCTAAAATAGCTTACAGCTCTTAACTTCTTAACTTCTAGGATAACTTCTATTGCTACTGCTCTTTACCACAGAGAATATCCTCCACCACCGTGAGTTGTAGAAGGAAGAAAGAACCCCAAGCAAGCTTAAGAGCTGCCACTTTGAGGAAGAAGAAAAAGAACTCAGCCACGAATTTTCCTCAGTCAATAGCTACGGTGGAGAAGACCTCAGTCAACGAGTTAATGGAGCAGTCAAGTGATGAAAGATGATGATGAAATGATTTGTAACATTCTTCAATTATATTCCATCAAACATTTAAGTTGGTTCCACATAATTAGGAGTTGACATTAGGGCTTCCTTTATTTTTCATCTTTGACCCTTCTCTTTTAATGGTTTGTGGTTCAAAGGTCTTCTTGGTGTTTGACTTGTGCCACTTGGTCCTTCACTTGATGGTCACATGGACCAAAACTAGGGTTACATGGTCCTTCAAGTATTCTTGTGACCACAACAAGTTGCCTCAAGAGTTCTTCAAGGTCCTTATGGTTCATGCATGCCCACTCAAAGTACATCTTCATAAATAAGAAGAATTATTAAATGCTTTATCTCGATCTCCTCGTTGCCACCATGATCAAGTGCGGGTCTCTCAACCAGGGGTAGCTAGTCCCTGGAGAAGGTCCCATAGCCCATAGATCAAGGAGAGGAGTACATCACTTGCCCAGACCCGGTCTAGGGCTTGTGGTGATGACCTGGTAACTAACCAAGTGCTCAGCCCTAGGCTACATCAAATGACTCAATGTCAAATACTTGGTCACTGACCAAGCGCCTCCATTCTCCCAGAGAATGGCCCTCAACCCGAGGCGGAGATCCTAGTCTTGGACTAGGTTAAATTCCTGATAACTGACCAAGTGCCTCCATTCAGTGAATGGCCCTTAGACCCAAGCTGAGACCCTAGTCTCGGACTAGGTTAATTTCTTGGTAATTGACTAGGTGCCTCTATTCTCCCAGAAAATGGCCATCAACCCTAGGCTGAGGCCCCAGTCCCAGACTAGGTTGAATTCCTGGTAACTGACCAGGTGCCTCCATTCTCTCAGGGAATGGCCCTCAGCCCCAGGCTGAGGCCCCAATCCCAGATTGGGTTGAATTCCTAGTAACTGACCAGGTGCCTCCATTCTCCCAAAGAATGGCTCTCGATGTTTCTTAGGAAAAATCAACAATAAGGGGGAGATCTCGATTCCAAAAATAGAGCTCCAATCTCATCCTTAGAGCAAAAAAACCAAGGCCTTGCAAATTCTCACATATACAACATCAAAGGGGTTGAAGTAACCCCCAAAATTTCAGCTATGAGGAAACACTGTGAAAAGGTAAACCTTGATTTATTTTTCCTGTAAGAAGCACTAGTTAAAGATCAAGCATGCATCTCTTTTTGTTCTAAAATCAACCTTGGATAGAAGTTAAGAGCTCTAAGCTAAGAAGACTCGCAAGAACATTTAAAGGATGGGGTCCTTCCTTTAGATTCAAAGAAGTTTTGTAATTTGATTCTTCCATCGTGGTCACTCTAAGCAAGGAGCTTGGTAAGGTGGTTTCCTTCATAAATATTTATGGGCCCCTTCCTCAAATAGGGCAAGTTCTGGGAAGCACTAGATAGCAAAGGGAAATTGGGAGGGGAGTTGAATTAAGCCATTAGAGAAGCAATGCATATGGAAAGAGAAAATTAAAATGCTAGGAAGAACCTTTTTGCAAAATATTTCTCCCCTTTTTGGAGAGATAACTCCTAGTAGCTCAGAAATTGGACCACAACAATGTTGAGTGACAACAAGTAGGGGAATTTTCAATAACACTACTAAGACACTGGGTTAATTTTTGTCATTGATCACATATTGGTGCCATTTCATTGTTTAAAATCTTACACTATAAACCATGGCGTTCATAGCATTTTCCAATTGTAATGGAATTGAAAAATGAGGCTCCCAAACTAGCGTCCCCCTTCAAGTTTAGTCATCATTGGTTCCAATGTGAGAAGTTTCGAAATATTTTTAGGTTCAATTAGGTACATTATAGCCTTGATTTAGAGGATAGGCCTATGCAACAATTTCAAAACTTGAAGAAAATCAATCTACTCACAAAAGAGTGGGTAAAGGAAAGCTTCCCAAATATAGAATTAAAACGAGAGGGAGGTGGATAAGTTGGAGGATGTACGTTCCACTTTTCTTTGAGTCCTCTAAGGAAGAAACCAAGGTATATATGATGAGTTTGGAAAGGGAGAAACTAACACAATGAACATGGGAGGAACCTAGATGGACACATAAGAGTAGAACCATGTATGGTTTCAAGAAGGGGATAAAAGACATTTTTTCCAAGCAACCCATCTAAGAGATGGACTTTGAACGTTCATATGGAGAATTGAGGATGCCCAAGTTGAATCCACATCTTTCAAGAAAATTTCAAATGAATCTACTAGATATTACCAATCCATATATATTGTACATCGTAAGCAAAGTATTAAAGACATACCAGTTATTAAATCTTTCTTTGATAATATGGAATATTTAGCAAAATGAGGGCTTGTGCCAATATTCAGAAAGGAGATTTTAAGGAGCTTGGGGCACCTTTCACACTGATAAAACCCCAATCCCTAAAAGTTGGTTGATTGAATTTTGAATGGGTTTCTTGACATCGATCAATGACAATTTTTTGAAGGTCACAATGGAGTCGAGAGTTGGTGGGAAAGTTTTGGTTGTTATGACTACTTTCATAACATATATTATCAAGCCAATCCCACTATGTAACATTGTCTATAAGATCATTGCGTAGACAATTCCCTGAAGACTCAAACCAACACTATCCTTGGGCATTTCAAAAGAGCAATGCCACTTCCCCTCTGAGAAAAAAATTCACAATGCAATTCGATAGCTTAGGAGATATTTTACTCCCTTAAGGTGAGATTAATTAATGATTCATAACAAACTTAGATTTATCAAAAGTTTACAACATGGTGAACTAGTTGTATGTGACATTATAAAATGAGACATGTGGGCTTAAAACCTAATTTTATCAATTTGGCAACTAGTTTCTTCCAACCCATCAAGGGGCAAAGAAATGTCCACACTCTCCTCTACCCTTCCTCTTAATAGCATAAGGCTTAAGCAAAACCCTAAATATTGAAAAGGATGAAGGGATTTGAAAGGATTTAAGGTAATGGACAAGGATCTCATCCCTAATTTGCTTTTTGTAAATGATATCTCATTTTTGGTAATGGATTTACAAGAGGCAGAAAAGTTTTTGGAAGGAGCACTTGAAGTTTTTTAGCTTAGTTGTTTGAATGGAGATTAGTGCTTCCAAATTCTCCACTATCTTTCACTTAGTTCCTTTGTCCAACAAGCAAATGATGAGTGAGTTTCTCCCAAGAACCCCTCAAATATTTAGAGTTAGATCTTGAACCAAAAAATTATGGTATGAAGCACTGAAACCAGCTCAAAGGTGGTCTTTGGGTGGGCAAGTAGTATTGGTGAAGAGTGCATTGGAGGCAATCCCAATTTTGGATGGTCATTGCTTTAACCTTAATGTAGTACTTCATAACATTGGGAGATTATCCTTTTGTTGTGAAGAGGTTCGTGTGGGGTGGAGCACCCTTTGGTCAACTGGGACCAACTTGCGCAACCCAAAACTTTTGGAAGATGAGAAGATTAATCTCTAGAAAAGGGTTGTGGCAAAATATCATCATAAATATTTATCTCCCCTTGATCATTGATGGAAAGGATTATATCCCCCTATCAAAAACTATTGGCGAGTCCCTTTTCTAGACGGCCATGGTAAGAGAGGATCATCTTGTTTAGAGGATTGTAGACAGCTCTCTAGTCAGGATAGGTAATGACCTTGAACCTTGGATAGTCTTGGATGTAGATTTTGAGATGCCCTTGGATCTTGTGAAAAACATTCATTCTATGTAATTTAAAATTGGCCGAATTTAGTATAATGTACCTAATAATAGATTGGATCATAAATGAATGTCAAAGGATGAGATAGGACTGGAGAACGGACATTGCTGCATGGGACAGCTACAAAAGCACAATTGGGAAACGCAGTTATCATTCTCAAAGAGCAGGATTTATTGAGATGGGGAGCTAATACTTCTTCAAGGGAATATATAGTAAACATGGCTTACGAAGTTACTTGCTCCTCTAATGAAGTGAGAAGAGAGAAGTGGTCGTGCACAAAACTTTGAAAACTCCGAGGGCGGAACAAAAAATTATACAAGGATATTTACGTGGTTTGCATCGGAAAGTTAAGGTACTCGCTTGGAAGAAACTTCAAAAGAGAGGTTGGTCAGGCCTTGGAAAATGTGTTTATGCCAGGAGTATGAGAACATTTCACCTCTGCTTCTTCACTGCCACTTCACAAAAATAGCATGGACTTCAATCAAATCCCGAAAGCATGGGGAGGTGATTGGAGTGGTTATTCTCTTCAAGTTTTAAAGACTTGCTTTGAGAAGCACAAGGATGAAGAGGTACAGATTCTTCCTTTCATGGTTGGATGGTCTATTTGCCTTTGCAAGAATGGCTATATTTTTCAGGGCCTCAAAATATCCCTGAGCAAGATTTTTTATAGGTTCAAGCAAACTTCGCATCGCTGGACTTCAATCAGGATTTTATAACCCACTGGGAATGTGGACAGTAGCTATGTTTAACCTTGCCATTGATTTTACTTCTGATATTTGAAAAAAAAGAAAAGGTGTTTAATAAAAGAAGTATTGGTAGAAGCATGAATTTATATGGATAGTTGCGAAACCTGGGTGGGCAATTGCAGCTCTTTGCAAACAAAAACAGCAAAGATGAAGTGACTGCCTGCACTGAGGGATAAAGAAAATTCTAAAGTATTAATAAGATTAAATACTACAGTGAAATAATGATCGAAAGACACATTAGGAACAATATTGTTAGCCAAATTCTGAGTAAAGCTAATATTGATGGAGGATATCATACAAAGGGAACGGGTTGTGTAGGGTGAAATCCCTGACAGTGGGCGATGGGGAGCTGCCATTTTGTAGCTGTAAGGATCACAATAGCTTCAAGAGAAAACAATATAATATTCCGATGGGGATATGCCACACCTGGGAACTCAAATCCATGCATTTTCATGAGAGCAAGCCGTTGAAAAAGTAGACATAAACTGATGGGAAAAGGATAACAAATCGAGCCACCCAAGCTTCAAAGAATTTAGGAGTAATCCACTGAACCAAACTGAGGAAAACGTCATGTTTGAAATTTAATATAGTAGATATTACCACCAAAGAATGCTAGTCGGCTAAACATAGATAAGTGAAAAGCATATTCAGCATTGGTTTTTATTTTTTTATTTTGCTGTTAAATTCAGGTCTCAAACATAACTTCACACAAGCAGTATTTTCCCTCCAGAAGCTATCCAGATTCCAATCAGATCGCAATTCAATCTATCAATGTCTTAGGCTAAGCACGCTATAGACAAAATCCATTCTTGATAACTTTCATAAACATGGAAATGCTTTCAGCTAAACGTGTTTCAATAGTTACCTAACAAACAAATTGATGCATTTACAATGATTGATTCGCATCGTTTAGAAAATCTACACACTAACCATGATAATGCTTTCAGTTTAAATATGATTCCATACCAGCTTGATGTATATACAGGGATTCTAAATCATAAAAATTGTGCATCGCTTAAGGATTCTAGATAATAAACCTTTTGCATTATTTAGATATTATAAATCGTACATAACTATGTTTCTTTGATGGAAAAAGGAATTGAAACCTAAGCCCCTATGCAACATGCATTTTGTGCAATCTGAGTCCCCCCAGCTCAAATCAAAATCAAATCCATGCAATAATCAATCGTAAATCTCTTTGCAACATTCATTTTCTGCAATAAATTGATCTGAATGTAAACAATTACATTGCTTTTTCTATTTGGTATCATCTCCTACTTAGTAGGGATTTCCTAAATTAAGGGCTTGCATCCTCTCAGTTCTTCAAATTCCTCTTGCATAGTGCCCTCCACCTAGAGAGCAATTCTCAGATCTACTCAAGATCATTTTATGCATGTCGATGAGATTTTGATATGCATATCGCCTAAGTGGGGTGACTGTCCAGAGATGGATAGTTTCAGTTAATAAGAGTTATAACTTTTTTACGCACTGATTTGTCTCTCTCCTACACTCGGCTGCTTGAGAAAAGGCATGCAGAGAGTTCTAGTGCCAATTATGTGATGTGAAGTCACTAAAGGAGGTCAGCCCTGCTATGCTAGGCACTATCTTCTCTTTGTTATCCATTCATTGTAATCATTTTTCATGCTAATGGTACTTCTATGAGTGTTGGGCCTGCAAATCAATTTGTTTATTTATGATTTTCAGGTGGTCTCAGGGGATGACTGATTAGAGGGGACTCTAATTTTACCCCTTGAAAGTTTAGGTTGCAGATGTTCATGGAAGAGCTTGATTTATGAGTCACACTGAAGAGTTCAGTGACCTCCAACTGATACTCAACAGTTACTCCAGTATGAAAAAAAAATCGGTAAGGCTAAGAGATAATTTTGGTCTCCATGAAAGACCATTTAAATCTTCACATTGCAGGGAAATAAACTAAGCATCAAAAGGTGTTCACTGCTCTTTATCAAAGTGTCAACATTTGCTGGGAGATGCTTCTAAAGAACAAGCTATCCCAAGTGATTCAAACACCATGATAAGCTACCTCACAAAGATTACCAAGCTTAGAGACCAGTGCTGCCATTGGTATGAAGATAGAAGAGGAGAAATTAGTGCCTATTGCACTAGATGGCTTCTCTCATGTATAGGAAACTTTTGTTCAAGGAGTTTATGCTCATGCAACCCTCCCAACTTATAAGCAGCTCTAAGACATTTCTGTCTAAGAACAAACAAGGTGAAAATCAGTTTCAGCCCAAAGAGGAGTACCGAGACACTCAGCTTGAATTAGGAAGATGAAGAAAGATGGGAGGAAAAAAGAAATCTACAAAGACAAAGGAGGAGGCATTCTTTGTTAATTCCAGTTCTAAGAGTTAACTTTTAAGTGACTTGCTACAAATGTCACAAAGAGAGGACACTATGCTAATGAATGTTTAGAGAAGAGAATACCTAGACAAAGGTTAAGGTAAGCAGCGATAGAAACAAGGAGTGCAGATACTTCTGCTGAAGCGGATGAGTTGGTATTCACGTTAGAAACCATTGTTTCCATGATTTCAGCTCTCCACCAATACTACCTCATGTGTTGGTCGATGCATTGATAGTGGAGCATCACACCATATGTTATATAATTGGAAATTATTCAGCAAGCTTCACAAAAAAAAAGGCATGAAGTGACCTTAGGTGATGATACCACCTAACTAATCACTGGAGTTGACGCAGTATCCATTAAAATGCCTCCAAGTTTCCAACTGACATTTTTGAGTTGCATGTTTGTTTTGTGCCAGGTTTGACTGAGAATCTCAGCAATTACAGACATGAATTGTCAAGTTGAGTTTGATGAACCACGCTCTGTGATAAGAGATTTCAGCAAAGAACCCACTCAGGTTTTGACCCAACGGGCACACAAAGGAGGCCTTTATAGGGTTTTTGCGTGATTGGAAAATCATAGAGTTTTGGTGCATGATAATGGCAACTTGTGTGAGCTATGGCACAAGCATTTGATCATTTACACTATGCAACTCTTCCCCTCTTGAAGATTATGGTGCAAGGTTTCCCATTTTTTTTAAATGTGGAGCAGATTGGTGTGTGCAAAGGTTGTGCACTTGGTAAGCACTCCAAGACTACCATTTCTTCTAATAAGCAGAGGTCACTCAAGTTGATTCAATCCGATGTTTCGCAGTCTATGCCATCTCCTTCATTGACAGGTGGTATTTACTATGTTTCCTTTATTTACAAGTTCTCTCATAAGCATTGCATCAAATATTCAGCAAATTTAATGAATTTTGAACTTTGATTGAGACTAACAGGAAAGAGGATCAGTCAGAGAATGCAGGAGAATACACCTTCAAAGAGTTTGAATCTTATTGCAGGGAAGATTGAATTAAGAGTGAACTTTTAGTACCATATAAACACAGTAGAATGGAGTTGTGAAACCAAAGCACAGATCCATTATTAGACAACAAAAGACATGATTCATGGCATGGACTTCCCGTGTCTATGGGATGAAGCTCGTAATACTAGCTTCTAATACTACATATTAAATAGGCGTCAGCACAAGATTCTCGACAAAACACCAGAGTCTGCCTTTACCAGTGAGAAGCCACAAGTATCCCATATTTAGTGTTTGAGTTTGATTCTTATTAAAAAAATAGATCGAATTAGAGTGAATTTTTAGTACCATATAACTGCAGTGGAATGGAGATGTGAAACCAAAGCACAGATTCATTATTAGACAACAAAAGACATAATTCATGGCGTGGACTTGCCGTGTGTGTATGGGATGAAGCATGTAATAGTAAATACCACATATTAAAAAGGTGTCAGCATGAGATTCTTGAGGACAAAACACCAGAGAAGGCCTTCAGTAGTGAGAAGCCACAAGTATCTTGTTTTCGTGTTTTTCATTGTCTAGTTTGTATACATGTTCCTGATAAGAAACTGACCAAGTTTGAACCCCCTAATATCAATGAGTTTTTGTAGGCTATACTGAGACTTCCAAAGGCTACCAAATTTATATTCCAGCGCAGTGGAAGATAGTGGTGAGTTGTAATGTGAAGTTCAATAATGATGGACGGTCTTCAAGTTCACAAGAGCCTCCCCTACAGTGATTGAGGAGGAAGAAAAACCTGTTGTACCAAATCCAGATCTGCATCCAGATGAGAAATCAAGTTTAGATCAGCATGCTATCAACATTTGGAGTTAGTTATCCACCTAACAAGTTCCCAACTTATTTTGCATTGATGACTTGTACTCTTAAGACCAAGCCTTCTAGCTTTGAGGCAAACACTTCCATGGCCATGGCAAAGAGTATAACTCCATCTTCAAAATGATGTCTAAGCGATAATTCCAAGACCGATTGCCAAATCAATGAATGATTCCATATGGCTCTACAGAATTATGCATAAAACTGATGGGAGCATAGATAAGCACAAATTCGTGTTTGTAACCAAATCATTCTCTTAGAGAGAGGGAAATGACTGACAAAAAAATTGCTCCAATTTCCAACTATCCCTGTAATGAATCCATTGGGTCCTTAACTTCTTGTTTTGGTTAGTCTTTACATCAAATCAAAGCAAAGACTACATTTCTTAATGATGTGATTGAGGAAGAGGTGTATATCTATGTTGCAGGAAACACCATACAGGCTGTTGTATGAACACATTTCAGTTTGGAAATGCAGAAACACGTTAGGCACAGACTAGAAATGAGAGGTGCACATCTATGTTGCAGGAAACTCTGTACAAGCTGCCATACCAGGCATGTTTCAGTACAGAAATGCAGAAACAAACTCGGTACAACGTGGAAAGATGTTTTAACTTTTTGGCCTTACGAACGCATCCCACATGTGAGAAACACATTTCGGACCATACAAACACATCCCAGTCCCACATGGGGGAAATGCATTTCATACAACTAGAAATGCATTGCCAGGGAATACTAGCATCCGAAAGATGCATTTTCCTTCCCTAAATCCACTTTGGAGAAGTTTCTCTTATCTTTCTTGGGGTTTATGCTACTACTATTTGGATGTACATCGATCTCTATTGGAAGGTGTGAGATTATCACCGTGGTTAAACGAGCTCAACATTCATTTTGTTTATGTGCTTGGTTATTCTTTTAGTGATCTTGGTTATATTGTTGTCTTCACAAAATCTAACATGGTATAAGAGCATCTTGCTCCCTCTGTAATTGATCATCCTGCTCCCTCTTTGGAGCTATCCACAAGCTAGTCCATCAGCCTATCACTTCGAGTGCCAATCTGTACACCAGCTCTCACAAAGCAAATGAGCACCGTCCTGGTGACGACCAGGTGCATCAAAGATCCTTTCAACCATCTATTTGAATCAAAACAGCACCGCCATCAATGTAGCCGTGTACTCACAATCATCATGCTAGATATGCTCAAGATCTCAATTGTGTTCTTCCCTTAACTTAGGAAAGACCTCATCTTGACTTATGCCATACCATCAATAAGTGATGCAATAGTCCAAGATCCTCATCTCAAGGGCTAACTCCCTCTGTCTCGATGAGGAATAGATCACCAGTATTTAGCATCACGAACAAGGGATCATTGTCAGCAATATGTCATGAATCCTGAGGCACAATTCTAACTGAACGGATGTGGCACCTCCTCAGAAATCAACTTAGTAACTCTCGTCCTCTATGACTAACATACTCTAATACATCTAACTGGAAACCAACTACTTTCCATAATCAGCGAAGAAACGAACATATGTAGTAGGGAGACCAACATCTATTGGAGCCTTCTGCTCCCAATCTCAAATCTCTATATGAGATCCTCTAGGCATGTGGGTCATGTATCCACATATAGCTGGATGTATTAGATCATCATCTATCTGTTGTTACTGCTAAACAGTCATGAATGCCATTTAACTGTTTCGTTTGGAATTCATCCTTCTTCCTAATCTGTGGCCTGGGCTGAGAGTCATGCTCCTAGAAGCTTCTCGCTTCTACTCTCTCTCGATCACTAAATATCAACGGGATCTTGTTCTTTAGAACAAGTCTCATCATCCTTTCCTTGTAGGCCATAGCATATGGTCTTTTTCCCTACCTGTCAAATCCGACAGATGGTTAGCGACATTGCATAATCAAATTTAATCAATTCAAATTTCAATGCAATGGTTCACACAGCTAGGTAAGCATCTTAGCCAATGCTTCGACACAACATATATATAGTAATTATCTGGATGTTTCAAGAGTGTGCACTATTCTAAGCATGTTAAAAGGAGATATCATCCAAGATGGGTTCATGGAATGTTGTGCAGCATTATAGGCTATTTAAACAATCATATACATAACAAATACTATATGAGCCTAATGTTCATCAATAAAAGAACTAGATCACTTTAAATCTATATATAAAGCATGCACAAGACAAACAAATCTAATATATAAGAGCAATAAATGCAAATACTTATTTTCTATTGTTTTGTGGGTGGGCTCTCACTGCCTCCTAGCATGAGAGTCTTTTGATCTTCATCTTCCTGCTAGAAGTCCATCGCAATATGGATCTTCATATCATCATCTCAACATGGCGAGTACTAGAAGAAGAACTCCTTTTGATGATCGACTGCACTTTCTTCAAAATCATCATTCCTTGACCTTTTATGTAGAGTATCTTCATCATCATCTGCATTTGAGGCTTCATGCTTCCTTTTGTTTGAACCATGGCACTGTACAACATAGTGATTGACCTTCTAACATCTGAAGCTCTGGATATGAGAGAGATCCCTGCACTTTCTTCAAAATCATCATTCCTTGACCTTTTATGTGGAGTATCTTCATCATCATCTGCATTTGAGGCTTCATGCTTCCTTTTGTTTGAACCATGGCACTGTACAACATAGTGATTGACCTTCTAACATCTGAAGCTCTGGATATGAGAGAGATCCTTTTTCTTCATGTGTTCTGGAATCTCCTCATCAGCAATCTTAATGGGAACCTTAGACTTGGAAACCCTGCCAAGTCTAAGTTCAACCTTCATGTTGATCTTCTTGACTACAACCTTAAAACTACTTCAAAAACCCTAACAAGAGCTAGATCAAAATTGAAGTGTGTATACTTGTAAAACTAATTCCACAGGGAGATGCACCCTATCAAGGCGAGTTGAATAGACCTCCTTTTCTCTCAGATCTATGGACAAAACAGCTAAAAATTGGAAACCCTAGTTTCTTGATTCTGACAAAGAATAGGTCAAAAATGAAAAATTTATGGATCTGAAAGTTGCTTCCAGAGATAATTGTGCCCTATCAAGGTGAGTTGGAGCAAGATAAGATCGAGCCAAATCAATGAACAGAAGGGTTAGATCCAAGGAGCCCTAGGTCTTGACCCCGACAGCATTAGGTCAAAAAAGAAACTTCACCAAACTGGATTTGGCCTCCATAGAAAGATGTGCCTTGTAATGGCGAGTTGCTCAATGCTCCTTTCGAGATAATATGAGGTTGAAATCACTCCAAAATGTGGAGCCCTAGTTTTTCGGCAATGGCTTCTTTTAGCACTACTCTAATACCATGTTAGATTTTGTGAAGACAACAGTATAACCAGGATCACTAAAAGAATAACCAAGCACAGAAACAAAATGAATGTAGATCTCGCTTAACCATGGTGATAATCTATCACCTCCCAACCATAGACAATGTAACACTATTGTATCCCCCAAGCTCACACCTTCCAATAGAGATTGATGTACATCCAGATAGTAGTAGCATAAACCACAAGAAAGATAAGAGAAACTTCTCCAAAGTGGAGAACCCCAAAAATGTCTTCTCTAGCTGCAGTAGCGAACTTCTCCTTGTTTGAGTGAACTTGCTTGAATTGCTTGGTGTGAAAAATGAAGGAGGTGCCCTTCTATTTATACTTTATGTTGCTACTTTTTATTTTTCCAACTGGGCCGACCTGTCTACTTAACTAGGGCCGACTTCTCTTGTGCAATAATCAATTACATTTTATTATTATTATTTCTTGGGCAGACCTGTGAGAGGATGCCTCACGCAACTACTACACCAACATCCCACGTGTGGGAAATGCATTTCATACAACCAGAAATGCATTGCCAAGGAATACTAGCATCTAAAAGACACATTTTCTTCCCAAAATCCACTTATTTTGACATGGTTTGCCTCAGTTTTTCACTAGATTTGACCAAAAATATTGGCAATTGGCAAGATTCCAGTATTTTCATTGGATTCTATCATGTAACAAGGATTGGGATTGGCATTTGATCAAGAGAACCAAGCCCTTTATGTATCTTGACGTCGGTGGCATTGATTGTTGAACTCCTTTGTTATGGCCTGAGCAAAAATGTACCCTTCACTCAAACCAAAATCATTGATTAGGCAGTTTCATCATATGGTGTTGATTAATGTCCCTAGAGGATCAAAGTAGTGGCAAAGGGCGATACTAATGATGAGGATACCGATATGTGATGGTTGAACATTGCTTGTCATTTAAATGTTCTTTCTACTATATATATATTATATCACGTTTCTGCGTTTCTAGAATTTTGAAGGGTCACATTTCCAACACGTTCCCATTTCGTAAACTCTAATTTGTTTCCCTATATCCACTAAAAAGTCAAGGTTTTGAGATACATGGGCATGGTATGCTAGGATTTATGAGTATTTAGTTTTCCACAAGTTGGGGTTTTCCAAGACTAATTCAAAACCTAATCTTTAATACATTCGATAATCTTATCTACTTGCCTTGATCGTGCATGTAGATGATCTTATCATTACAAGTAATTCTAGCTGGTTTATCTCATGGTGCAATGAGAATTAGTTGTGTAGCATGGGTACTCATACCCAATGGTAGGGTACATGTGCCTATACCGGGTACTTGGGTACACGTAAGGTATGTTTCCTGCTGTACCATGTACCCGAGATGACGTTATAAAAAAAGGGGTACGTATCGGCTTAATGGTATGGCGTAACCCGTGTTTGGGTAATCCGAGCAAGGGAAATTTTAAGGATCCATTCTTATTTAAGAGTTTATAAACCTAGGCAAATCTTACCAATTCTTAAAATGTCAACTATAAAAATATTTGGCTATATTTTTCTCAAAATATTTCAAATTCCAAGGATTTTATATTAGTTTATATAATAATTTAGCTATTTTTAAATTTGAAAAATTTTACCCCATCAAAATTGGAAAAAACTAGGCTTCAAAAAATGCAAATCGGCAAATCTTTTTTATGAAAAAATATCAAAAAATAGCCCTTGGGCTAAATTTCACCCCTAAAATTTTCCTTGACTCCGAGGGTACGACTGACTCAACATATGTAAATACGCTAGGAAAAATGTAATGACCCCCTACCAAATCTGTAATTTTTTGCTAATTGGCTAGGCAAAATGTAATGACTCCCAACCAGATCTAAACTAATTTTTTGCTAACTGCGTATGGAGTCTGCTTCGAGACTTGAGTCAAACGCTTTGCAACATTGTTCAAGTTCCACTGAATATTGTCCAAATCTGGTAGACTGATTTTGCATTGATTTACAAGGAATGTTTTCATGGTTTTGAGTTCAGCACTCATGGAACATAATTTGACTACCAAATGTGCACAAAAAATATATCTATGTATTTAATACTGAGAAATACACTCACATCAACCCAAGAATATATTTGCACCCTTTTATTGCCTGTAAAAGCAGTACAAATAGGTGTTTAAAATCAGATTTAAAGTGTACCTTCAGATCTGAGTTTGACTATTTGTTACAGCTGCCTAGTACAATGATTTATCGAATTTTATGTAACTTCCAGCTTCCACTTGATATCTACTATGAGTCTATTGTTTATCAAATTTTATGTTTCAAATTTTTGAAGTGAATGTTCATTGTTCAATGAATCATTGAATTCAGAATTATGAATCATGATTCATAATTTATGAAGAAATCTGAAATATGCATGTATGATGTGATTGTGACATGTTTTATTTGTATAATTTATAAAATATAATATATATATATAGGGAGAGAGAGAGAGAGACCACCACTTTTTGAAACAAGGTACTTGGGTACGTCGGGGTTACTCTATGTGTGTGTACACACACACACGATAACCCCGACGTACCCCAGTACCCTGTTTCAAAAAGTGGTGGGCCCGTCTCTGTATCCGTCCCCATACCCGAGTTTCCTAGCAATACACACACACACGGTAACCCCGACATACCCAAGTACCTTGTTTCAAAAAGTGGTGTCCCTGTCTCTGTACCCACGGTAACCCCAACGTACCCGAGTACCTTGTTTCAAAAAGTGGTGTCATGTCTCAGTACCCGTCCCCATACCCAAATTTCCTGGCAACTTAGAGAAATAGAATAGTGAGTTTGACATGAAGGAAATTGGTCTATTGCATTATTTTTGGGGATTAGAGGTATGGTTGATTATAAGTGAAGTCTTCCTTAGACAAGGGAAATATACTTTAAAAATTTGAAGAGAATTCATGTGTTAGAATGAAAATCAATGTCATACTCCAATGGTTCCAAATCTGAAGTTGACTTGCGAGGAGGATTAAGTCTTCCTTAGACAAAGGGAAAAAAATTAAAAATTTTGAAGAGAATTCATGTGTTGGAATGAAAATCAATGTCATACTCCAATGGTTCCAAATATGAAGTTGACTTGTGAGGTTTTAGACTTGGTTATCCTACTTTACACGACATGTTGATTAGGTCATTAACGTACCTAGTAAATACCACGCTAGATATATGTTGTGCAAGTACTATATTGAGCCAATTTATGGTAAAACCTAGGAATCCTCATTGGAATGCTACTAAACATGTGCTCTAATGTCTAAATGTCACTAATCGTTATGGCATGCAGTATACAAGAGATAGTGAATGTTTACTTCATGGTTTTGTATGTTGTGCAGGTACTATATTGAGCCAATTTATGGTAAAACCTAGGCATCCTCATTGGAATGCTACTAAACATGTGCTCTAATGTCTGAATGCCACTAATCATTGTGGCATGCAGTAAACAGGAGATAGTGAGTGTTTACTACTTCATGGTTTTGTCAATTTAGACTGGACAGGAGATGGTGAGACAAGAAAGACCACTTCCAACTATTGTTTCAACATGGGTACAAGCACGATTTCTTTGTTTAGCATGAACCATATAGTAGTTACCCTTAGCTCAACATGTGCTCTAACATTTGAATGGCACTATTCATTACAGCATTCAGTTTCCAAGAGATGGTGAGGATTTAGTTTGAGGTTTGTTGATTCAAATTGGGCAAGAGATGTAGGGTCAAGTGTTGATTTTCCTAACCCTGGGTGAATGCTATCCTTGTACTATCAAATTAATAAACTTAAAATTTCAGAAAGTAAATTCTTCACATAGTAAAATTCACACATAGTAGGAAAATGAACAACAAAAGCAAAAACACAATACAATAATCATTTACTCCTACAAATCATCCTTTTAATAATAGATCCAGGCTTACAAGGAAACCTCCACAGCTATACGATACACTCAAATAATGAAAAATCTACATACCTTCTCGAGGAAAACTACCCTCAAAAACCAAGAAAATGACCCATTGCTTGTTGCCTTGTACAACTATCCATACTAATGTACTATCATGTTCCATACAATTGTATGGTTTTGTCCATATGATGGTACAAAATTCTGTAAGACTATTACATACTCTCCACAAATTTGGTGGCCTTATATTGTTCATCACCCTAAATCATGGAAACTTATCCATCAAACTTATAAATGTCAACTCAAAAGGTGTGCTCGTGAATTTGCTTTTCTATAGCGAGGTCTGGTCTAGGTTTGCTCTAGCTTTCCATGTAATTTTTTTATTGCTTGCACCCACAAATCCACAAACTCTTCGACCAAGGCTTCATTTTTTCATGTAGGGCCTAACTTAAAGGTCCTCGCCTTACCCATGGTTGTAGTTGTATGCTAGGACTTTTTCTAGTAAACCTGAACAACCGGAGGCTACACTTTGAGAACAACTTGAGTGGCAACAGACTTCGCCTTGGCCTAATGTGTCTTTAGGTAATGTGTGTTTTGTCAATGTGCTTTTGTAACCAGCTAATATGACAATCATGATTATGTTCTAGACATAAAGTGATCTGATGGTTCATCTTCTCCTCAAGAACTACTGTGTCAATCCGTACAATTGTACGAAACTACTAAACCTACTGCTTGGTTGTTGATCTGAGCTCCTCTCTAGTGCTCTAATTTTGCTTCACTAATGAATTACTTCACCTCTTGACCAAAACTATATTTTGAGTGAAACGAATGTCTTAACCCTCTAGTTGAAACCCTAATCTACCAAAACCCTAATCTCCAGATGGACAGTTGAGATTAGTCTAAATCACTAGTGTATTAAAATTTCACATTATTAGACAACGGATAGCTAACAAATGTGATAGCAACAACGGATAGCTCAATTGGTTCAACCCTTTTTGCAAAGGCATAATACCCATTTAGGTTGTAGAATCCATTTCCACTAAGTCCTATGGGTCACCAACCATTATTACTGCCATAGATTAATATTGCCCTCCAACCACAAAACTAGGGAAGGGGGGAATGCATGGGGTACAAGCAAGGTACCAATTTCCTCTCTTTGAGAACTTAAGAGTATATAAAAAACGCTCCCAAAACGAAAGCTTTTCAAAATTTCTATTTTCGCTCTCGCTCCCGCTCCTACTCCCCGCTCCCAACAGCATAGCATCAAACATATATTTCAAAAAACTTCAAGTGACAATGGACTGGAGGGCGAGGGCGAGTAGGCCGCACAAGTTGGATTCAAGACTAATCACTATAGGAAAGCAGCAAACCAGTGACACGCCAACAGCTGACTGGGCACTGGGAAGCTTGAACTGGAAGTCAGGAGAACAGCGAGCCAGTGACATGCCTAATGTGTCTTTAGGTAATGTGTGTTTTATCAATGTGCTTTTGTAACCAGCTAATATGACAATCATGATTATGTTCTAGACATAAAGTGATATGATGGTTCATCTTCTCCTCAAGATCTACTGTGTCAATCCGTACAATTGTACGAAACTACTAAACCTACTGCTTGGTTGTGATAGCAACAACGGATAGCTCAATTGGTTCAACCCTTTTTGCAAAGGCATAATACCCATTTAGGTTGTAGAATCCATTTCCACTAAGTCCTATGGGTCACCAACCATTATTACTACCATAGATTAATATTGCCCTCCAACCACAAAACTAGGGAAGGGGGGAATGCATGGGGTACAAGCAAGGTACCAACTTCCTCTCTTTGAGAACTTAAGAGTATATAAAAAACGCTCCCAAAACGAAAGCTTTTCAAAATTTCTCTTTTCGCTCTCGCTCCCGCTCCTACTCCCCGCTCCCAACAGCATAGCATCAAACATATATTTCAAAAAACTTCAAGTGACAATGGACTGGAGGGCGAGGGCGAGTAGGCCACACAAGTTGGATTCAAGACTAATCACTACAGGAAAGCAGCAAACCAGTGACACGCCAACAGCTGACTGGGCACTGGGAAGCTTGAACTGGAAGTCAGGAGAACAGCGAGCCAGTGACATGCCTACAGCTGACTGGGCACTGGGCAGGCTCGAGCTGGAACTCTAGAACGCGGCCGTGCTCTTTAATGGAACACGGGATGGCTCTTCACTGGAACGCAGGTGGCAATCTTCACTGGAAGCAGGAGACAGTCTTCAGTCGAATGCAAGCAGTAGTAACAGGTGGAACGCAGGCTAGGGTTTGTCAATATTTAAAACATGAATTTCAACGAAATATAAAGACAAATTTCAACAACCCAATTTCAAATTCGAATTTCGAACTTCATCCTTCAAAATCGCCAAATCAAGTGACTTAGCCTACACTACACTTGAATGCTTGCAAAAACCATGGAGAGTTAGAATGCCAATTATGTGAGGTGAAGTCACTCAAAGTGATTGCCTCACTATGCTAGGCACTATCCTCCTGCTATTCATGCTAATTGAATTTTTATGAGCATTGGTTCTGTAAAGCAATTCGTTGTTTTGTGATTTTCGGCAGGTGAAATACACGGATCGATCACTCAATACTAGGTGGATTGAGTCTTGACTTCAAATTTATATATGTTGTGTCTCTTTCCCTGATTTATCATTCTACAGTTTTTGTTTTCGCAGTGAAACACTTTTGATTGGTGTTTTGTGAGTTTTCTGATTCAAATTTAATTTTAGATCTTAGGAATCAGATCCGCACATTATGATTTAGAAAAGTTAACAAATACTCTTTGCATTCTTTGTTTTACCTGTCCCTATACTTTCAGGGACAACACTAAATTACTTATTGGAAAGAAAATTGTTTTTATAATGGCCCTATAAAGTTAAAAACTCTGCAAAAGATGTTGCAGCATTTAAGTTATAAATCAGTGAAAGAAATTAGTTACCATGCCAAAAACTTCACTTGCCAATGTAGTATAACAAACTGATTTGAGCATATGTTGTGATTAAAACATTTCTGTGATAAAATATTCAATTGCACATTCACAGTGGACCAATCATCAATTCCTATATGTTTTGGTATTATAAACTAACCCTAGTATTAAAAGCTGCTCAAAAAGTAAATATTAACCCAGTACATCGATTATGATTGTGGTGGGAGTGATGCAAAATTAAAGCATTCATTTATGATGATTCCTTCAATCCAAAATTCACAAGACTATTTAACCAAAGATGAAAATATACTTATCAAAACTCCAGATTTATTATAAATCAGTGAAAGAAATTAGTTACCATGCCAAAAACTTCACTTGCCAATGTAGTATAACAAACTGATTTGAACGTATGTTGTGATTAAAACATTTGTGTGATAAAATATTGAATTGCACATTCACAGTAGACCAATCATCAATTCCTATATGTTTTGGTATTATAAACTAACCCTAGTATTTAAAGGTGCTCAGAAAGTAAATCTTAACCCAGTACATCGATTATGATTGTGGTGGGAGTGATGCAAAATTAAATCATTCATTTATGATGATTCCTTCAATCCAAAATTCACAAGACTATTTAACCGAAGCTGAAAATATACTTATCAAAACTCCAGATATAAAGGCAAATATTTCAGATCAGACAGAAATCTTTTATAATGTATCACTGTTTCTCCTAATCTGCAACACACTCGTTCAATACATTCTTCAGTCAGAAAGAGGAACTGTTTTCTATAAACCTTCTCCATTTTCTGATTGAACTCGCACCAATTCATCCTGCAGATTGGAAATTGTCAGTCTTACTCATAAAGGGCATCAAAGACACTTCAAAGTTTTTTGTCATACTACAGAATTTCAAATATCAGAACTGTTACAATTGCAGCCTATCAGAATATTGATCTAACAATTGAGAGTACTAGCAATTCAAGCACGTAAGTGTACACCAAGATGTTATATACATAAATAATAATAAATATTTGATTCATGTTAATACAATGGCATCCAAGCATTGGAGTCATCCTAGTCCTGTCAAAACACACATATTTGCTCCATTGGTATCGAAGGCAGACCTGGAAAAAAATTACCAAGGCTATAACCGTCATTATTGACGAATTAAAGAATAAACTAATTGATTGTATCCATGAGTCGATAAATAAAGCATCTTAAAATTTACAAATATGATAAGATAGGGAACACATTGAACTGGAACCTGCTCATGAAGAAGATAAACACGGTGAAATCAAGAAAAATCAAGAAGATTGCATTCCCAGCAAAGAAGGTAAAAGTGAAGAGACCAAGTCGGAGGATAAAATTTATGATAAAATATGAATAAGAAAGCAAAGCCCTGCATGGGCTGATTAGCCTCTGCACAGAATAATATACTTGTTTTAGTTGGCTCACTTGTACATAAACCTGCAACACATGCCATTAGTCTAATATCCAAAATTGAATACACATCTCCTTAGAAACTAGAGAAAAGCAAAACATCTATCGTAAATCAAAAAATCTGTCATCTTGCATCTGTTATGTAAAAAATTAAAAATTCTAGAGAGCTTCCAGGATGTAGCCTCTTCTCTTCTCAGTCTCGAGGTACCCAGATATTATGACTATAAAATGGCCAAATTCAATTTTGAAGAAGTTCCCAATTTCCACACAAAATGCCAAAATGAAGTCTAATAGAATTTAAGTCTGAAAATTTGAGAATAGATACTAAATCCAATACTACAAAAGTCTAGTAGACCTTGTATAAAGCCTAAGCTTTTTCCTACTTTTTGCCACTACCTTGTAGCATTATCAGCAAATATTGAGTCTAATAACAGAACCATTTCTTCCTCACATAGGTTCCATGTTACTGCTTTAGGGAGATGGCCTTTATTATTGTTTCAGTAGATAATCCTCCTCTGATCTCTGAAGCATACTCTCAGATTATTATTTCTGTAGTTCTTACCAATGTAATGATCTGTAAGCATCAGTTGTCATGCAAGTACTAATGTAATGGACTGTGAGCATCAGTTAAAATGTAAGTACTAGTAAAACAGTAACAAACAGGTGATGCTAAACAAGTATCTGGGTTAAGTAACCATTCAGCAGTCACCTACTGTAAAGTGCCATAGAGAGAATACAAGGAGAAGAGAGGAAATAAACACTACCTCAAAAGATCTTTTCATAAGATCGAGCTCTTTGTCGAGGTCATCAATTGCCAAGTTGTAAGCCTGCATTGGAGAAGACTGGCTTGTAGTTTGAATCTGTTAAGCCACAAACAATTTGAAGGCTTGAATGTTTCGTCCAAAACATATGGTCATAAATAGACATCATAACATTCTCCTTGCACGTGGTTCTCTAAAGAATTTGATGGTTTCAAAATCTAATTGAGTGAAAGACTGCTTCTTGATGACACCATAAAACTAACCCTGAGAAGAATCTTGTACTGCAACGGATGTGGCAGTTTGTAGCCAGCGAATAGCACACTTGGATCCCTGTGCAATTGCCTGTCAGAGGTACATACAATATCAATAATTATTTGTTCTCAGGACCAGGAATGAAATAGTGGAAATGCCTGGGAATGAAATGAAGAAAAACAGTGACATATGTTAAAAGGAAAGGAATTCTAAACATTCTCAATCAAGGCATTCAAAAGAACACAATAAAAGAAACAAAATATGTAGACAGTTGCAGGGCAAACAGCAGTAACCCTGATGACCTGTTGTCAGATGCTAGGCTTCCTTCCTGCTGCTATCTCTTGACATGGGCAAATACCCTTGTCAACTTAACAGGTTTACCTGGCCAAAGGGCCCAAAGGATGATTGATTTCAAAGCCACTTTCCTTCATCCCGAGCTTGTAATACAATCATGGGCACAGTAAAATGATCCAATCCATGAGCAATACATTCACAAGCCCAGGAAGACAGCTTCCCAAAATCAATCCTCTAACAATCAATCTTCTCACAATCATCCGGAAATATCAATGTCAGAAAAAAAAAAATGAACCACAAAAGATGCAAAGCTTGATTGACAAGGCTTAAATAAAAATTTTAAGGATGACCCGAAGTCCCAAGAGCATTAACACTACCTGATGCTTCTGTTTCTTTGTTTGTGATTGGGCAGGGGCCAAGGGCCATGTTTATGTATCTATGCTTCAAGGACTGCTTCTTTATTATGTTTAGCATTAGTGGCTGTTGACAGTATATTAGCATCATAGTTACATATATCGGCGATAATTCACCAGCATCACAATATATCGCGATACCAAACTCTCGACGATATATCGCCAGAAAAAAATCGCGACATTTTCCAATATTTGATTGTGTCACGACACATTGAATGAAGCGCAATATTTTAGGTAAATATCGCGAGTCAATGGTAAATATCGGTCGGTGTTGAAAAAGACGCCAAATTGAAAGATTAAAACCATGGATTAAGGGTTTTTAGGTTCATTTTGCATTGTCCAGGAAGGGTGAATAGCTCCAAGGAGGTTTGTGACGGTTTCCATCGAGAGAACAAGGGGAAATCCAAGGTTTCCTTTGCCATTAACAAAGCATTTGTGGAGTGGGGATTCACCAGTGAACACAATCTATAATAATGGGTAGTATTAAATTCTTAAAGTAAAAGTGACATTCTCTTTTTCTTTCATTTTCTATTCTTTTACTTAAATTTTAAACATTACCATTAATTGTTTCATAATGTTTGAGAGTGGTTCCAACCTCATCAGACTTCATATGCAAAAAGTAGAATTTTAGATCCTGTCCAGAATTCAACAAACTTAACAGTTTTCAGGGTTTCAGGATTGCAACGATTCCATTGGATTTTATCATGTATAAGGGTATGGGATTAGCATTTAATCAAGCACATCAACTCCTCTATGTACCTTGATGTTGGTGGCATTGACTGTTGAACTCTTTTGTCATGACCTTAATAAAAATGTACCCTTCACTCATTAACCATGGGAAGTTTCATCAAAATTGTAGAGTGTTAACTAATGTCATTGGAGGATCAACTTCGAGATTCAAGGTAGAGGCAAGGGCTAAAGCCTAGAAGAGGGGAGCATAGAGTGCGATTGATAAATAGGATCCCAATATAGGCAATAATTTTTATTATGGGAGGAGACAACTCACATTGGCTTCCACCTCAACCCCATTACCTTCCACCATAGCCAAAGTGGTTGGAGCTTCCAATTTGACCCCTAACTCATCCAAAGCACCTACAGGACCCCCTACTGCTTCCAGATGAAGAGTGGTGCCCCTTTCCCATAAAAGGGGTAGAGGGAATCTACGATTCCTATTATTTATCATCGTACTATATAGTATCTAGATGCCTCATGAGTCATGATGATTCATCTCTTGAGAGACATTTATTTTGATCATTTAATGTGATTTTCTATCATTCCATCAGGAACATATATTTCAGTTTATAGTCGATATGTGATCATGATCCACAATTTGACATCTTATGTGATCATGATCCACAATTTGACATCTTATGCATCTTATATATTAGTTGTATATATTGATGTAGCGATGTGTTTATTTGATGTTGTTGTTGCTTTAGATGTTAAAAAATTTGAAAAAAAAATGGTTACTTTTTGTATTTTTTTATGTTTTACAACATTTGCTGATATTTTCGCCGTTGTTGCCGATAAGTTACATTCTGGACCCTCGGCGATATATTCGCCGACACGATATATGTAACTTTGATTAGCATTTTGGTGATTAACCTGCCTAATTTTGAAGTTTTGATCGTGCTTTGTGGTAGCTGTGTTTGCAGCCTATGCTTTTTGGTAGAAGGAAGCTTATAGCTAAAGGAGGATCTTTTATATGTACATATAAAATCAGTGTTCTATCAAGTTTCCAGGACGTGCGAGCACAGGAGTGCGGAAATGTATATGGGGTAAATGTGGAGACCACCCCCAAAAATTTTTTTAAATCATGAGATCGGGGGAACATCGGGCCCCTTATATAGGGGGGCCCATCTCTAGAGACACACCTACTATAAAACTTAAAGATGGCTTAGGACAAGGGTATAATGGCTCTGAAGTTAACTCACCTGCTTGCGGCTGAAAAAAGGGATGACAAAAGTTCAAATTTTTTGAGATTCTCTTGTGGTTATTAATTGGACTCGAGGGATTTTCTCTCCAAAACATTTCTTGATAAGGCCTATCATAGAGGAGATCAAGCCATTTGCAGCTGTTTTTACCCAAATCTCTTTTCATTATGTCTACAGGGAAATGATTGAATTAGCTGACGGGCATTAAAAGGGTCATTTATCTATGGATGCGAGTCGATGGATATATGGGAGATTGAGGATGGGCAGTCAGATTATGATCATCCTTCATTTCTATGATTATCTCTTGTGAGGTGCTTTATTGTATCTGAGGTTTTGGCTATAGTTTTTGTTGACATATTATTTTTGAGCCCTTTAACGGGTATTATGTTTAGTGCAGATTAATGAAGCTCTCGTGTGAGATCAGATGATGATTGATATGTCTTCAGACTATCTCTGGGACTATTAACTCTAAAAAAATTTGGTCTGTAGGGTGATTTGAGGACCGTATGTTAATATCTTAGAAACCGTATACTGTTACGGCTCTTGAGGAGGGCAGATACTAATGTAATTTCTCTATTCCTTGTAATAGGGGATCCTGATGAAAGATTTTGGACATGATATTCAGATATTAGGATTGTAATTTCGTTAATGCTAATGTAAAAATAAGGCCTAGGTAGTTGTGCGTCTTGCTATTGTTTCTCCCACATAAATACCTCTCTCTCTCTCTTTATATATATATATAACAGGAAGTTGGATGTACGGTTGAAGGAGTGTCAAGCTGTCCAACATGGCTCCATTCCCTCAACGGTCCATCAAAATGACATCAGTTTAGAAAAAAAATAACGGTGAGTATAAGTCCTGGGCAGTTTTAACATAATACCCCCGCAAACCTGACTTCAGGCTTTGCAGTGAAGCCCTTCGTAGTATACTTCTTGAAACACTTCTATAACACAAACACGTTAATTTTAATGAATTTATATCATCAAAGGGTTGAATTTAGAACACAATAAAATTTTGATTTCACGGATTCTTGATGACAAAGGCTGACAAGGGCTTCATGGAGGATTAAGGAACTTGCTCTGCTTAATTCGGCATTATAAGGTCCTGATTTGCCAAATATATGGTTATATCCTGAATCCTATGAGAACGGAACCGGTGCCGGCCTGACGAAAGTGGTTTCTTCCTCTTAGAATGAAATGTAGGTAGCTTACAACCTTCGAAAGCATTCATTGGCGAAGGTGCCGCGACAAGGGAATCTACTCTGCCAGACCCACCCAGAAAATTGCGCCTAACTAAAAACATGCTTGCAAGGGTGAGAGGGACCACGCGGGGAAAAACATGGCTCTGGGGAATTGAACCTTGGTCGTATATGAAACACCCCCAACCAAGACCAGCTGACCCTATCCTGCAGCTTTGACCATTTCACTTCGTGTTCATATGCAAATATGCAGGAGAGCAAGCAACACTTACATGCGAACAAGATTGCCAATTGTATGGTCTTCTCTTTCGACGACGAAGGTTGCAGCATTCATAATCTTCATGTCCCGTTCATAGCTCACTCTGAACACACACGCAAAACCACAAACCAATAAACATCCACCTCGTCTCAAAATACCTACCTGAAACCCAAATGCAAACACCAACTGGGAAATCCAAAACAGAACCCAAAAGAATCAAACATGAACGCTGAAAAAACAGAATAGAATGCCGGGGAGCAGTGACACGCATACTTTTTAGTGCCCTCGGGCACCACAAACTTCTCATATCGATCTGGGGCATTCATGGTGACCTGGTAGTGCAGGTGTTAGAAAGACTGAAGGTTCCTCTGAAGATGGGAAAGATGGATTTCCGTCGCCTTGTCTCGAAGAGAAGAATGGAGAGTTTCAAGAAGTGATTTCTTAACACAAAGGCTGGGATTTTATATGTAAGTGAGATTAATTGTGGAGCGGTTGTTGAATAAAATGTCCAAATTATATAAAAATATATTTATATATATGATATATTTTATATTTATTATTTGATAAATATGTTTGTTTTGTCGTGAATTAAAAGTTTCCAAAAGTGGTTTTTTTTGCGAGGATGGGAATTAATATGTTAGTGACAATAGTTGTGGAGCGGTTATGGATGTGGGGTTTTCTTCAAAATCAACTATGCTCTTCACTTCCATCATACGCTGAGTTGTGGAAAGGTCTTGTTATGTGGTGTTTTCTTCATTTTGTGTGGCTGAATGTGATTGTTTCTTTGTGGTTTTTGGGGATTCTATAGTGGTCGTCAATTGTTTAAGGGTGTTGTGGAAAGGTCTTGCTTTGTGGTGTCTTCTTCACTTTGTGTAGTTAAATGTGATTGTTTCTTTGCGGTTTTTGGGGATTATACAATGGTCGTCAATTGTTTAAGGGTTGTTCAAAGTTTGGTACTTTTTCATTGGCACATTGGTTAAAGAAAACAGATACACTTCGTTCCCATTTTTTTTAATTATCTGTTAATCATATCCACAGGGAATACAATGAGGTGGTGGATTCATTGTCCAAAAAAAGTCTTTTGTGTGATGAAGGCTACTTATACTACAAGGAATTCATTGATGGATCTATGTCCAACAAAGGGAAGGTGAAACTATATTAGCCTAATGTTTTAGTTGTCTGAGAATCCGTCTCATTGGATTGCAATGTCTATTGTTTTTATGCTCATGTTGTATCTATCTTCTTGTTAGTCTTTTTATCGACCAGGTTGTCCTGAACTGAGTATTTTGAGGATTAGGCTCTTGCCTATTGTAATATGTAAATCTACTCTATCAAAGAAGTTTTGTATATGTCTCCTTCTTATAGATGTATCAACACTTCATTTTGTAAGTCCTTCTTCTCTTTGAGTCTCTTTATGAATAGCAAGGAATATATTTTTTTCGATTGAAAGAAAAAAAAGGGTCTAAATATTTTTGTTTTTAACCTTTCTTCAAGTATAATGTCTATCGAGGAATCAATCTATGAGGATATAAGGTGAAAGGTTATGCTCCTCTTGCTAGGGTTTACGTTAGTTGTCATAGCCAACTTTCATTATTGAGTCTGTATGCATAAAAACAATGTGGTCTATTGAAGAAGAGTCAAGCCAAAATCAATATAGGCGAGCATGGATGTTGTAGAATTCGATGTGCTTACATTGTTGTGGACATTTCAAGTAAATGGACTAATAGGAGACGACCTCCAATTAGACATAGAAGCATTAAAAAAAATTGTTAGATCTCTAAAGTGAATCAAAGGAACCCAACCTTTGAAATATATATTCGTAGAGCAATTAGAAGCTATCACACAGTTGGATCTTTCATCCCCAAAACCACTGAGAAAAGCCATTGTTTTGTTTGGGCATGTAGTGATTAGAAAGTTCACAGACTTCTAGCCCAACCCAAGAGTTGTAGAATCATGGCAATAGAGCACTTGACGCCTAAGACTCAAGGTCAAGTGTTTTTCATTTACATCTAGCCAAGACTACTTTGTGTTTCTTTATCATAATAGGGAGTATTAAGACCTAATCTTTTGCCATGGACCCTATTTCATAGGATCTAAGGGATCTTTCTAGCTCATTGGTCGCTCGACTTTGATTTAAAATAGGAGATCACAACAACCCTAGTGTGGGTTATGCATCCTCGTCTCCCTTTAATATTATAGAATGGAATTTTTTTGTGAGCCATTGGATATAAACTAAATTGATATATCAACCAAGCAAAACCAAAAAGTAACTTGTATTTATGTGTCGTAGTATGTTTGGAAGTGAACCTGGAGAAGTACTTCCCAAAGACATTGTAAATTAATACATATGGATGGAATCGTCAACAAGTACTAGATTTTAAGCAAATCCCATTTGAGCGCTTTGTCACGAGTATTGGTACTTCACTAAAAACTACTCAAGGATGTAAGAGGACTAACCTTCATTAAGCAACCTTTGTAATTCTCTAGTGAGTTGGAGCATAGTCAATTTAGGTTTGTATCTAATAGGCACAAAAACTCAAATACTATGGAGTTATAACACCTAAAGAAAACCATGCTTAGTCCACCCAAAGAAAGCATCAACATATATAAAGCCCCGTAAGATCTAGAAAACATGGAGAAGGGATGTGAGGAGGTTAAGAGACATAAATCACATGAAGAACCTGAAGATGAAATAGATCCCTCCATTAATCAAGAGCATAAATACATTAATCCAAAGGAGGAAAACTAAGTTAAAATTTTTTAGAATCAAGGGAAGAACCCCAACCACTAGAAGTCGAGTGATGGAACAATCAGAATGATCTAGATCCTTTCACAGTGACTGAGAAAGAAGAGTGGAAAGAAAATGATCTCTCAAATCTAAAGTCTATTTTGGAAATGGGGGAATAAATCCAAGCACCTTCAAAGTCCCATCATTAAGCACTAAAAGCATGCAAATTATCAATCTCTTCTCCAAAGCTAGGTGCATCTTATTAGCTTTCAGGGTTACTCCAAAAGTATTTACACCATGTTTGGGGGGTGGTTCATAAGATCTGGAGTACATAGTGTATGATTAACCCCTAAATGATTTGTGATGGATTTACACACTGGAGGTGGCTTACTTAATGGTTGCTTCACCTTACTTGGATGCCTAAATGGCATTCCTCCTTGGACAATTGGAGATCTTCAAATAGTTTGGTGACATTCTGCATGTTCACCATCAGGAAGAGGTTGTTTGCTTAGAGAATGCTTTGCATTGGAGGAGTAGGATTTGCCATTCTAAAGGAGGGCGTTGATCCCTATACTATAACGGATCCATCTTAAAAGGGGATCTACCAAGCGTCGAGAGGGATCAAAGCTCTAGAGGTGCAAACCCTTTTTAGAGTGTAAATGTTGAGGAAGCGTGTAATGCATTGGTTATGGTTTTAATTTATCTAATTTGTGCAGTTTTATATATATGTCGTTCTAAACATTTTAAATATAATTTGGGCCGACAAGTTACTTTTATTAAAAGTCAATTATAACGGGTGTGTCAGCTCTAGGATGAGAACATAAGGAGTTACACATATCTCCCCTACTGGGTTGTAGAATGCTCCTCTTCGGCACAACAACATGAGGCATCTTTGGTGCTTGCATGGACACCTAGAGTTAACTTGGAGATGCATGGGTTGCAATATTGTTCATACAAAAGGAGTGGACCTAGTGGAGCACGTGGCTTAGGAGGAGCATTGGAGTCATTGGAGGCTTGGTGGAGAGAATTGGACACATCTCATGTAGTTCCCTTGCATTTGGAGCCTTGCTTATGGATGACATCACATTGGAGCTTAACATGCATACCCTTGGAGTGTAGTGTTCCACATGTATGAACCTACTTGTGGTTTTGTAAGTTGCTTGTAAGGGTCTAGGCCTATATATGTATCATTGTCCTCCCTTACCTCTTGTGTATATAGAGGAAGGAGATAGTCCTTTCATAATCATCATTGTAGTCATTTTTTGTACTTGTCTTCTCGAAGTAAGGCAATAGTGTTCATGAGGAAACCCTTTGAGAAATTTTGAAATCTAGTGAGGACATTTTTGTTGGGAGCTTGCTTTAGAGACTGTTACAGTTGATTTTACAACACATGGTTGATCACATATTCATGGCCTTTCCTGTCCCTCTGTAGACTCTTTGGACCCCATGGACTAATATTATACTTTGATGTTTCCAAGATCATCCCTAAAAACACATATTTATTGTTGTACGCGACTTTTTATCCCATACTCCCGTATATACGCGGATATTGACCTCAAACCTGTGTACATTGGGATGTGTGCATAAGTTCAAATATTTTTGGAGTTTTCCTTGATGTGTGTCCGAACCACTTGACTCTTGGCCTTCCATATGCCTTGAGATCGCTCGGATTTGACCCTCCATTACCCCTTTGGAGTGCTATATAAGGAAACCCTTGGATGCATTGAAGGAGGGGAATTGAAGAGCAAGGAAACTATAGTCCATTATTGTTGTAGCTTGCTTACACTTGAGTCTGCATCCCTTTGGAGCACTTTGTGTTCTTCCCAAGCTTGCCTATGCTTGTGAGCTTGCTATCGAGAGATGGAGGATTGAGGTGGTGGAGGCCCAGGTGGAGGACTCAGTTTCTCCGATTCGCAGACGCGCCGACAGAGCTTGTCACTTGTGTGATCTCTAATTTTATTAATAGAAATATCTTTTCCTGTCCAATAATGCGCGTTTGAATGAATATTGAATCCATGGATATGTTTAATTGCTTATGCATTGTTGATTATATATGCTAGAGTAGATCTAACACCATATTATATAGCATGCTTGTCTTGTTTGTTGTTGTTGAGAGAAAATTGCTAGCGTAAGCAGGATTGGAAAAAGCTCAACGAGGATCTACTTCAATTGTCTGGAATAAGGTATGATTCGAGATCCTTTAGTGTTAGATGTTTGGTTTCTCTTGCATATTGGGAAGGGATTCATTTCTGTGGTCTATCTGTCTGTTGTGGTACACCCCAAGCCATAGGAAGTTTCTCTCTGTAACAGAATTGGTGACCATACTAGGGAAGTTCTTGGTTTTTGTTTAGGGTTGGGGGCACAATGTGCTTGATTTTATTGACTTGCTATTTGTTTCTCCTTGTTTCTATGTTGCATTTTATAGTATGTTCATACATTGACACTCCCCTTCGAGTGGTTTGACCCTTTGCCTGCTTTTTACCACTTTCTTCTCTGTATACACAGGTTTTTGGCCAAAACTCGTGTACATACGCGGATTTTTTGCCAAAAGTCGCGTATACATGCAGGTTTTTGGCCAAAATCTGCATATACATGCAGGTTTTTGGCCAAAAGTCGCATACATGCGTTGTCGTTCTTTATACAGTCGCGTACATCCTCCCTTTTGGTTGAGTTTGATGTTGTGGGAAGTTGTTGGGTGTGTTGTGAGTGTGGCTGGGTTTTCCTGGGTTCTTATGGTGTCTGTTGACTGCTTCTTTTGTGACCAGAGACCGCTTTTTCATCGATTTTTCTTTGAAAGTAGTTTTAGTCATTTTTTTTTTGTTTTACCATTATTGCATTATTCTGTTTGTCTCGGTGTCTTGATGGGCTTGTGTTTTATACTTGCTGCAGAGACTGAGAATTTTAAATGACTTTTATTGCATTTTCATTCTTTTATATTGAAAAATACAAAATAGTTTCACTCTTAGTTGCATCTTATATATGGATTTGAGGAGGTATTTGCATTTGATTGCTTGGATGAGAGTTGTATTTAGGATTTCATATAGGAAGGATTGCATTGGCATTCAGAAATGAATAATTTTACATTACATGCATCTCATGTAATGGCATACCTTGCTTTTCATTCTACACAATTGCACTTGGCATTGCTTGTTAGGTGTGCATTTTTACTTCATGTTGTGTCATAACTTCATTAGTTGCATGACCATTTACCCTTTGAGTAATCATAGCCAAATAAAATGAATTACATTCTTTTCTTTTCTATGGTGCATCAACAAGATTAGGATTTAGAGTCTTGAATAGTTCATTGTGAGTTAATTCTCCAAGACCATTAAACAAAACAAGTAGGTGTCTGTCCAGGTGAGAGAGTGAAACCCTTGATATAATTAGTGTTTCTTAGGATGCTCCTCTTACACGGGAGTTAAGCACGAGGCAACGTGCACGATTGTGATTGGGATAGCCCTTGGTCACTTTTGTGAGCGCCAGAGATATTTCCAAGATTGTATTCATATCTGGGGGCTCTTTTGAGTTTCGGGCTTTGCTACCCTGCCCATACGGTCGATCCCACCTGCGACTGTCCGCCTGAGCATTGGTTATATTGAGGTGACCTTAGTTGCCTTACCTAGGTTATCGAGGGGGTATTTGCATAGGTTATTCTGCAGGTTTCCTGGCCAAGTAGGGGTCGGACAACACAGTCACTATATGCGTTGAAGCTGAGGGCCACTATAATTGGTTGCGTACCTCCACTTGTAGTGTATGGGAGTTTCGAGCCTCTCCTAGGCGAGACATACCTACCTCATTCGGGAGCTCACATATCCTCCCCTTGGCTTGCTTGCATTTTGGTTGTAGATTTTCTTAGGAGTGTGCTCTTTGTGCACTAGTTGGCCTTTGGGGTCACGGTTACTTGAGTATATGTATGCTCTCTTGAGTTCAGATCCTTTTATTTTTGGCATGTGTGGTATCCTGTCACCTGTCCTTGGTCCTAGTATGGACCCTGGTGTTGGACTTGGGGGCATCACAGCCCCTTACCGTGCTCATGGATTCGGGAATGGTCATATTCCATCCTCTACTCCATTTGTGGAGGATTTTTATTCCCTTCGGTTGGTCTTTACACTAGTGGTCACCCTCACGGGGGTGGTAGTGGATACATGAACGTTGGGTCTTCACCTTACTTTCCTTATTATGTCCCATCATCCATCGCATTGTTTCCTTTGAATGTAGTTGTCATGATCGATCCTCCTTGTGGCCTATAATGTGGACTCTTTACTGAATGTTTCCAGTTGTTTTGGACTAATATTATTGTCATGTAGGGTCCATTTTTTGTACACTCTCGTTGAGACTTTGATACGTTCGTTCCTATCACAGGTATCATGTCTAAACTGACATATAGGTTAGGATTTCACATCTGCTTGCATTTTGCATAGCCTTATGACCGTTTCATCTTAACCCTAGGTACAAACCCGTTCCATCTTGCCACGGAACCTTCTTGCTACTTTTAGAAGTGACATGATCTGAATGGTAGAGCTTTCCCATACATGGGTACCCTAGTTAGATCATGTTTTTCATTTGGTGGCCATGCCGACATTTCTCCTTTAGGGTGTGGGAGTCCTTTGTATAGTACCGCCATGACTTTAAGCAAGAGCTTCATGCTCTTCGTGAACTTTATGCTGGCCTTTCCCCCTGGACTCCCTTGTATATGTCAAGTTGTAATTGCATTATCATGAGTTTTGCTTGCCTTATTGAGCCTTATGTCAGCTTCCCTAACTTTGATTATCAGCCATATAGCCTGAGCTTGTCTCATGTCTAGCCAGGAAGAGCCTTTTTACATATCTTTTATAGCTTGATAGCCCATTTTTTACCGAGAGGGGACCTTCCCCCGAGTGTCGTTATCCTACACATGTTTCCTTGCATTGAGCATAGGTATGTTCCGTTGCTTGGAACTAGCTTGTTTGACCCTTGACACTCGTCTCCTCCTAGATTTGTAACTATAAAGCACTTTTATTCTTTTTCAAGTTTTTCAAAATATCTGAAAAAGTCTAAAAAAAAAAATTTAAAAATAAAAATCCAGACAGGAAAAGATGTTATCTTTAGTAGCAGTCAAGTCGTGTCGCCTTCGAATAGAGCACTGTATATCACATCCGTTGGTTGGGTTTTTAGTTTGACTTTAGGAGCTGTACTCGTTACTCTGATTTTATCTCCATCGACTGGTTAAGCTTCCAGTCCCTATGGAGCCTCTGTTGATGCCTCCTGTGTCACAAAGATGTCCCAGTTTGCATATCGAGTCCATGCTGCCTACCTTTAGTCACCATTTGCCTTTAAGCTCTTGTTCGAAGGAAGTTGAAACCTAAGTCGGCCATTCTTCAATTGTCTTGACTTTGCATGTCGACCATTCCTGGTACTATTACTAGTTCGTGCACATCTTGTTCGAGTCCTTCCACATTATACAACGTTTGAGTACCTCGTGTTGGTTGATGGGGGATGTCTTAATGCCCTCCCTCCAGCGGATTCCATCCCATCGAATTCAAATCATTTATTTTGGGATAGGAATCTAGAGTCATTTGAGTGCCTTGAGACTTACAGTCATCAGTGGTAGGTTCTCTCGCCATCGACAGTTTTGGGATACATCAATGTCCCTTGATTGATGGATTCTTCCAAGTGTTCGACCTCAACACATTTATTCACACTTGTTAGATTGCACTCTAGTACCTTGATTCCCATTTTTATTATCGGTGGGTGATCTCGCATCTGTTAACGGTATACATCAATGACCGGTAACCAGACGATGGATTGCTATGTTTGACCTCGACACCTCTATTCACATAGTAGGACATGTACTCGTAGCGGTTTGTGTAGAAGACTTTCCAGATTGGTGGCATTTCACATATGCTACCTCCTTGATCGTGCTAGTGTTCTTGAGATTTCAGCTCTCGTGATTTGATTCTAGTGTATGTCAGATATCTTCAGCCATTATGGAGATCTTGATCCATTGTATATCTTCAGCCATTATGGAGATCTTGATCCATTGTATATCTTCAGCCATTATGGAGATCTTGATTCATTGTATATCTTCATCATGGAGATTCTAATCTATTATATATTGTACATGGCAATGACCACACATGTCACATTTTGTATATCATGCCTATTCATGACCATTGTACTCTTATGTATCCGGGACTGCTATATGTATTTGCAGTCATATGTAGAGATTGATTATTGTACTATACTGATGGATGGCTGGTTCTTCCACCTGGTTCTTCATCACTACACTTTTGGAATGGATTTATAATGTATTTCGGCCATCATGTTACCCCTCTAACCTCACACATTAGGGGGCATCTGTTACAGCTGATTTTACCACACATGGTTGATCACATATTCATGGCCTTCCCTGTCCCTATGTAGACTCTTTGGACCCCATGGACTAATATTATACTTTGATGTTTCCAAGATCATCCCTAAAAACACATGTTTATTGTTGTACATGACTTTTTAACCCATACTCGCGGATATTGAGCTCAAACCTGCATACATCGAGATGTGTGCATAAGTCCAAATATTTTTGGAATTTTCCTTGATGTGTGTCCAAACCACTTGACTCTTGGCCTTCCATATGCCTCGATATCACTCGGATTTGACCCTCCATTACCCCTTTGGAGTGCTATATAAGGAACCCCTTAGATGCATTGAAGGAGAGGAATTGAAGAGCAAGGAGACTATAGTCCATTGTTGTCGTAGCTTGTTTATACTTGAGTTTGCATCCCTTTGGAGCACTTTGTGTTCTTCCCAAGCTTGTCTTTTCTTGTGAGCTTGCTATCGAGAGATGGAGGATTGAGGTGGTGGAGGCCAAGGCGGAGGACTCAGTTTCTCCGGTTCGCAGACGTGCCAACAAAGGTTGTCACTTGTGTAATCTTTGATTTGATTAATATAAATATTTTTTCTTGTCCAATAATGTGCATTTGAATGAATATTGAATCCATGGATATGTTTAATTGCTTATACATTGTTGATTATATATGCTATAGTAGATCTAACACCATATTATATAGCATGCTTGTCTTGTTTGCTGTTGTTGTGAGAAAATTGCTAGCGCAAGCAGGATTGGAAAAAGCTCAACGGGGATCTACTTCAACCGTCTGGAATAAGGTATGATTCGAGATCCTTTAGTGTTAGATGTTTGGTTTCTCTTGCATATTGGGAAGGGATTGATTTATGCGGTCTATCTGTCTATTGTGGTACACCCCAAGCCATAGGAAGTTTCTCTCCGTAACAGAGACAATGATTAATTTGTGTATTCTTCTTTGTACCATCTCTCTTGCCTTACGGTGTTGGGGTTCCTTGGAGATTTTTAGGGTTAGAGTTTCTACCCAAAAAGGCAATAAGATTGGGGTTTGGTGATAAACCTTGGGGTGGTACTTGATGAAGAGTATGAGAAGAGATGTCTAGCCAAGGAGGCTTTCTAATGTTGAGAATCTTTGGTGGAGCTAGGATTTTCTTGGTTTTCCCTAGCAAGTTAATCAAAGAGATAAAATATTGTACTGGCCTTGGAACGAGGCTATGGTGTATAAATGAACTTCAACTTTGTGCATGCATACATACATACATGCGTATACATGTACATACACGTATATATGAACTTTTTAGCTATATAAAATTGTCTCCATTGCATATTTGATTTTCAATCATCTATTTCTTCATGGTTTGGTAATTTCCAACACTTTTATGTCTTGTTGATTTCAAATAAGCCAAGGCTTAAATCATTAAAGTGATTTAACATTGATATTGAAGAAGATAGGGAGAAATTGTAGTTGTAATTACAATCGGCATAAACTATATGAATGGTTTGTGAATGATAAGGTTTCTATGGAGGGCTTAAACTTGATGGCATGCATTGTACATATTTTTTCTTGGATTACCTTTTTTATTGGGATTGTTAAGAGGTGAAATTATGTATGTTGTTGATGTTAAATTTATCATGTTGCATAACAGTCATGAGACTGAAAATTCATGGGGTTAAGATCCAAGAAACATTTAGGTAAGAGGTTAAATTTTATAAGTTGCATTAGTTACCCCAATTCACAAAAATTCTACACTTCCTAGATATGTGTACTAAAATCCGAGGCATCACCACATCTCGTAAGAGGGCGGAAATCCAATCAAGAGTGTCGAGAAATATAAATATAACAAATAAAGCACATGGTACCCAAACTTCACTTATTAGCCCATATTTAGATTTTTTTAAGATAAGAAGTGATTTTCTTGAAATCAGTCATAGTTTTTCAAATCATTTTGTTGTTATTAGTCCCTACCCTCGGCTAGCAGGGACTCTATGAATCGGCTTGCCACCGATTCTTTTAAATGACACAAAAACCAAAGAAATTACTTAAATTTTATCCTAACTTTTTTGTGTTAGATGTTTAAAGCATTTAAAGCATGGTTTTTTTTGTACGAATAGAAAACTCTAAAATGTTTATGGCATGGTTTTCAACCAATAGAAAACTTTGAAGCCTTATTTGGCCTCATATCGAGGCCATTTTCATTTTTTCCTATTTGAACATAGGTTTAAAACAACATAACAACATAAAAATATAGAAGATCCTTTTCATTTATATTAATGCTATGTTTACAATAACATTAGTTTTTAAACATAAAATGTTAAAAAACTTTCGTGTAGCTCTTTGCATGTGGTTCTGGAATCCTATAGCTGGCTTATTGCATGTCTGCCATGCGTTCAATGCATTCACTGTCATCCCATAATTTGGTTCTTGATTTCCTGTAGCTGACGTCATCCCATAGTTTGGTTCTTGATTTCTTGTAGCTGGCTTCTTGCATGTTTGCCATGCGTTCACCTAGTTCTTAATTCATGTAGCTGGATTCTTACATGTTTGGTTCTTGATTCCTGCAACCAGCTTCTTCATTCCCGTATCTGGCTTCTTGCATGTTTTCCATCCCATAGTTTTCTTTCGCATTTGTTCAAAATCATCTATGAGAGTTGTAACTTAATTATCTCATTCTGCCATGAATATGGGGAGATCGACCTATTGTGAGAAGGACCATACCAGCGCATTGCTCACATTCAAGCCCATGGAAAAGGTTCCTAGCGTTTTCTTCCCAAGGCCATAGGCTTCTTGCAGGGCTGGGTTCTTGAGTGGTCGAAAGAGCCGGGAGGTTTCTTCCAGGGTTGGGTTCTTGAGTGGTCGAAAGAGCCGTGTCCCAGGTTTTGGCGAGGTACTCATACATTTGAATTTATAAAAGTTGGTAGAATTTTGGTGCATATATTGTGCGTGCATACTAGATATGTCATTCCTACTTTCAAAAAACTGTTTTAGAACAATAATGGAGGAAATCAGGAGTCCAACAATAAGTGGGCTCCTGATTTCTAATTCTAAAATCAAAAAATTCATTAGTTGAAAACACAAGAGTGTAGAATGGGATTTGTATCACAGCAGCACATATATGGGGGGCAACATATTAATACTCCTATTATTTATTTTATTAGCATAATTCTGTAGAAACAAAAATCCTGGACTTCCAGTGCTATAAACCGAAATTTGACAAGAGTGCAAAATTATAGCATACCAGTGATATATCATGTTCAAATGGAAAGGTTAACGTATAGACACGAGTCCAATTCTTCTTCTATTTTTAAAAGAATGGAGGCTATGAATTTTCTCTTATATTGTCTGTGGAGATGAATCCACTTTATCCATGGCCACAGCCCTGTCCCTTTCCTTCTCTCTCCTCTCCACACTCTCCTTAATCTTTTTCTGAAATGCAGAAGGAAGAAAATCGTCTGCCTATTCTTGAGTGGCATTTATTGCATTCCCTGGGAAAGACCGACAATTCAAGCCTGTGAACGCCTCCGATCCAAAAATTCCACACATTTCCTTCAAGAAACCGAAAAAACAGAGCAAAAACCCTTCCGGCATACGGAAACAAAACTAGATCGCTCTGAAATTTCTTAAAATTTCTTAAAATTGAAACAAAACCAGATCGCTCTGAAATTTCTTAAAATTTCTTAAAATTGAAACAAAACCAGATCGCTTTGAAATTTCTTAAAATTTCTTGAAATTTATGATATTAATATATTTATAAATTACTTTAAAATTAATATATAAGTCATTAACTCCTTTATGAAGCCCTTGGAGGCATTACAACTTACCAGTGACTTGTTTTATGAAGGCCTACGACTTGTAGTAGTTATATATGTTAAGTACATGGTAATTGGAAGATCGTGCTTTGTCCTCGAGTTTGCAGAAGTGGTGTCAAGGCCTACTGTATGCCCATCCTCATTAAATTCTTCGACCTTCTTATTGATTTCCTTGGAAGGCATGACCGTTCTAGTGGAAACAAAATTGAAAGGCTTACTTAAATCCCCCTTCTTGATTGCATCCCTTCTTCTTCTCTTGGACGATAGTTCTTTTGCATCAGAATCACTGTCGAATACCCCATACAACACCTCTTCCTTTTTCTAGTGCCTTTTTACTTTCTGTTTCCTGTAGTAAAATTATCCTCCTATCCATTGTCCATCTACATAATCATTCTTGACTCCAAATTTGTCCATATGTTGTTGTTCGTCCATCACTGGTTTTGCAGTTTTCCAAGAAACAAATTGCAGAATCGCGAAAGAAACCCTAAAACAATCAGCGTGTACCTATTTATATGCAAGGAATATGTGCACTTACTCATGTACTAATGTTGCCGACATTAATGGTGTAAACGCAATATTGATGAATCCAGGCAACAGAAGCTACGATATCCTGTGAGCTTGCAAAAGAAGCAGTAACCATGAAAAAGCTCCGACAGGCGCTCTTGAAGCGTGACAAAACAGAAGACTGTATGTATTTCTGTAATCCACATATATTCTAGAGATTCATTTTAGTATTTTGTACCGATTGAAGGATAGTATGAAACTAGTAATTCACAGCTGAAATTCCCACAGGCTTTTCATATATTAATAGGAGGCTCCTTTCCATAGCCGGCCTTGTATCTAGCGAACTTACAGTTGACAGATCTGCATATCCCGCAAACATTCACTACTTGACAGGCAATCGCTTGTGGAGATCTTCAAGTCCTAACTGAAGATCAAGCTATTTAATTAGATATCTTTGGAACAAATCGATCGTAGACTAGCCTAATATCTCATTAGCTGCAGTATGATATTCAAATCCTAGACAGAAGCTTTGACAAACCGCTGTATTTCTCTGAATTTTTCAAATCTGGACTCTTGATTGCTGGTAAAATTCAAATGAATGTAATTACTAGGCATTCAACACATAATCGACTGGTTACTGAATGCATTGAATGTAATCTTGAATCTTGATGTTATATTGGTCTTAAACACATAAATACAAAAATTATATATTTAATATTGGTTCTAAGATCACGGTTCTAGCTAAACATTGAACGCTCCCACATGCCAAACATGCGCCAAACATTCACCCAGGTGTCACATGAGGGAAATTCTAGTTTCACCCATGGGGACAAACGTATGTTATGCATGAAGTTCAAAAACCCAATTCAAACCACTTGTCTATACAAGATAGACATCTGTCATGCATGTAGTTCAACAACCCAGTTCAAACATGTTGTCCATGTGTTATGCACTCAATCATAGGTTTCGTTGCCAGTCTCAACCGGTAGTTAATCTAGTTGTGCCCGTACTCAACACTGCTAGTCGATCCAAGAATTGATCCAGGTGGCGATGCTACTACTAATGTCATCGATCCAAGTGTTGACGGTGGTAGCTGCGATCCAGGTGTTTTCTCAGTGAACAATGCATGACAACGTGATGATTGCTCAGTGAACAACGCATGGCAACGTGATGATGATGTAGGAGCATCCCCATGAGGCAGGGACTTGCTGCTTTGCAACTTCTCTTGTTATAATATGTAAGACATTATACTTGTTAGGCCTTATAATATGGCAAGAATTGGAGAATCTGGAACAAGGAACTCTTAGAAGTCAAACGATATGTTAAATACAACTAGGCTGCAACGTTTTTTTAATACAAAAGTTAATAATATATCTTAAATAAATAAATAAACACAGAGGTAGTTCTATAGGTGTGTCGACTTTAAGTAATTTGTCTTTTGTGTGTTATCTCACATTGATTGCGAGGTCTAGTATGTGGTTGCATATAAATATTAGTATACGACGATGCTTATGTTAATGGGGTGTCTACAAAGATAATGGATATAACAGATATAACGGTCTTTGGCATCTTATAATGGTTTGTACAACTTTTAAATTTCCTCCCCTTTTATATGATATCCCATACTAGTTGCAATATTAATATACATGTTTGTTGAACCTCTCTCTCTTCTTCTACGACATGTTTTGTAAAATATCGATTAATCTTTATTAAATTTATGGATTATAATTATACCAGCATAGATCCATCCTAAACCTGAATCTAGAAAGCACTGAGAGGGATCCAATTTCTTTAGGTGTAAGTTATTTTTATCTTAAATTTTAAAATGTTCATAAAAAATTACACCTCAAACATTTTGATCCGTTTAGTGTTTGGTAAATCCTGTTTAACATGGATCTTTCAAATCACTTTTCATTTAGTTTTATTATTGGGTTTTTATTATTTGATAAATTACATTTTGATATCTTTAGAGTTTGGTAAATAGTGGTTTAACATGGATCTTTTAATTACTTTTCAATTAGTTTAATTATTGGGTTTTTATTATTTGATAAATTAGGCGACATGTTTTTCTCTATATTCTTTTTTGTTTACACTATATAAATATATGAATCCACAATAATTTCTTATTTATTTATTTGGTTAACATAATGTTTTTTTTTTTATGTCAGCTAGCATAACGTGACTAACGTGGCAAGATCTCCCCCATACTGGGCTGAAAACACCTCGCTTCTCTCGGTGCAATAAATAAAATAATATTAAAATTGCAATGCAACTAATCTCTACCTTAAATATAAATATCTACAGAAACAAATCCATACTATCATATTTTCAATACATGCATAAAATAATAATAATAATATAATATGTATTTTTAAAGTTGTGAGTAAAGACAAATTACCAAAAGTATGCTACCTATATGGAATAGGTTGTTACAATGAAAAACAAAAACTATTCTTACACGAGATCATGATTTTGAAGATGTTTAAATACGTACATAAACAAATGCATACTATCATGTTTTCAATACATGCATAAAATGATAATAATACGATGTGTACTTTTTAAAATTGTGTATAAATAAAGACAAATTACCAAAGGTTAGATATGCTACCTATGGTATAGGTTGTTACAATGAAAAAAAAGAAGTTGTTCTTACACAAGATCATGATTTTGAAGATTGTAAATGTACCCTTTGCATTAATGAAAAAGAAGAAAGATTTATGAGCCAAATTTTCTCACAAATAAAATTACAAAAAAATATGAGAATATAAAATTAAATGAAATAACATAGTTATTGTGAATAATAAAGCATCAAATAGATGAGTTAAGTGTGTCTAAATGTTATGGATGAAAGCCAATACGGTAGAAAGAATAGAAATAACAAAATCATACAAGTTAATAGACCATGATGGAGTTAAAGAATCAAAATTGTTGTAGGGGAACATAAATTCTCATTCTCTGAACATAGAGATGTGAATCTTATGATAAATAAAACATTCGATTGACTTTCAGGGCACATGTCATCTTTTATCAATGAATGCTATTTTATAAAAATATTTCCATAAAAAAAGGGCGACATTCTATTTCAAAATATATGTGAGAGTTGGTTACATAGGAAAGCAAAAACATATAATAGTAGGCATCGACGACCGGAGACCATATAATTGTCAAAAATTGATCCAAGTAGACAGAAGCATAGGACGAGGATAGCAGAGTGGACAAGAAGTGATCCCCGCATGCAAACGAACCACGGAAGAACAAAGAGGTGAGCTGAACAGTCTCGTAGGCGGCCCAAGCAAGAAAAACGCAAGGCAAGCATGGCCATGCATGGACCAGCCACCCAAAGGCCGGCTCCCGGAATTGGGCCATCAAAACATCCGCTGACCAATGCTCAGCAAAAAACAAGTCAGGGGCCGCGCTCAGAGCCACCTTAGAGAGGGTGTCCGCAACCGTGTTTTGTTCCCGGTAAATGTGGGAGAATTCAATCTTTCGAAAACTATTGATCATCCCACGGACTCTGATCAGCCAAGGATTCAAAGGAAGGATATGGATTTGACTTATACCCTGAGCCCAATCAATAATGACCTTGGAGTCTCCAAGGATGTGGATGTCGTCGAGGCCAAGATGAGTGCACATGCGCAGCAGGATCCACAGAGAAAGGAGTTCTCCTTTAGTGTTCGTCCCTTAACCACAGTGCATCCACACCTTGTAATAGTTGTTGTCTGCCAATCTTAGAAGAGCACCATCCCCACAAAGGTTTGCAGAGCTCTATGAGGCCCCATCAAAGAATCCAATCGGACCATGGGCTACTGGAATGTCCTTTAACACTCTAGCCTTTGAATCCAGACGAATACTTGAGGGGACGGAACCCCCTGCTTCAGAAATGAGTCTGTTTCTACATCCCAAAACTGCCCATATAACATAACATGACAGATTTCTCATTTGAGGATGTTTTTTCCCCAACGACCACATACAGGAGGAAATTGTATCGTCATTCCATAGTGAGAGCATCTTGGTCAAATCTGTTATAAGTTTCCAGATAGCAGAACAAAAACCCACATGTCACAAATAAATGCAGGATGCTCTCATTAGATGAGCCACACAACAAACACATACCTTGGCCAATTTGTCCTCGACGCATCAAGTTATCCCATGAGAGAAGTCGATTGTCCAATGCTAACCATCCACGTATGGTGATCCTCACTGGCATCTTCCAATTCCAGATGTCATGCCACCACACCCAGTTGTCAATAAATATGTCCATGCAATGCTGATAAGCGAGATTAGCAGACAACTTGCCCATGGCTGAACCGTAAGTCCAGCAGAGAGAATCTGGTGAGTCATTCAGGAAGATTGCACCTGACTGCAAATCCCTTATATATCTATGCCCTTCAACGCCCAAAGCACCCGATAGGCCTGATTGTTCACCAGTTAGCCACCCCTGATGAACCACACCTCTGATCTGCTTCGAGGACGCATGGTATAGGGTGAAAATACCCTTGCAGTGAAGAATATATTTGAGCTCTTGTGACAATTCATGAATCTGAGGACCCCCAACAATGGGGTCTTCACCAATCCACAGAGCACGACCATCACCTGGAACCCAAGCCAACAAAGATGAAAGGATCTGAAAAGCATCTGTAAGGCCCGCCCATACATTTGAACATTTTTTAGGATTCCTAAAACTTCTAATCCACATGGGGATTGAAATTCTTCTGATGTATTTCTCCTTGATGACAAGTGACAATAAATTATTGCTAGTTAGGGCCAGCCATAGACTTTTGGCTCTCAGAGCTAGCGATAAATAAAACAGGTTCTTGAGGCCCCATCCCCTTTCTCCACCGGTCTGGCCAAGTCCTCCCAGCGCACTAGATGATATTTTGTTTAGGTGGTCTGACTAGACCAAATAAAATCCATGATCATCTTTTGCATGTTGTTGATGATGGATTTTGGAATCTTGCACAGTGTGAACCAATACATTGCCATATTTGTCAAGACAGTCCTAGAAAGAGTGAGGCGACCCTCGATTAACAGCCATCTCCACCCCCAAAATTTAATCCTTCATTCGAATCTGATCAGTAACCACCGCCAGTCCTCTGTCTTATAACCGTTTGGCTTTATGTAGAACCCTAGGTATTTTGTACCTTCTACAAAAGAGCTTGAGACCATCTTTAATATCTCCCGAGGACTTAGTTTTGTGTATCATTCTGCTTAGTCCCTTGATCACAACAGAAATAGAAGGGGTGATAGTGGGCACCCTTGTCACAATCCTCGGTCTGCTTTGAAGAACTCGGATGGTTTTCCATTAATGAGCACCGCACAGGACACCGACGATACACAACTCATGATCCATTTCATCAAGGGAATGCTGGCCTGTATCAGTATCAGGCTGAGGAAGCCCCATGAGACCCTTGCATATGCTTTGTTTAGATCTAGTTGTAAAGCCGCAACCACCATCAATTTTGTCTTTACACTGTGAAACAACTCTTGGGCTACCCCCACTGCTTCCAGGATCTACCTGTTTTGCAAGAAACCAAGTTGTTCTCTCAAGAGACCCCTTGATAACTCAGGTTTTAGGCAGTTGGCTATGATTTTTGCAATGAATTTGTAAACAAAATTGCATAAGGATATCGATCGATAGTCCCCTAGATCAGCTGAAGCCTACTTTTTAGGGATCAATGCAATAAAGGTTGCATTCGTAGCCCCGAAAACAGTTCCCCTTGTCCTCGAGTCTTCCATAGCACATAAGAGGTCCGACCCCATGAGCTCAAAGAAATACTTGAACAATTCATAGGTCAATCCGTCTGGACCCGGACTTTTGGACCCAGGCAAAGACATAACGGCACCCTTGAGTTCTTCCATTTGGACAAAGGAAATTAACTCATCACCAACCATCTCCTCATACAGTAGGGGAAATTATTTCACAACCTTTAGTTGGTCAATCAATGGAGCGTTTTCCTCTGCTCGGTAGTATGACTTAAAGTATGTATATGCCTCTACTGTGATTTCTTCTTGGTCCTTTAACAATCGACCTTCATTTGACATCAACTCCCATATGAAGTTTGAGTTCTGGCAATGATTCGCAAATTGATGGAAAAATTTTGTATTCGAATCACCAGCCTCGAGCCAGATCATTCGGCTCTCGAGTCTAGCCTTTTCATGCGATGTGTAAAGAATAGCAGCCTTCTCCAGCTCCAAGCCTAGGAGCTCCTCCTTTTCCGCTAGACCCCATGCCAACGGGGTATTCACTTCATTCAGCTTCTCAATTTTCTTCTCTATACTAATCAATGATGCCTTGTTGCTCAAATTTTTGGACTTAATCCACTTTTTGGCTTCAGATTTTAATCTTCTTAGTTTCACCATACGAAGATCCATGGGCACCAGGTTTAATTGGTAGTCCCCCGCCTACCAAACCCCTATAATCATCTCTTTGAACCCCTAGATCTTCAGCCAACCATGGTTGAATTTGAACGACCGCATGGGCCAGTAGGAAGTCATTTCCAGATTTAAGAATATTGGGTGGTGGTCCGAGAACCTGGAAGAATCTACCTAGGATCGATATCGCACCACCTTATCTAACCGTGGTTCACCTATCAAAAATCTATCTAGATGCTTAGCAATGCATTGGGAACTTGCCCGGTCATTGCTCCAGGTAGGGCACAAGATAGTCGACTCCATATCTATCAGACTTTCCGAAGCCATCAATTCAACAAAGTATTCGCTTAATGGGTATGACTTGGAGTTCTTTCCCCATATATCACATGATGACCATGTGAAGTTTAGATCACCTGCTATCAGTAATTTTGAGAGCACCAAGGTTCCTTCTGCTGCAACCCTGTCCCAAAAGAGTTCCTTATTAATATACGACCCATATATGTTGATAATATTGATTTCCTCTGGAAAACCAATACAGTAACCTGTCAAGAGTATCCCTGCTGATACCGAAAAGGCTTTTAGCTTGACCCTTTAGGGGTTCTAAGCTACCAAGAGCCCCCCCGACAATCCACATGCATCCACCAATGCTACCTCCCAATCACTTTTAATTCTAAGAAAAAAAGAACAAGATTTTTGAGCTGAAACCATTGTCTCTTAGATAAACAACACATCCGACATCTCCCTATCCAAAATTCTCTGAAGGGTGAGTTGTTTTTTGGAGTCCCCCCACCCCTCTGATATTGATGGATGCACAAATCATCTTGGAACCCTAGCAAGGGCTTTCATGCCTATAAGCACCCTAGAGTTCACCGTTGACTGAGTGGGAGTGTTTGAGTCGTTTTCCACTGGATTCCTTTCTAGATCTCTCTTTTTCTTCCTTGAGTTGCGCGTCTTCATTAGAGAGAAATCATTTTTTAATCCCCCCATTTTTGCTCCTCTCGCATAAGGAGGAGGAGAGATAACTAGGCATTTCAGAGGCTTAAGGTCATCTCCTGGTGGATCCGGTGGAGGAACAAGAATGACCCCTGTGCATGACCCCGAGAAGATTTTCAATGGCTTATTTCGTAGCATATCCATGTTTAACATAGGGAAATTAGATTGTGAAGACAACTTAGGAGGCGAAGAAGAGGGAGATGGCTCTTCCATTATTAGCGGCTTGATGCCCATCCTAGAGTCCAAAATCCCCATGCCCACCACCGCTCCTTTGGAAGAGGCGCCCAAATCGAAACAATTTTACCCCTTCTCAATATTTGGCGAACACTGGGAAGCATCCACGTCCACATGTAAGATGTTAGAAGGTCGAGCAGGCACGTTTACGTGGGTGGAACTTGGAGTAACAGGGCCGATCTTTGGACCAATCACTCCTTTGTAAAAAAAGGTACTTCCAAATAGTGAAAACTCCCCCACATTCGCACTGGCTTCCTCCATATCTTTAACGTATGCTCCGTCCTCAACATTCAAAGTGGACACCAATGAAGGGTTCATATTTTTCAGCTTACCTATGAGAGTCAAATCCGACGACAGAGTCTATGCCATCCCCCTACTTGCAAGAATACGCGAATCACTTTTGGCAAGTAGCTCATCGCTTGATTCTTCTGAGTCCATGCATCCGCATCCAATGACCCCTAATCTGAATCATTGCCTAAGGAGCTGCATTTTGTCAACATATGTCCTATCTCACGACACTTGGAGCATCTGAATGGGATGCCCAAGTAATCCAAGGGTTGAGATATGGATTTGTCCCGCAAATTAATGGTTATTTTCTCCCTGAATCCTAAATCCATATCGATTTCAACAAGGATCTTACCTGTCCGTCTGTCAATACCTTGAAACATTCTCTCATCCATATGGATAAAATTGCAGATATGATCTCTGGTAGCCTTCAGCGCTTCTCTGTTCCAGAACTAGAAGGGGAGGTCTGGAAGCAGAACCCAGATATGTCTGAAACGGAGTCTCTCTGTTGACGGATCAAACTCATAGTGCCAGCGCCTTAGCATCAAGATACCCCAACAACGAATTAAGGCAGTTTCCAGAACAAATGAGGTGTGTTCCTCCGTTCTGAAAACAAATCCATACCACCCCCTCTGAAACACGAATATAGATGGGTAGTATCCCAAGATGGCCCCCCAAACACCAGCCGTCCATGATTCAATCTTTGAGGTGCTAATCACCTTATAATTGAATTTTCCCACTAGTCCCCCTAGAGTCATCCCCGCCATCTCCTCCAGCCCCACACCACAGCCCATGGACATTCTATCTTCGTCGAGTCTAAGCTTCCATTTCCTATATCGTTCCTTATTTCTGCGGGCCATGTGTTTGTTGTGAAACACCTTGGATTCATCCTTGTCTTGACCTAAGTGTGGATTTGTTTGGGGTAGGGAAATGTTTGTATTCTCATTCCTGACCAAAGCATTTTTCCCATGGCTGTCACAATGAGTGTCCCCTGAAATGGATACCCTATTTCCTGTTACGTGTTCGATGCCCATGGATCCATCCAGCTCAGCTAGAATGCTTGCTTCCAATGGGTGGTTGGCAACCCCCGGCACGATCACATCACCCTGCATGGTCCAAGTCCATAGTGGACTCTGCCTGTTAAGCCAAACAACTTGTAGTGTTGGTTGTTGTTACCAGAAAAAACCCTTGTTTTATCTGCACCCCAAACCAATGTGTTCTAACACCGTTCCCCAAGGATCAAGAATAACGACATATTATGTCTTTTGTGATAATTTTATCCAGTAAATCTGTGGAGCAGCAGCCTCACTGTGTTATTTCTGCACCATCCCCAACATTCCACGATTCTAGTCAATGATCCTTTGAGGTTTTAGTCTGACACGGAATGCATGAGCTCTTTTCCAGAGTCCGATGGAAACTTGTCAGTAGTTATGTGGCCTTTCTGTGGTTTCCATAACCATTCTACCGCCTACATGCTCTTCTATACTTCATATTTTCCCATTATCTTTTCCCCTCTGAGTTTTCACATCTACCCAGGCATTCACGGCTCACTTCAAGCATCTTTCCCTATGCTGGAAGGGTGACTCTAGCCAGTCAGCCTAGGTCATTCCAGGCCCGGACCTCATTATTTTGGCTTCCATCAAGGCCAGAAAAACCATGGAAGAATTGCATCTCAAAAGAGAAAAATTATCAAAGCACTCATGTCTAGCAAAGTATCTAGCATCTTTATGATTGCCATTTTATAATTAATATGCATTGCATGTCATCTTTTACCAATGCATGCCATTTTGTAATTAATATGCATTGCATGTGGGAGACTTTGTGCCAACTTTCCATTGTAACACAAACCTTTCTATTATTTTTTATTTATTTGATGATGAGATTTTAAATGTGGCACAAATCCAGAATCCTTTATTTGATGACGAGATTTTAAATGTGGCACAAATCCAAAATCCTTTGTGAAAAATAATAAGAGTAATAGTTGTAAAGTAGTTAGTGATGGTTATAAAAACATGTTTTATTATTTATTTGGTGGAACTAGTTTGTTTATTTTCTTTTTAAGAAAAAAAATTATTTTTGTTATTCAAGGAAAATAAAATTGTATAATGTAAAATCAATCAATTATAAATACTGATTATTTAGAATAGAAAAATCATGAAAACTGATAACAAAACTACCCATTAAGAGGTTAAAAGATCGACTACAATACATCTTTTTTATGTCAAATATTTAAAAAAAACATCCCAACAAAAATGTGAGCAACGAGGCTTCGCTTATGACCAATAGATGTTCAATTTTCCATTACTTTCAAGTTGGTTTTCAATATATTCCTCCCAACATAATAGTCCTTCTTCTCCACACAAAGCCTCTTTAGATAAATGATCTGCTTCTTGATTGCTTTCCTGGTAGATATGATTTAGGACAATGCTGTAGAAATCAGAAAGGAGCTTCTTGGTTCTCCAACACCAATTTGATAGTGATGACACCTGCAGATTGCCCTGATAATTTGCCCAATTTATGATCACCATAGAATCCCCATAGATCTTAATAGAATCAATAGCCAAGGAAAAAGCCACCTTGTATAAACACCAAAGTGCCGGTAATTCAACCTTGGTATTAGATCCCCGTCCACAGTTCAACTTCAATTTGAAAATATGGTCTTCATTAAGAGTAAGAAGAACCCCAGCTGCACCTTAACCATCCTTCGCAACACCATCAAAGAAACCCAATGCATCCTTTGAAAATTTCAAATCTGTCACAAGTTTTTTCTTTGGATGCATGGCCTCTACATATTAGTAATCTTTGTATAGAGTAATAATCTTCACACAAATAACCTCAATGATTAATTTATTGCCCTAAAAAATATGAGCATTCCTTTCATTCCAAATTCCCCAAGTGATGAATGCGAGTAATGTGTCGTGTTCAGAACAACTGATGAACTATTGATGGAAATTCTGCTCAAAAGGAAGGCTTCCCCAAGTCTGCACAGATAGACTTCCAAATTAGGACAGAAAATTGATAATGAGCAAAGAGATGATCAACATATTCCATTCCATACTTACATAAAGCGCAAATGTTTGGTATGATCCAACCTTTATATAAGAGATTATCCCAAGTCTTAAGAGAATTCCCAAAAGTGTGTCATAGGAAACATTTCAATTTCATAGGGATTTTCTAACGCCGTGACTTTTTATATCACCGTCTAGGAAAAATATATGAGCGTTCTTGAGCAATCACATTGTATGCAAATTTTGCTAATATAGTAGCCAAAGTAACACTGGGAAACCATATAAGAATATCCTTACTGTTGTTTAAATTGAAATGTAAATATTCCATTCCACTACCCAATAACTCCCCAACCCGATATCTTCTGCAATCATCCAATATGCATTAGAACCATGAAGCTAATTTCATCTTTTGATGTGAGCCAATGTAAAAAACTCCAGATTAGCAAGATAATCCAAGATATATGAACAAAGCTGGTAATGTTCTTCCATTCATAATATAGGATCAATGCCCACCAAAACATTGGTGCTTGCTCCAACCCGCCAGGTAAGTCCTCCACCCAACCATGCATAAACCTTAATAAAGCCAAACTAGAAACTTGAGGAGTTCCAAAAATTCTTCACCAGATTTTTGATCCATTCTAATACATTGCCTTTGATATATTTACTATGAAGAAATTCAGTCCAAAGTCCATTTCCAAATAGTCCCCACAAAAATCTCTTTAAGCACAAGGCTTTACTGAACCAGAACAAGTTCTTTATATCCCATCCGCCCCACATTCTTAGGTTTGTATGTCCTTATTAAATTGCAAGGGGATATTATAGCAAAGGAGAAGCACAACACAAGGGGGTTTATAGCTGGTTATCTAGATTAAAACCCATACATTCTCCTTGGCATAATTGTCAATCCCTAGGGAGTTGATAGTTAGACCGAAAGGAATGGGGGTGCTACTGCCTGAACCATCTCACCAAAATACACAGTTGGAATTTATAGCTAGTTGGACGAAATGAAGGTCTTGGGATGATAGCTAGGTTGGCTTGGTTCTGGGTGGCTAACTAGTTGGAAAAAAGTGAGGTCCTCTCTTGCCACCTTCCTAGTTCTGGACGTGTAAGGTCCTTAAAGAAACCCCCCTATTTTTAGATGGGAGGGCATTACGTATGCTTAGGTCTTTTCAACAAATTGATAGCTCTTGTACCTCCTCTTTATGTAATATAGAATTGCATAATTACACACACACATATATATTTAACAGAAACTGAAAGAAGATTTATATTAAACAGGCTGTGCACAACCATTCATTACAAAAAACTATTGCTGAAGAGTTATTGCTGGTCAGAGAAAAGAGAAACAAAATTAGGCCAGAAGATAGACCTTAATATGCCACACAAGGTTCTTATGTTTCGAGTAATTACAGATGAAGTGTAAACTCTAACAAACTGTTGATTAAGAAAGACACAAAAAAACATAGACTGGAATAAGACGCATCAAGGATTGCCTGGGTGCCCCATGGGCTGAATAATTGATTCCTCTTCCATATTCTGAATTGCACCTGCAGGGTTCTCAAGGACTTGACTTCCTTGGTTCATCTGCACCAGGCACTGCAAATCCTCCTGAATACGATCAACTTTCCCCATTATTTCCTTCAGGTTCATTTCATTATCGTTAATTTTGGCATCATGATTACTAATATGGTAAGAAGTGTAACCCGCTACATCAACAAGGTTTTTAACCTCTTTAGCAATCTCTCTAGCGTCCATTATCCCTATGGCCACCATTTCATACAGGCACTAAATGTTCACCTTTAATTCTGCAATCCCTTCATTATTCCCTGCACGTTCCATTTCCTGAACTTGATGTAGGTCGAAACCAAGATTATGACTGTGAATGCTCAGGCTTGACAGCTGATTGAGCACCAATCTGGACGAAACAGAGACTTGTCCATGACAGAAAATACAACACTGACTTCGAGGGGACAGATTAGAGAAAGTAGACCTGAGGATGAGAAATTCTTGCTGGAGGTTTTCAGTTTCCCATAAACTTCGACAAGAAATGTTGCTTATCACATCCTCTTCCCAGCCAGTACATTCACACCCAAGGGTCAAGGTATTACCTTCCAAAAGAAGCTGCGCAAAGGGGAAATCCGTAACAGAGCATGAAGTTGATCACCAAGGGGAGCCAGAGACGCAACGAGAAGAACAATAGCAATTTAGGAAAGCTGCCAAAGCTAATATTTCTTTCATGAATCCCCTTAACTGAGGGAAAGCTTCCCAAGGAAATTCCTGCAAAAAAACCAAGCTGAAGGGGGGGACTGTCTTCAATATCAAACCTATCATTTATCAGAGTTTCCTCCAGTGCAGCAGCGTGAAGACTTACGCCCAAATGACTATCAAGAAGGGCGAGAGGGCAGACGAAACTTCTAGATGAGGACATGGTACTTTGCTGTGGCTGACAAGAAGCATGCTGACTGAGTGCACAATTAAACCTGAGAGGATGGTGAGTTAAGGCGAAGGGATGCATGGAGGATCTGGGAGGCCACGTGTTCCCAAAACTATAGCCAAATCTTTGTCCATAAATCATGCGGTGGGGTGAACTAGAACTTAGGATATACATAATATCAAAAGGGAAGAGCATTTTTGCATTAGGGAATAAGTTTAATGACCATATCAAGGTCATTTATACTGATGTAATCTTGGGGAAGCAAGGCCCCCTGATTAGGCAGAGTGTCCGTGAGTACATTGTTTGCTCGGAGGATGTGAAAAAACTCAACTCGATTGGAGAGATGGGAAGTGATCCTATCATACAACCTTCTGCAATTTATGGATCCTGCAGGATAACCATGAATCATTTTGTAGATGACTTGTCTCGAGTATCCAAATACTATAAGCCTGGGTATAGTTAGTGTGTTTGTGAGGTCAAGACCTTGCATGAGAACCATCCATTTTGCTTCATTATTCATTTTGTGACCCAACCCCCAAGCAAAGGTTTTTTCTGTTTGTCCTCTGGGGTCCAGTAAGATCCCCCCCGCACCTACCACCCCTGCATAATTACATATATCATATAAACAATGACTCTCAAATTTAGAGAGATAAAGTAAATTGGATAATTATATAATATACATATATAGAACAACTTACATATCAAGAGTAAGATTCAAAGCTGCAGGTAAATGGGATCTAATCTATTATTGATGTCATTATAACATTGTTTCTCAACTAACTCTTCTCCTTATAGTAGGTGTCCGAGCATCATTTTGTGAGATAACTTTATGGAGATTTAATCTTGTGTTATTACAAATATATAAAGAATGACCATCGATAAAATAATTAGTTATACTCTTACTTTGTCACATTGAAAATAAAAAATAATAATAATAAAATAAAAGTTGTCATTATTCAGGGTTGTTTGTGTGTGTGTAGAGAGAGAGAGAGAGAGTAGTTTTATATTAATAAAAAGGGAAGGAACTACGACCAAACTTTCAATCCTTCTTATACAAAATTAACAAGCAAGTATGAAATAGTTGCATAAGTTTCATTTAGCCAACTGTGATATCATCTAGCTGATGGCTTTTCAAAAACTTTCTACAGTTGTCTACTATCAGACTAGTATATATTCTCAAGGATTCCCCTAAACTGAGAATTGTGTTACAAAACATTTGTTAGACAATTAGAGCAATTGCATTGTCCTCAAGGGGCCTTCTAAAACACCTAACAACTAATAGAGAAGCAATGCTAAAAAATAACATTATGTTTAGGCATTTACTTGACAAAACTATGTTCCTTGAAATGCATTGAATGTGCAACCCATATTACTTTTGCATCTTGTTATCCTCGCTTTTGCACGTCAGCTTCCTTTGAAAAGGCCAGGTGGATGCTTCAAAGCCATTTTTCCCAACAAAGTCAATGCACCAAGGAGAGGTCTAAAGAGTAGGAAGAAGACTACAAGCTGAGAAGAGTCGGGGTGAAGCTAGAAGAAAGGAATCATTACCACTAATTGAGAAGGGGGGGGGACCACAAAAACATAGCAAAGTCGGATATAGGTCATAGAAGGGAGGAGAAACTTGACCAGTGACAAAAGAGAGGACTTAGCTAGAATCAAAACTAAGAGGGTTGATGAAACAAACCAAAAAATATTGCAAATTGGGAGATGCAAAAACCATAAACATGGCACATGACAATAGTCATGTAAACCATGGACAAGACACAGACCAATAGGCTTGTAACAAGGGGAGATGCAAAAACCATAAATAAGACAAGACACAGGCACCCCTCACAACTCCAATCCCCCAAGCATAAGAAAATACTTTATGTGCTTCGGTGTCATATAACACCCCCCCCCAACAACTACAATCCCCCAAGTGTAAGAAAGTACTTTATGTCCTTCTAGGATGATGAGGACGAGATATGTGAATGAAAGAGAGTGAGCCGAATAATTATTCACTCACACAATGAATTCACCAAAAGACTTGGTAAATTAGATAAGCCATAAGGCAAGTATATATTAATGATAAGATAAGAGATGATATGTTACAAATGGTGGCCCTACCTTAAATATGGCTTGGGCATTCAATGTTGAGGAGATGCCTCATTTCATAACCTAACTTAGTTAACCTAATTATTAATTATTAATTATTATCTTATTTTATGTTTGTTACATTGCCACTCTCTTAGAAAGGCTTTGCCCTCAAAGCCTTATAATGTTGTCACGTTGTTCTTTGTGATGTCGTGGCTGATGAAACATGTCGATACGAATTGCTAAGTATAGAGCATAAATTTCGATATGTGGATGGGTCAATCCATCCTAAATTGATTTGTTGTTGACTGTTGGGATTCCCTACTGATCTGTCGTCAACAGCTTTGATCATATTAGTATCATTATCTTTCGACATTTCCCACTTTTTGGAATTTTGGTTTTTATGGTTGGGGTGTCGATAGAGAATTTTCACAATGTCATTTTATTTTACAAGTGTCATCTTTTGAGCATTGATGTGAGTTGGAAGTTGTATTTTTGTTCCTTGAGGTTTTAAGGTTTCATTCGGTATCTTTTCCAACTTGTTTTCCAACTGCACGTAATCATTTTGAAACTTCTTAATCACTTCTACTTGCACTTTTCTGTCATCTTCAAACTTCTTAAGTTGTTCCTTAAGATCTTTGTTATGACTTCTGATGCAACTATTTTCTTCCTGCTTGTCTAGAAGTTTCCCTTCAATGTCTTCTATAGATTGTTCTATCTTCCGACTATTTTTCAACTTCTTAATTTTCGTGACTAGTGTTTTGTTATGATTCCTTAATCTGAAAATTTCTTCGGAATTGTTGGATAGTGTTTTATTACTTTTTGCGATCTCTAACTTATGAGTTTTTTTAGAGTCGTCATTTTGTTGTTGAAGAACTTTTGTCTATTGTCAATACTGGTCGATCACTGATTCTTGATTTTCTAATTTATGTCGTTTCTGCGTTAGTTCTTCATCCTTGTCGCTTACGATTTTGTTCAACCGTTTTATTTCCACTTCGTAATCGTTTATTTCTTTCTTTATATCTTGATTTTTCAATCTCTGATTAAAATTGTTTTCGTTATTTAATTTCTCAATTTGGGCAGACAATTTTTCTATATGATTTTTCTGCTCGGAATTTTTTTGTTCCTTTACATCTCATGTATTTAATTTAATTATTACTTCCGAGTTCGTATTTATGTCTCACAATTCTTCATTGTCTCTTCGACAATGCTTTAGCTTGGCTTCTAATTTCTCTATTTGTTGTCGCAAACCAGTTTCCATGGTCTCTGACTTCTTTGATGATAGATGGCTATCGATTTCTTAATGAGTCTTCCTTGGATTTTGTTTCTTCGACGATATATAGTCTTGACTTTCTGTCTTCTTTCGCTTCTTTGACGATAGAAGATTTTTCCTTTTTATTTTTTATTTTTATACTGTCTTCTTCTTTTTCTTTTTTCAAATAATAAATATTAACTATTTAATTCATATTATTATTATTATTTTTAATTAATTATTATATAATAATGTTTTATTATTATTTAATATAATAACAATTTAAAATATTATAAATGTAATATATTATAAATATAATATATTATAATATATATATTATATTATATAATATGTTATGTTTGTTTGTGTGCAAGGTCGTGGAGATGGAGCGCGTGGCCGGTGGAGGAGCGGTGGCAAGGATGGAGGAGGTGGCGGCTGGAGATGCAGGGGCAACATGAGGGTGAAGGATGAGGACAAGGGCGCAACAGGCAGGATGGGAGGATGGTTAATGAAGAGGTGGCGGCGGCAGGGAAGAGGTGGTGCGATGGAGGTGGAGGCGGGTGGGAGGATGCGCAGAAAGTGGGTGGGGGATGCGCGAAAGGGAAGAGCGGTAGGGAGGAGGGTATGCGAATGGATGGGAGGGAGCAGCAATGGAAGGGGATGAGCAATCAATGCGGAGAGGTGGGTGCATGGAGGTGGGTGGTGACATGCGTGGAGCAGCACACAGGGAGGGAAAATGGGAGCGCAGGGGTTAAGATTGAGAGCAGGTGGGGGCTGTGGAGGGAGAACAGAGGTGATGGAGGGTAGGGCATGAAGGTGATGAAGGGCATGGAGGTGATGGAGAGCGCAGGCGGAGATGAAAGTAGTAGGTGGAGATCGACAATAGATGGAGGGAGCCGGTGGAGAGCATAGAGCAGGCATATGATGCAGCAGCGGAAGGGTGGAAGTGGTGACTTGAGGTGGAAAGAAGTGGAAACGAGCAGCAAAAGGATGGAGAGCTGGAGAGGCAGGCTGGCGTGGGCGTGGAGCTGAATGGAGGATGTGGGAGGAAACAGGAAGAGAGGAGGGCCAAGAGTTGGCAGGGCATGGAGGAGTGTGCATGATGGAGGAAGGGGTGGCGCAGGAGCTGGTGGAATAGAGGGAAGCATTGGAGAATGAAGGGAGATGGGGATGGATGGATCCAGGGAGAGAGTGGGAGATTTCAGGGAAACCCTGGAGTGAGGTTAAAACCACAAAAACCAGACAAAGTCTGAAAATTAATGGCCATAGGCTGTATCAGCCAACGAGGCTCTAATAACAAATGAGCCGAATAATTATTCGCTCACACAATGAATTCACCAAAAGACTTGGTAAATCAGATGAGCCATAAGGCAAGTATATATTAATGATAAGATAAGAGATGATATGTTACAAATGGTGGCCCTGCCTTAAATATGGCTTGGGCATTTAATGTTGAGGAGATTCCTCATTTCATAACCTAACTTAGTTAACCTAATTATTAATTATTTAATTATTATCTTATTTTATGTTCATTACAGAGAGCACATGGGAAGAGTCACACGGTCCCTTTCTCATAAGCAAACGACATGATTGCATAAAGCGTGTATTAAAGGAGTTAAACCATGACTTAGGGGATGGAGTGATTGGAAAGAACCCCATCATTTTCCACTAATTGACCTAGTTTCATAGGGATTCCTTGTTTTGCTTGGGATTCAACTACGTTGTCAAGGTTTCTTAAAACATGAAAATTGTGCACCGGATGAAATGATTAAGCTGTGCTTTGAATTCATACCATACCTATTTTGAGATAAGATTTGCTACAATGATGATTTTCTTGAAGGAGTTTGATGATGACCAAGGAGTCACCAATGACTGTTAGGATCCTTATTCCTTTTTCAATTGCTAGAAGGAGCCCTTTCCACAATGCAAGAATCTCAACTTGATTGATAGTAGAAACTCTGATCCCCAATCCATCTACACCTGCCACCCCTGATAATAAAAAACTTCAAAAAAATTCATTGTAAAAAATATGTAATTAAATCAATATAAATCTCAAACATATATTTTTCCACACAACTTCAATAATAAAACAATGTTTTTAATTCTCTTTAGATTGTTTTTATTCTCTTTTGAATGAAACATTATAAATGATGATGAAATATTATAAATTGTTTTGTATAGTGTTAAATGCAAATTCCATAAGAGTTTTGTTGGAGTTTAATGGTTTTTTCATAAGATGTTTGGCCCATTTAATTAGCACATGAAAAATTTTAAGGCTGAAAAATATAAATGCATATAAAGGTATGCAATATTGAAAAATATAAATCCATATAAAAGGTATGCAATAAGATGCTAGTTATCATTTTGATCAAATAATCCAAATCAAATAATATCATAATGGCAATGTCAAAGGCTACTAAATGAAATTAGACCTATATTTTATGGAAACAATAATTTTATCAATTAAACATTTAAAAATTACTATAAATTATTAAATTGTTCCTGTCGAGAAACGAAGGAGCTTCAAGAGGAATCCTAATTTTGAATTTGAATTACAAAGTTATGAAAAATGGAACATTGTAAACATGAATCACTTGTTATGATAATGCTAATATATTAACATTGGTGCTCTGCCCTTGTCCACCATCAATGCACTAGAGATATCTTCTCCCTTCTCCCCATGGAATTGAAGAGCAATACATTAAAAGTAATAAAAACTAACCACTATAAAATGGTAGCCCATTAAACACAAGTGCATGAGAGTTATATATATTATCATCATCATCACAGTTACTAAAATTTTCCAATCATTCAACAAAAGAGAGGAAGATGGCGAGGCGTTCTAACATTCATTTTGCAACAACTCAATAACTTTAAATTGTTTTGATCGTTTAAAAAAAAGAGAAAGGCGATGCGTAATCTAAATTGTTTGGATCATTTAAGAAAAGAGAGAAAGGTGATGAGTTGCTTAACTAGGTTGGGTCTACTCTAATACTTTTCAATGTGATACATGGCATTATAGTAGAGGGACATAAAGATTTGATGATTTGCAACAACAACAAAAAATATAAAAAATCAATATATACCCAATAAACAAGGCTATTCTAATTCTTTGAAATAAATAAATGAAGCAACCAAGTGACATGATTTTTTTGCATGGAATTTACAATTATAAGAAGCATAAAATTCATGTGCCAAGAATCCAACTCCATAAATCCTCAAAACACAAACAAACATAAATCACTTCTTCCTACTCAAAAACCTAATGGCAAAGAACCAAATTATTAACCAGCTAAAATGGCCTTCAAATCTCTTACCATATTTGTTAAAGGATTCCATCACACGATTGGGCCCTTTTCCAAGTGCATGTACAACATTCGCAAATACAAGTGAGCCCCCTCTCAACATCATAATTCAATTTATCGAAAAATTAGAAAGCAACATCCAATAACAAATATAAAATCAATGTACTTCAATAGTTGAAATAAAACCCAACTAATCAGTATGTTCCAACAACGTCTAATAACAATATTCCATTATTTTTTAAATCCTTATTTTCTATTTTTTTGCTTTTATTTTTTTACAAATTTATATATTTCTAATAATGATACATAAAATATTGATATATTTTTTCGTTTGTTCGTTAATTACACCGAAGGTGTTATTAAGGGGACGGTCCTCCTCGGGCTTTCGTCATCTGTCGGCGGCCTATGAGGAGCCGCCCCCTGTCCACCGTTTAAATGCTAATTTGTTCTCGGAGAAACCTAAGAAGTCAATGGTGAAATCTCACACCACCCTATCTTCAGATTCACGTCTCGGGTCGTAATAAGCTATACCCTGATCATAAAGAATTCCTCATGGCGTAAGCATTCCAAGCTTGTCCAAGAATGCAAGGTCATGCTGGAGAAGCTCTTTGCTACACAACCACCCGCAGAGCAGCAAGAACAATAGACAGAAAGTAACCCCTCTTGTCAACGGGACCGTTTCCTTCAGCTTGGTCGATGCATAAATCATACTGCAACCTCTAATTGTGGCGTCCGATTTGGGTTTTCCTGAAAATTGTGGAACCCGCAGTGGACTACATACATAAATTGATAGCGCACAGTTACATCAGGAGCGAGGATGATACAACTGGTTGCCCTGAGAGAAAGCTTTTATTTCAGCTCACGGAATCGGTCTGCAAGTTCCACGATTTGGGGGACGAGAACATTGAACTCATGGTGCTCAAAACCCTACTTTCGGGGGTTACATCTACGACGTTAAGGATTCATGGAGATTTCCTGCTGCAGGCCATGAGGATTGGTTATAATGTTTACCTGGGCAGCAAAAACGTGGTTAATCAGACCACTGCTAAGGCCTCTCTTACACAAATGCTCGCCATAGTGTTAATAATGCCCTGTTTGTACAAAAATTTTAATCTATCTCTGAAAATAAACTTGTCTCTGAAAATATTTCCAAATCGCAGTTGCTCCCCATACCGAGAATCTTTCCAGATCGCAGTTGCTCCCCATACCAAGAATCTTTCCATATCTTTCATGAATTATATGTGAGGCTAAATTCATGCCCATTATTGCTGAGAACGTAAGTAATTCGGAACATCTGGTATGGGAAGGAGGAAGGAGTTTTGTTGATATGTTGTCGCCCTTGCTCAGTGAGCTAAGGAATTTGAAAGAATTGAACCTCAGGTGTTGCAAGGAGTTGGACCGCTTGCCCGATTCCGTTAGACAGTTGACTGAGTTGGTTAGGTTGGAAATCCAGAGTTGTGATGATCTAGTGGAGGTTAGAAGATTTCCAATTACACTCATAATATTGAAATTGAATTGAGGGAAATAAAAGGTCACTGTGGTATTGTTTTTTTTCAATAATTAGTATCCGCCCCAAGTGAACCACACCCAGATATGAGCGGTACGTGAATCAGGATGATCCAGTCAGTTTATCTCCTTGTGGGCATCCAGTGACCGTTGGGGAATGAGGGGATGAGGTATAAACCGACTCTCCCTTCTCTGGTCGGGGGGGTTGGGGGGGGGTCTTCTTTTCATGGCTAGTGCGTTCCCTACCTTGCATGCTGGGGATCTACACTTGGCATCACCACTGGTCTCACCTGCCTCTGTGCTATCGTTGACCTCTTGTTATCCATCACTGATTCCCAACCATACAATAAGAAATCAAAACCTGTCATAAAGTGGATTGCATTTGTATCGACAACATCACAAAACTTCAAATGCTAGATATCAGCGGATGCAAAAAAGTGGAGCTGACAAGTATTGAAACATTGGAATCATTAGAGGAGTTGCATGCATCTCAATGTGTGAAGTTGAAGAGCATACGCGGTTTGGCACAACTGACAATGCTTCAATTCTTAAGCATTTTTGGGTGCGATGAGTTAAAAGAATTGCAAGGTATTGAACACGTGAGGTCGTTGGAGACGTTCGACGCCTCTAGATGTCTCGAACTACGGTGGGATCGGAGCATACTACAACAGTTACCCCAATGATGGAAGGAGGTGGGGAAAAAATGCCCAACTTCGAAATGGGGCGATTTGAAAACCCCAAATCATACGCTAAGGAAGGAAGGCATTGTTGGGCATCTGAAAAGCAACAACCACGTGGAAGAACGCAAATAGCATCTGCTGGCTACAGTATGCGTTTGTGGTCATTCGGTATCCACAAAATCAAAAGCGTCCAACTCATGTTGTCATTTCAAATCCATATTGAAATCGTTCAAAGGGAAGCCGATTGAATTGTTTAGGCCCCCAGACAAATGTTTGGCGATCTTTCTTTTGCACACATACTTTCTTTGGGATTTTTCTTCTAAATTTACCTATAGGATCTATGGATGTTGTTGGATTTGAACCCTTGGTCATTTGTTATATAAAATAATAAAGGAAATGTGTAAATTTATGCTTTACTGTATAAATATCTTTGAGGGGAGATTATGGCAGAGTGTTTGCTTAAGGGGGCTTTGTGTTTTTTTAAAAGGACGATGCAAAGAAAAAAGTTTTTTATTAAATGTGGTCTAATCTCTATGTTTTCATGCCTTTTTTAATTTAATATTTTTAGTTATGATATTGCATTTCAGCCGAAGTTTGTTCAGTTGAGATTTGGCGCTACCTCCACCTCCACATATATGGGGCTGCTTTAAATAAGTTTTTATGGACAAAGCAGATGTCATGATTGGGTATGTGTGTGCCACCCTCACTATATTTGAAAAGAGAAAGTTCATAGATATTAAGATTAAAGTTCTCTTCCACCCTCACTATATTTGAAAAGAGAAAGTTCATAGATATTAAGATTAAAGTTCTCTTCGGTGTTTCATTCCCCCGTTTTGGGGTATGCTAGTTTAGATCTTATAAGTCCAAAACATCTTACAATCCAAAGAAAGAAAACAATATTTTCCATTCTTTGTAAAAACCATCTTTTGAATTACTATCTAAAATAACTGGTGTGATTGTGTTTGTCAAGACTGGTTTTAGTTTAATCGGGTGAAATCAAGTAATGAACCAAATTTTAACTCTAATATACAACATTCATTCACTTAGAATAAATAAGAGCTCATAAACACTCGATCTTCTAGTTAAATTTCAAAGGCTAATGCATTTTCAATAATGGTAGTTATTGATGATAGTTTTAATGGCTAAACAAACAAACTATTTTTGACAAAAAAATAGATTTTAATTTTATAGTTTGAATTTATTGAACTTCAAATTCCTAGAAAACTAATTATTGTTGTGTTGGTTTTTTAATAGACGAGCATAGATTTATCTTAAACTTGGATATATTAAACACCGAGAGGGATCCAATTTCTTGAGGTGTAAATTTCCTATCGATGGCTGAATAATTTAAGATAATAAAAAAATTACACCTCAAGAAATTGGACCCCTCTCTATGCTTTAAGATGAATCTATGCTTGTTTTAATTTAATTTATTTTGTTTTATGAGCTGACATAAAAAAAATTTAATTAATTTTTAGTTTTGATAAGTTATAAACTTACATAGAAACTTTATGTTAGGTAATGTGACATACGTCCTAACAACTCCCCCCACACCGAGTTTTAAGCACCTTGGTACTCTTGATGTAACAATCATTAAAACTTTAATTTTGATTACAACCATCATCATCATCAAGTTTAACAAAAATAAAGCAAGTTAATACAAATTAAAACATAAAAAAAAAATTACGAAGTATTTTTTTTTATAACTAAAACGGATATTTTTTATTTATTTTTTTATGAAGGGATACTGGTCTGTTTTGACAAATGCCAAACAACCAATTACACAATCAAAGAGTTTGTACAAATTCTTATAGAGTGAGAGTGAATCTCCTAGATTAAGCAAATTACAACTTATTGGATCACAAATTACAGAATTGGATGAAAACTGATGGATTCTCCGATGATGCAAAGAGTACCTTGAGACATCAGACATGCTTTATTTTCCAAGGCATCTGCAAGGTTATTTAGATCCCGAAGACTATGAAAAGATGCGACCCCATCAAATTCTTTCAAAATATTCTGAATCCTCTGCAGTTTTTTATTCAAGGCTGAATTATTGAAATGATCAGTTGAATTTAAAACTTTGATCAACAACTTTGAATCCCCGAAAATTTGAATTGACTTGTATCCTTTCTCCTTTGCAATCTGGCACGCCATGAGGAGGTTGTAAAATTCATCCTAGTTATTCAACATGATTCCAAGTCCCCAGCTAAAACTGGATTCAATTAGTCTATCTGGAGAGAAAACAAACCCCCGGCTCCTCAGATCCCAGAATTTCCCTTGGATGCACCATTAAAGAAAATTGTCGTTGAAAAGGAACTCATCCACAATGACTTAAAAGCATCAATATTTCCATGAAAACACTAGGGAGGGGAGTTGACAGGTTTAATGCAGACAGATTTTCTCATTCCTGATGGAGTGGAGCCTAGCCACGTTGAAATCGACAAGGGTAGAGATGAAGGGGACTTCAAACTTCCTGTGGATTCAGTAATTAACATATTGACTTTATTAGCCACGATTTGAGGGGCCGTAGCCTGATTATTGAAAATCCAGTTTTTTTTGGCGATTCATAGTTTCCACCACATATATTTTGAAATTATATGCCAAAGATTGAACCAGTTAGATGATTTATCATTTTTTTGAGGACAACGATCATTCTAGGAAAGGAAGAAGGAAATGACAGAAGAATGGCTTGGGGCAGAAGTATTAGAGCTATTGAGAATAAGCTCTGACATCGATTTAGCAAAGACACAGTCGATTAGGAGATGGTCTATCGTTTCAGAGGCTGAATTACAAAAACAACACCAAAAGGGTCCATAAAATCCACATTTAAACAAGTTTTCATCAATCAACACCTTATTGTGCATGAGCAGCCATGAGAAAAAATTCGCCTTGGGAAGACAGAGAGAAGACCAAACTGATTTCTAGATTGCAAGGGACAAACTTGAGGAATGTGTAGCTTGTAATTCAATGAAACCGTTTGCAGCTGAGTAAATTCCAGACTTGCCCCAACCCCATTTGTCTTTATAGGAGCAATGAACTGGAGCAAGACCTGGAATGGAGGAGAGAAACAAAAGTTTTGGGAGCTGAGATGGTCTGGGAGCTCAGGTAGAGACCACCCTGCCTAGTTTCCAGCGTTGTCCCAAGAACAAATATCAGCCAAACGGAGCAGGCCTTTGTTAGTTAACCAGTTCTTAATCTCTTCTAACAATATGACAGAGGAAAGAGAAGGATTTCCTGATATTTTATCCTCCCAGAGAAGGATCCTCTTCCCATTTCCAGGGATTTTATAGAGTTGTTGATTGAATTTATCGATTCCTCTTTTGCATGAATTCCAGATAGATGTTCATGTGGGAGTGCTATAAGTTGTTAAATTTATCAAAGACTTGCCCTTTAGATATTTCATCCTAAATATCTTACTAACATGGTGATTTTTATCCACATATAGTTGCCAAATTAGTTTACCTCCCATTGCCAGATTAGCCAATCCAAGGTCACGGATTTGTAATCCACCTTCTGTAATAAGTCTTTTAAGAATATCCCAGCTTACTAGATGCATCTTATTCTGGTTTCCTTTGCCGCCATTCCAGAGAAAATCTCGCAAAAGTTTGGAAATTTGAGACGAGATAGACTTAGGGGCAAGCAACAAAGAGGATTGGAAGATGGGAAGTGCTGAAAGTACTGCCTTTATCAAAATCAATTTTCCAGCCTTGGTTAACCACTGACCACCCCAAGAAGCAATTTTGGCTGTTAACTTAGCTATTACTTTGAGCTAGAGAGAAGGAGGGCTTGATCCAAGAGTTAAAGGTAGCCCAAAATATTTTATCTTCTCCCATCAAAACCAGGGAAACCCAAGGAGTTTGCTATTTGAAGAATTGTTGAATGTTCTACATTCCAACCATAAACAACAATTTTTATTATTATGGATCGAAGCTCATGAAATAAGGTATAAATTTTGAAGAATTTCATTGAAGGCAAGAGCAATTTTCAATGAGGCCCCTCCTAGCAGGAGAGAATCATCCACAAAGAGGGCATGGTTTATTGGGTCCACACCCCTATCAATCTTAATGCCCGGAATGTAACTAGCTTCCTTTTCAGCTGAAAGTTTTTTGCTAAGAGTTTTTGCCATCAAGATGTATAGAAAGGGTGACATCGGACATCCTTTGTGAAGACCTCTTGAAGCTCGGGAAAATTCTGTAGGTCTACCATTTACGAGAGGCACAATCCAAAGCCCATCTATGCAAGCTTTGATCAAATTCACAAACTCAGAGCTAAATCCAAAAGAAAGAAGGACTTGATAGAGAAAGGGGAGCTTTACTCGATCAAAGGCATTTTTCATATCCAGCTTGATTATCATTCCTTTCTCCTTCCTTTGGAAACTTGAATGGAGGGCTTCTTGGACTTGGATTACATTATCAACTAAGTTCCTACCTTTTACAAAACCCCTCTAAAGAGGATAGATCAACTTACCTAACAAGAGCTTGAATCTATTGGCTATAAGTTTGGCTAGGATCTTGTATGAGGCCTTACACAACGAAATAGGAAGAAATCTGTCAAAAGAAGAAGGATTAAGTTCCTTTGGAATTAGAGCAAGAAATGTAGAATTAGTACACCCTCCCACTTTAGCTTTTTTTTGGAAGGTTGTCACCATGCGGATCAGATCTGATTTGATGATGTTCCAACAGACTCTATAAAAATGGAAGGAAAACCCATCCAGCCCAGGAGCTTTATCCGACTCCATTGCCCAAATGACATCCAGAATTTCCTTTTCAATGAAGGGTTTCATTAGGTCATCATTATCCTCTGTACCGACAAGATAAGGGACATTATCCAAAAATTCTGCAGACACTACACCATCAGAGAGTCCATCCTCCTGAAACAAAAGTTGAAAGTGCCTACTTGCAGCCTGTTTTAGATGGTCTTGACCTTTAATAATTCCCCCCTCCCCAATGAAGATTTATGAAAGATGATTTCTAGACAATATAGCTCTATATTGGCGATGGAAGAAGGCAGCGTTTTTATCCCCTGCCTACAGCTAGATACTTCGAGACTTCAGTCAAAGATATTCCTCCTCTTGGCAAAAAGATTGAGCGGTTTTAGATTGAGTAAATTGTTCCAGAGCTAGCTTAGATTTGGTAATTTCGCTTTCTTCCATTCCTAATTGGATCTCTGATAGCTCGAGCACTCTCTCTTGTCTGCTGATAGACGAAGTATTAAGAGGTTTTTTACCCAGTTTTTCAAAGCATATTTAGTGTTCTTTAATTTCTGTTCCAAAACGAAACAGAGGGATCTAACAACGTACTGAGACCAAGCTTGAGAAACAATGTCCCAAAAATTGTCTCTCTCAATCCGAAGGGGACTGAAGCAGAACGGAATTGGATCGAGATCATCTTCTTTTTCAAAATTCAGAGAAATGCGGTGGTGATTTGAAGAGACTTTGGGCAAAATTTTAGTTGTGATAATGAATTTCCCATCCATCAATGAACTATGGACCAAAAACTTGTTAAGACGTGCAGCGATGTTGGCAGAGCCCACCCTGTTATTGGACCAAGTGTATTGTCCTTTTTTGGGTTTAAAGTCATTCTGATCGTAGGATTGGATCAACTCTTCCACCGTATCTTGAAAATTGTCCTTGTTGCGAACACCACCTTTTTTCTCATTCAGAGCCAAAGAAATGTTGAGATCTCCTATGACTATTGTATTTGTGGGAGAAATTGTTTCTATGAAGTCTGAAAGTGTTTTCCAACATTCATTTTTTTCATTGAAATTAACTGGAACATAAAGATTAAATAGGGCCAAGGAGATCTTACTGGAGAAATGATAGAGATCAGTAAAAATCCAGTGTTGGGTGGCAAACCAATGATTTAGCTAAAAAATTTCATCACACCAAAGAGTTGCAAGGCCCCAGAGGTACCTCTCGCACTAACAACTTTGCCATTATTCAATTTCCATTTAGATTTACTTAAGAGGAGAAGAGCTTCCTCCTCTATCTTAGTCTATTGGAGCAAGAGAATGTTAGAAGAAACCATTTTCAATAAATCTTTGACTGCTTCTGCTTTGATTGGGTTACCCAACCCCCTACAATTCCAAGAGACAGTCTGCATTATTTACCCGAGAGGGAGGGAGTAATGACTCCCTTAGGGGGTCGAGTCCTCTTGCTTCTACCAAACGACATTTCAATGGTGGACTGCCTTCCCTGCATCTTTAGTCTATCAGCTTCTTCTTCTCGAGCCTCCTTTCAAGACTTCATGCCTGCCTTTTTAGAAAGTTGTTCAATGGAATCTTCATCAGAGGATCCAAAGCTACCAGTCAGCTTCTTTTTAGTTATTTCTGCATATGAAGGAGAAGTATTGGCTCCATTTGGAGAAGGATGATCTTCCTGCAACCTACACTAGGTAGTTCTGAGTTAGCTACTCCAGCTTCTTCCATAGGTCTTGTATTAACTTCAACGTCAACGTCCTGCACTTCGAATTGTTGCAGTTCACCCTCTTAAAGAATAGGGACTTCAGGAGAACTTAAGACAACAAAATGATTGGAGGATGCTTTGGGGTTTTCTACAGCCTGATGTTTAGGAAGGTTCTTCCCAACATTAGTGTCTCCTTTCAAAATATTTCCTTATTTACCTTCCTTTCTAGTGTCCTGAGTGGAATTTCTTGATTTCTGAACTTGAGTCCATTGATCATCATTCTCTTTTTCATTCTCCTCTTTTGATTTTTTCTTGCAATTTTGGGCAAAGCGTCCATAAACATGACAAAACTGACACTTGAAAGGAATTTGCTCATAGTCCAACTCTTGAATGTAAGACCATTCAGCTACATTTAGATTGATCTCCTCTAACAGTCCAATCTCCAAATCAACTTCAACACATATTCTTGCACATGAATATTGATCTTTCCTTTCTGCCCTATCTATGTATTTTCCAAGCTTGTTCCCAATGGCTTCCAGAGAATCGGAGTTCCAGCAGTGTAAAGGTAAGTAAGGGAGCCTTATCGAGACAAGAACTGCGGATGTAACTTCTTGGGGAGGAACAAAATCCAGGGTCCACTTGTTCAAATGGAGTCCCTGAGGGCCCATGAAGTATGGCCCATTTTGAAAGATGAGGTCACGATCTTCAGTTGAATCAAACACAAAGACGTAGTATCCTCTACCTACAAAGTGATTTCGAATGCCTTCAATTACTAAGGGCCTCCAATTTCTATAAACCCAGCCATCAATAGCCTTAGGAGAAGGCCAAAGACCTGTAAATTGCCCAATAAGCCCACGCTCAGTAAGATTTAAAAGTCGTTCGGTAGATCTGTTCAGTGGGCAGTTCAACATAGGGGATATCAACCTTCTTCACAAATATATGTGAATATGGACCCCCTTTCCTCTTGCCACAGGTAGCAACCAGTCATTTGAATGCATCCAACTCAGGTGGAAGAGGAGGAGGAGGGTCCCCACCAACATCCATTAGAGAGAATGCTCAGCTTGCAAGAGCAAGAAAAGAGAAGAAAACAAAAAGTTGAATACATGTGTTCTTGTGTTCTTGTAAAGAGTTGAAGATGAAACACAGCCTAGGATCTCACAAAGAAAAGAGGCCTGCAAGAATCAGAACAAGCAACTTCAGGAAGCCAAATGAGAGGGCAACCACCCAACGTAGAGTAGACCAAGGATCCTCGCGACCTGCAGAAAAGAACAGGGCCAGAACAAGCGCCAGAGAAAAAGAATGGCACATAGATGATGCACCACATCAATTGCCAAATCCACACCAAAGCTCCAGATCAACCTGCAATCAAAGAAAAACGGATCCTCTCGCGAGGGCTGAAACCAAAGCCAAGGGCTGAAGAAAATTTTTTAAATATCTTATTGGAGCGAAAAAATTATGAAGTAATTTTCAAAGATAGTTTTCGATAAAAAAAAATCTTTATGATATTTATTTTTTGATACAATGCATTTCAGAATTATATTGTAACAATGCATTTCGTCATTAATTATACTGCAACAGTGCATTTCATCATTATACTGTAATTAAAAATGTTTTGAATAAAAATAGTATATTTTCAATTTTTATGATGTTTATTAAGATGAATAATTTATTTTATTATTATGTTGTAATAAACACTAACTAGCACACCCACATAGTTTGTGGTTGGATCACATCGATAGGGATCAAATGGTTAAGAGATAGTTATGGAATGGAAGACAATTTAGAATATATTTTTTATTCCTCATATTCTTCTAGTTAAACGGGTTCGACTATGAGTTATCCATGCCTAGCTACATGTTATCACCGTCATTCTTTGTGTTATCCATTTACAACTACCAATTATTTTTTATATTCTTTTTCTTTTTATCTCACATTCTTCTAGTTATATGCCGTGAACTATTGGTTATCCATTTATCAACTATGAGTTATCCATGCATTGTTACCAGTTATTCATTCATCAACTAGCCACCAATTATTGTTTATATTCCTTTGTAGTAATTGTTTATTTTAAATTTTGAACAACTTCCATAGAATCAATCTCGACAATACACTTGTCTCATCCTCGTCCATAGATGAAAAAGCACAGGCCTTAATCCCCCCCAAATCTCAAATAAAAGCGTTTATCGACGTAAAAATTAAAGAAATATATATTAAAAGATTATTGAAAAAATCAAATTATTATTAGAATAATTTTTTATTGTAATACATTTTAATAAATTAATAAGTTGTAAGTTCAAGGCAATGATTTCGAGGGGTCATTGTTGATTTCACTTTTGATATAAGGTTCACAATGATTACTTTATGGGGTTTTAATTTTAAATATGTGTTTATTTTAGATGAGAATTAACATTGGTATTATTAATGGTTATGTTTGTGACATTTTGCAATCGTTGTGGTACCTATTAGCCGGTTTGTATGATCGCAAGATACCACATTTTTGGGCTTTTGCAAGGTCGTTACATGGTTAGGCTTTGATAAAGGCGTCTCAAGAGTTGGAGTGGGGGTTTGGATTGACGCGTGTCGGCGTTGGAGTTTGTGTGATCCTGGGAGGCTTAAGATTAGTATGCTAGTGTTTGATGTGGGATTTGTGTCGTCTGTGTTGCATATGGCGCCGATGAGAGGGTTGTGGTTGTGTTGTTTCATTTTGTCGGTGTGGAAGTTCATCGTCATGAGGCATGTCAATCGCAACATGGCACATTTATTGGCTTTGTGAAGGTCACTCCATGGTTTAACTGTGATAAACGTGCCTCGAAAGTTGGAACGAGGGTTGGGGTTGACGTGTGTCTTTGTTGGGTTTGTGTGATTGAGGGAGGTTTAAGCTCGGTGTTCTTGTGTTTGATGTGGGATTTGTGTCGTCGGCTTATGGGCGTGTTGCATATGTTGGTTGTGGAGCCTGATCTTCTAGATTCAGAGATGTTATTGTCCAGCCATGTTTATACCCTAGTTTTACTGTACACTCGTCCCAACAGGGGGATGCGAGGGAGACGCCTTCGAAAGAAATTTTTTTGGGATGTTTGTTGGCCAAAATTTTGTAGTCCCATGGTATTGGGTGACCCATGGAATTTTCCCATGGTAATTCCCCTATACGAGGAAATCATTGTAATACGACTATGTATTGTATTGTAGCATTGTAAAACAATCTCTATGATTGTGTGAGAGAGACTGTGAGAGAGTGAAGAGGAAGTGTAGCAAGTTTGCTCCAAGTTGTATCCCCTCATTTTTGTTGGACGATATAATAAGAAAAGGATTGGAAATTTATGTGTGGATGTAGCCCATCTTAGCTGAACCACGTTATAATGGTGTCTCTCTTGTAATGTCTTTATGTTTTAATATTTGCATCTTGATTAATTGGTATTGCTCTGCGATCCTATTTTTTTCTAACAGGATATGGCCCCGACGAAAGGGTTGTGGGCATGTTGTTTCGTTTTGTTGGTCGGGAAGTTCACTGGTGATGGGCGTGGCAGTCATAAGGTGGCACATTTCCAAACCCTATGAAGGTCATTCCATGCTTTATCTTTGATAAAGGTGCCTCAAAAGTTGGAGCAAGGGTTTGGATTGACGTGTGTTTGTGTCATCGCGAGAGGTTTAAGCTCAGTATGCTTGTGTTTGATGTAGGATTTATGTCGCTTGTATTTGATGTGGGTGTGTTTCATATGGCCTCGGCAGGAGGGTTGTGGACGTGTTGTTTGGTTTTGCTAGTTGGGAGCCTAATGGGAAGTTTACTAGTGGGGTGGTTAATTGCAGGAGGGTCTGTAAGTGCGTTATGGGATGGAGGTTTAAGTGTGATGTACTACAAATGTTTATTGTGTAAGGCTATTGAGCATCTTGAATTTGGTTTATTTTGTTGGATAAGAACCTCATGGGAGATTAAATGATGGGAGGGTTGTGGGAATATCACATTTGGCTTCGACAGGAGGGTTGTCAGCGTGTTGCATTTGCATTTTTTTATCGATGAGGATCCCTATGAGAGGTTTAGCAGAGACAATTTCGAGTGTTGTTGGAGTTAATGAATTGGGGATGACATTTAATGGGTGCCCATGTGAATGATTTTTTGACTATTTTGTTGGATCTGTTCGTCATTTTTCCCTTGTCTCTTGTGCTCTGTGTTGCACATGGTGTTCTGGTTCAATTTGGTGAAAGCAGGACAGTAGTTCCTTGTGGAAAAGGTGGCATTGGTTGGTACTGCAATGGTGGCCCTAGATATGGTCGACTTTTCGAGGTACGACAAAACACTGGTATTTATCCCCCCCTGTGTTGTTGATATTTCTGAGATTGTTTGGGTATGGAGAAATAGTTTGCTCTGTTGACATTTCTGAAGTTGTATTTTACTGTGTGCCAGTGAATTTTCCCCTGGGCAAGGCATGATTTGAACTTATCTCAAATTCATTTTTGATGGTTTTTTCCAAAAACACTTTTAATTGTTTTGTCATTGTGATAGGAGGTTGATTTGACCTGTGGCCAGAATAAGCAATATTAAAAATTCATTGTCATTAGGGGCTTATTAGAAAGCATCGTTTTTTGTTTTTTGTCCATTGTTGATCTTCATATATGGATATGGGGGTTCGAAGGCAAATGAGCCTAGGGTCAATATTGCTTGCCATGGCCATAAATGATTATTGTGCATTTATATTTATTTTCTATATATTGCTTAATCTTTACTCAATTGTGGTCAAACAATGTGCTTGTTGTTGCATTTATGGTTTACACTAGTAATTATAATGTTTTTCCCCACCTTACCTAAGCTGTAGGGTTTCGGTCGTGGCACTCGTCGCTTACAAGGTTCGTATTTCTTTTTCGGGGATAAACGATTGTGATTTTACTTGCATAAAGTGTGCAAGGTGCCTTCTCCATGATGCAACACTGCCGAGGCTTCTTCCCTTTTTATGCCTTCAATGTTCAATTAGGGAACAACCATAAAAAAACTGGGGGTGACATAGAATTCAACTAATTACAATGTGGATGAAGTTGCTTGGCCGCAATATGAACTTGTTCTTGAACTCTATAATTGTTCTTCCTTGAGTGCTTAAATGATTCTCTCACTCACTCATACCATCGATGCTTATAATGTTCTTGTTCTTGCAATTCTATCGCAAAATTGTAATGTGTATGTAGATACTTCTTTTTTGTATAAACACTGGTTAAATGCCCCAATACTGTTGTTTTTTGAGGGTCAATATGGCTTGCCATAGCCATTGTAAGGCAACACCTTACATATCTATCTTATTAAATAAATAAATATATTTTTATAATTGAATTGATGATTTTTACAACTCAATGGTCAAATGTTTTATATGAACATAAGTTGAATAGTTGTGTCTCCTCTTTAGGAAATATGACATATTAATAATTAAAAAAATATTCTATAATTTATAATTTATTAATAAATGCAATATTTGCTTATTATATTAGAAGTTATCCTGCTCTGAAAAGATTCGTCCACGAATCTTCTATGAGCATGTTGCACCTAAAAATTTTGCCACGATAATGGTGCTATGGTTTATCAGTTCTTGAAATAATTGGTCGCATTTCCGTTCAAATATTTTCACGCATATGATTACGTAGATAAACATATAACAACTATATGAAGTATTCTTATGAGATTCTAATATGATGGTGTTCTTTTGATCTTCTAATTTGATGTAGATTTTTTATATTTTTGGATGCTTTGATATGATTTTCTTATCTGTAGTGGCAACTACTAATAATGTACTTACTTCCTTTTCTAACGAGCTTGTATTTAGTCTTTCTCGGGGAACCTTTTGATATTGAGATTCTAGAACATATTGAGTTACGACCACTGGTAGAATGTTCATCTCTTCATTTGTCGCAACATCTTCTGGGTTTCATTCTTCTACGTTATCCTGATTAAGGTCATCCTAGACGCTTTTATTTTCATCATTGCATTCTTCTACGACTTCAATTTTTTATAATTGTTGTTAACAATGACTTCATTTTTAACCGTATTATGTGTCTTATTATTACAATATGTGCCATCGTCATTTTCTTTACAATTGATATTGACATTATGATTGTCAATATCAGCTTGATCTTTCGTATCCTTGTCTTCTACCTCTTCCGTTTCGTCGTCTTTTTTTATAATCTTCCTTAACAAGTCCTTGTTCTGGAGTTTCACTAGACAATTTTATAGATTTTTTTAGCTGGCGTATTAATGTGCCTTACTTCCCTACCTTGTAAGAAGAAGCTATGAATTTTGGGTAGACGTACAAATTTTTTAACTGAGTATTGTATTTTCAGGTTTGTAGTTGGGTTGTCTTTTGTTATCCCTCCTGGAGTCTGGTGGCTTGAATCTTTTGTGAGGAGGGATATAAGGAGGTGGTCGTCGTGGCCTCCCTTCCTTTCTGGTTGAAGTAGCAACTTCGAACTCTTCCCTACTTGAATATTTAGGAGTTGTCGTCCTACCTTGTTCCTTTTTATTTAGGAACTTGGGAGTCGTAGTCAGTTCTTATGTTGGGAGTACAAATACAGTTTCCAACTTTCCCTTGCCTGAGATTTTGGAGACCATAACCACTTCTAGTATTGTAGGTGCCATAGCAGTTTTTTGCATTTCTGTGCTTGAGAAGTGAGATGTCGTAGCCGCTTCTTTTTCATCATTTTCTCTCAACATTGGCTTGGTTTGAGAAATAAATTCTTCGGGGTCTAATATTTCTACAAGTTCTTCATTGATTCCATCTCGTCAATCATTTCTTCTTTGTTGGTTTCTTGATATTTTCAATTTCGCTTTCTTTTTCACGTTTTTGTTTCAAATGGTTTTTTATCATTTCCTTCGGAATTTTAAATTCTTCTTCATATTTTTCCCAATTTTTGTTTACTTTATCTTGGAAGTCTTGGGAATTTGAATAATAATAATAATTAATTATTATCCTTGTTGTCATTGTTTTTATAAACTATATATATAGTTTAATATATAGTTTTTCTTTTTAATTTAAAATATACAAACTATAGTAATATAATATTAATGCTTATTATTATTAATAGTTGTAGTATATATATATATATATATATATATATATATATATATATATATTNAGAGGAGTAAAGGGTAACAAGTGTAATGGTATGGATGAATTTATGGTTTTAAAATTATAATAATGAAACCACTTGCTAGTTTTATAAAACCATGGATTGGTTCTATAAAACCATGAACTTGTTTGTTTTTTCTTTTTCTTTTTCCTTTTTTCTTTATTTTATTTTTGTTTCCTTCTTTTTTCCTTTTTCTTCTTTCCCATGAGGAGCTTCCTCTATTTATTCAAATATTTAGTAATTGAATAGAACCATAAGTTTGCATTTTTTTTATTCCACCGTAAAAAAAGTTATTTGACCATAGGTCAGCAGCAAATGCTCTGATACCACTTGTAAGGTAACACCTTACATGCATTCGATGTTATTGGTGACTATTTGCAATGGAAAATTGGTTGAGGAGACAATGTCAGAGTGGGAATTGATCCCTGGGTTGGTTGCGGTGAAAACTTCACTCTACCTCAAAGTCTTATTCAATATCTTCATGATAAGGACTTGTTTATGATCAAAGATATAAGGTCCAGGACTGGTTCAGATATTTGGAAAACGGATTGGATCGATGCTTCTTTTCTTGGCTTAGATGGAGAAGATGTTGGGATCTGACAGTCGTTTATTGCATCTTTAAGGAATAACCATATCAACCTTTCATTTTTTGAAGATCAATTGATATGTCTTGGAGCTGTTAATGGTATGTACTATCCTAGAGAAGGTTATCACTTGTTGATGGATAAGCTCTTTTATGGGAACAAGTAGTTATGGTGGTGGAAGCAGGTCTAGCGTTTCAATTGTCTACTAAAAGCTAAAATCCTTTTGTGGTTCATACTTTCAGATAAAGCCTTAATGTGGGACAAGCTATAAAGAAGGATCTAGTCTGGCCCTAACATATGTTGTTTGTGCAAGGAACAGACAAAATCCAACCACCATCTTGTTATTGATTGCAGGTACATCAAGCTTGTTTGGAAAGCAATAGAGATTCCTGATGGAGTTAAAAATTGTTGGATAGGTTCTTCAATCGAGGAAAGATTGTCGAACTAGTGTAGTAATTTTAAAACTCATGCTTTTTTCGCTCTCCCTATTTTGGTTATTTGCTTGGTATGGAAGGTTAGAAACGTTTTTTTATTTGAAGATAGGTTTTCTGAGCCTGCTTCTTGTGCTATCCAATGTAAATCTTTGTTTGCGTTTTTTCCACAAATTTGCTTGAATAAGAAACAAAGAATTGCTAAGCCCTAGGAATTCAAAGAATTTCCCATTGTTTTCTTCGATGGATCCTCCTAGGATAAGAATGGTTTTTACGGAGCAGGTGGAATTATTTTTCTTGCTGTTAATGTCTTGTTTGCTTTCAAAGTTGGTTTAGGTTTTGGAACCAACAACTTTTGTTTAACTTTCAGCGCTTTGGATTCTGTTGAGATTAGCTAGAATTTTAGGCTTGGTTAAGCTACTTGTCTATGGTGATTCCTTGATAGTCATCAGCTGGATGAACAAGGTTTGGATTTGCCACAATCTGCTTCTTCAAGCTCTCTTGGAGGAAGTTTGCAGCATAGCTGAAGAGTTTGAGGGCATCTATTTCAGACACATTTACAGGGAGTTTAATGGGGAAGTTGATTCTTATTCTAAAGAAGGATTACTACTTAAGAAAGGAGATACTTTCTGAAAATGGAATTGCTTCGTCTATCTGTATCTTTGATCAGGAGGTTTGCCAAATAGAGCTCTAGTGGCCTGAAGAAAGTTTTTTTTTTTAGGATTTATAACAAGTAGTTTTGTTGGATCCATTATGGACATCATGTTTCAAAGATTGAGACTGAAGTGTCTTTGTTGATAGTTTTAGAAGTTATGGGATAGTCTTATTTTTTGTAAGGTGAAAATGCTGAAATTTCTTTAGTATCTAAAGAATGTAATATATTCTATGTATGACTTTTTTTCTTGTAAAAAAAAATAACACCTTACATATTTATCTTATTAGATAAATAAATATATTTTTATAATTGAATTGATGATTTTTACAATGCAATGGTCAAATGTTTTATATGATCATAAGTCGAATAGTGTCTTCTCTTCATGAGATAAAACATATTAATAATTAATAATTTATTAATAAATGTAATTAACATTTGGTATATTACAACCATCAATGATTACTGTGCATGTATATTTATTTTCTATATATTGTTGTACCTTTAGTCAATTGTGATCAAGCAATGTGCTTGTTGTTTCGTTGCTATCTTACTCTGGCAACTATAATGTTTTTTCCCACCTTATCTAAGTTGGTCGGGATAGGGTTTTGGTAATGCCATACATTGCTTGCGAGGGGGCATACTAGTAAAATAAATATGCTCTTTACTATAATAGGCTACCCAAATTTAAGAAAGTTGGTTCCTATTTCTTTGTCGGGGTTGATTGAGGGTGATTTTATCAGCATAAAGTGTGCAAGGTGCCTTCTTTAGGCTGTAATCTACCCAAGATTTTGTCTTATTTTATGCCTTTACTGCTAAATTAGGGCCCAACCATAAAAAGACGGGGGTGACAGAGAATTCAAATAAGTATAATGTGGATAAAGTTGCTTGGGTGTAATATGAACTTGTTCTTGAACTTTATAATTATTCTTCCTTGAGTGCTTAAATTATTCTCTCATGCACTCATACCATTAATGCTTATATTGTTCTTATTAATATAATTCTATGAGAAAAAAATGTACCGCAAGCAGTAAATGCTTATATATATATGTATGTATGTATATATACATATCTATATATATACATATATATATGTATATATACATACATATGTACATATACATACACATGTACATATACATACATGTATGTGTACATATATGTATATGTATGTATATGTATATGTACACATATATGCATGTATATGTACATGTATATATGTATGTATATGTACATGTGTATATATGTATATGTATATATGTATATGTACATATATGTATGTATATGTACGTGTGTATGTATGTATATGTACGTGTATATATATATATACATATATGTATGTATATACATATATGTATGTATATACATATATGTATGTATATACATATACATATATGTACATATATA